>OW052185.1:92190761-92779766 GCA_932526625.1 Rhingia campestris
TTGTTGGTACGAGAGCCTGGTTTACTAAGCGTGTGGAGTGAGCTCGTGCTTACACGAGTCCCAAAAAGACATTTGGAAGCCACGTATTTTTTCTCGGGTTAAATTACGAAACCCTTTTTGACAGTCTGAAATCCGGCAATGAATTGCACCAAGTGAAGCACGGCCACTGGTGATAGGAATGATGAAATGATGAAAAAAGACGGCGTATCGCCGACTCGATTTTATTATATAAATAAATTTTACGGCACGATTATGAAAACTAAAATGGCGAAACACCAAGATTGCCCTGATTGGATTTTCTCCCGAAATAACAAAAACGATTTTTATTTGGGTGGGTGTTTCATCTTTTCTCGCTAAATTTCGGTGGCGAAACAACCAACTCTTCAACCATTTATTCTAAATTCTATACGCACTTGCCTGCTCCACTTCCTCCGCTCTTCTTCCTTCCCATTGCGGTTTACTTCTTTCTCCCATCTTGTTATCCACGATATCCTTTAAAAAATTCCAAAGAACCAAAACTACCCTTGTGGAAAAATCACGTCGTATATCCAAGAAAGATAACCAAGAAGTGTTTTTCTTTGTTCAAACCCGATTCCTTTGTACGGGATTGATCCCGTTTATTCGCCTAACTGAGAATTCCAACTACTCTTCGCTTTCCACCTGAAGAGGTTGTTTCGTGCTTACTAGTGTGTTACCCCCGTTCATACGTGATTTTACAATTTTCCACGCATCGCTGTCGGGTTGTTTTCCGGCTGGTGCTATGGCCATCTGTCACCCCACATTCGTTCTGTACAATTATTTATGTCGAGTCTAACATGAGTTTTCATCGCTACTGCGTCGGAGTATTGCCGGTGAGTGCGAACGCTACATTTGGATTTATCCGAACCCGCCAATTTTCCTATGGACACTTGTCAGTGTTCTAGGCCAACTCGGTGTCAATCAAACATGTGCCCCGGATGCCAATGTTTGGTTGACGTATTGTTCGCGACTCTACTATTTGCAACCACTCACGCGACCAATTAATTTTTCGCTTTGGAACAAGGTGAGGATATCTGTAAGGAGGGAGGGGGCGCCGTTCATTGTAAGAATCCGTGAGTTTGAACTAGAAGAAGAAGAACTTAGTTGGGGTTTTCGCGTTCAGATTTTAGGGTGTTATTCGAAAGCCATCCTTTACATTATCGATTGCTTATGTTGGGATCGAGGCCATTCCACAGCATGTGCTTATGGTTATGTCATTTTTTGTGCCTTCGATCTTGTTTATTGTCACCGACTTTATTTGTTCCTTATTTGTCGTAGACATAACCCTGTGTCTTATGTGTTGCAGACATGCTTGGTGATATCTCATACTTGGTTTTGTGGCGAGGGTGTTTATGTCTTGCCGTCCGCCTACATACCTCGCTTGCTCCTCCGTTGCTCCATCGCGATCGATGGGGAAAAAATAGTCATCTCTTGGCCATCGATCCTGACTTTTCATATTGCGGCTCAGTTGGAGGGGTGTCTTTTGAGCTGTCCGCCCCACGCCTCTGCTGCTCCTCCGTTTCTCCAACGTTGGGGGAAAAGATAACGTCTACTCTTTTGCCAACGAACATGTTTGTGTGGCATTTGCGCCGATATCGTGGCTACGGAACCGCTTATGTTGGGGTGTATGTTCCTAGGATCGTCCTCCCCCACCTGTTATCATCTTGTTGTCGACGATGTATCGTCCTCCCTCACCCATCGAACTGTTCAGACCGCTGCTCCTGATGCTGCCCGTCGCGAGTATACCATGTCCTTTGCGCTTCGACGACGGCGTTTTCCCGCGGACTCCTGTAGCACGCTTTGTGTGGCGTGTTTTTGGTTGACTTCTCAGGAGCTGAAGGTAGTGGAACATTGACTGATAGGATTATGGCTGCCCACCACTTTCTACAAATTCTGGGTTTGCGACTATAATTAAAAGAGGGACCAAAAGATATTAGGAAAAGAGACTTGTGGTAAATTTTACAGCAACACGTTGTGTCGCTGACCAATTGCCACCTGCGTACCGTGAAGTAAGGTCAACATGTCCCATGCTCTGTAAAACCTGGTGCAAGCAGAGGTTTTCGTACCCAAAATCTCATTCCCACTTAAGTTGTTATGTGAAAAAACAAAATTTGCATTTCATGAGCATTGCATCCCCTCAAAGTGACTGTTGCGGCATTCGAAGTAAAAAAGAGATTGGCACTTGCTTTTTTGAGACCCTTTTATGTATGTATGGGATCAGGGAAGCTTTTCTAAAAGATTAAGTTAATTGATATCACTCATTCTATGGAGTCCTTGTTATTTACATAAGAATTACAAGTTTTACAAATCTCGAATAAAAACCCTTCCCGAATTGTTGGTAATAAAACAAATCGACAAACAAACGCTGTGTGGTATCTAAAGTCTGATGCAATAGCACCATTTGGTCCAAAAGGAAATACCCAACCAACAGATCTCTATTCTCCATGATTTTCTATGTAGCTTAGCTGCGTTACAAACCCATACTCCCTGCTAATCGATTATTATTCCCAATCGCTCTAAGCTCATTGTTCAATATTATTGTCTATAGTGTCATCCCATGTTAATGTTCATTTCTTCCTTTCATTTCAGATAGAAAATGACCAACGATTCATCAGTGGAATCTAATTCCACTAAACCCATCAAGACATACAACCTACAATCCCAACTGAAACAAGCCGCAGCCGGTGCTACATCTTCAGCTTTCACCCGTTGTATCTGCCAACCATTAGAGGTCCTGAAAATTCGATTTCAACTACAAGTCGAGCCTGTACACCATAGTGGAATTCAAACCTCCAAATACACATCATTTTTGCAGGCATGCCGACTTATCTACAAAGAAGAAGGCCTGTTGGCCTTATGGAAAGGTCACAACGCGGGGCAATTACTAAGCATCGTCTATGGACTTGCCCAATTCTGGTCGTACGAACAGTTAAACCTACAATTTAGTCAAACGCCCCTACTGATAGACAAACCGAATACAATACGTTTCCTGAGTGGCGGCACCTCGGGTGCTATCGCAACTGTTGTCTCAATGCCCTTCGATGTCATTCGCACAAGACTGGTAAGTCAGGACACTGGAAGCGGATATCGCAATGCAACTGCAGCTATTCCAACTATTTTACGCAGCGAAGGTGTAAGAGGACTTTATCGCGGGCTCGGAACATCCCTGATTCAAATCGGTCCATTGGTCGGCTCTAATTTTGTTTTCTACGGAGCTTTGAATGATGGAGCAGAGAACTTTTTAAAAATTGAAGATCACAGTCATCTACCTACGTGGATATTATTTTTATCTGGTGGGGTGTCGGGAACTTTATCCAAGATGGCAGTGTATCCGCTGGATTTTATTAAGAGACGACTACAAGTTCAGGGATTCCATGAACACCGAAAAACATTCGGCAAGAATATGACATGCAATGGAATTGCTGACTGCATACGACTGACGCTGCACACAGAAGGTTACCTCGGGTTCTACAAGGGAATGGGACCAACCCTTATAAAAGCTGGCATGTCTACAGCTCTCTACTTTGGTATCTATGAGAAAATGAAGCAAATCATGTAGGATTTGGAAATAAAAGTGTGATATCTGAATAGCCCTCTATCGGGTCGAAAAGTGGTTTTTCATTACATCGACCGAAAGCAGTGAATCTGGTTCCAGTTTTGGATTAAAAAAAAAGTGCAAGTGTATGGTAAAATCGATTTTTTTTTATGTTTTCGCCTTAGAAAACAGAATCTTACATTGCACACCAGTGATTCGAGCGTATGCCTGAACACGATGATTCTAAAGCCTCACTCAATATCCGGAGGCTTCTAGAGTGGTTGACAACGACTACTTGTCTGTGTTCTTTGGCTCCGTGCCTGTTGACCTATTTGACTAGGATGATCAATAGAGATGGTGTCAAAGCTTTGCCATCCTTCCTGTCAGTGACAAGGGTGCTGGATTAGGTAAACAGTCGCACATAAAAAGGTATTTGTACACACGAAACAGCTGTGTTGTATAGATGGGGGATGGTTTTTGGTTGGACAAGATGTTGCATAAAATGTCTTATTTTAGATCACAGAGGGGAGGGTATTCAAGATGGCATTTCTGAAGTGGGTGGTTCATGTCAATAAGGGCAATTTTGTTAGGATTTTGTTGGTGGTGATGGTGATTAATGGTTTCAAATTAGGAATATTCAATTTGGTGCGAAGAGGGAAATATATATGAGGTTATCGAGACTGGATTTAGTAAGCATATTCACGGGGGAGTGAAGACACAAGCGAGGACTTTGTCATGAATTTTTAAAATTTTTAATGCTTACTTTGCAGACCAGTCAAATATTTTTTTTTTCAAAAGTAAACTTCAGCCTTCCATTGGTATAAAAGATGAAAGACTTGCTATAAAGGGAATATCAATAATAGGAACTATCCTTAAACAAATTATCTTCTGAAACTCGAAATAGTTATTAGGGTTAGACATCCTGGGATTAAAGAAGGTCTATTTAGAAATTCTGTCAAGATACGCAAACTTACCCCTTATTACTGCTCAGGAATGAGTTCGTGGAGACCAATGTAACCTTTGGATAGGCAAAACTGCAAGAGCAGTACATGGCAAGTGAAAAAAGGATCGCGCCTAATGGGTGTACTCCTACGTTGGCCTGACCATCTAAGCAAATAAACATTAATGATACAGTCAATAGGAATCGAATCCCAGCTCCCAAGTTCAAGACGATTAAGCGATTGCTGATGCAAGAATGCTTGTAGTGTAACCAGGATCGAAGTGAATGGACGGCTGCCTTGTTGCAGGGCTTAATCCTAAATAAATTAGGTAAGTATTCATTTAAGATGTCTCACATCGGCAGCTTACCTCGTGATCTTTGTTTTTAGCTCATAATTGAAATCGTCATAAGTTCAATACTAAGCTAATCTTCAAATCATAAACAAACACAAACGAACATATAAGGTAAGTCATCAATACACACAATATCATTCCTATTATCAATAACCTGTCAATTGGTGTCTGAAAGTATCAAGTCGTTTGTTTTGACTTCTTGATTTATCAAATGATTACATGTACTTCACCTTATTCCCGTTCTTTATTGTAAACGTATCTCTCTAATAGATTTACCCCACTTAAAAATAAAATTAAAATCCACGAAATTTTACTGCAAGTACCGACAACAGGCCCAATGTATAACGATGTCGTAAAATGCAAATGGCGTCGAATGTCAATCCGCCTTTGACAATTGTGAAGCAATCAATATTCGAATTTGTGTGAATAATTAATGCAACGTGATATACCGCAGAATAATTATTATCACAATGGTTTTGGAAAATATTTCATCAGTGAATATTTTAATTTCTAATTATAGTTTTTAGTTTATGCACACTTCATACTGACATTAGTCAGATGTCAAATGTTTTTGTGTTGGTGCATGTAGGTGTAAATCTCACTTGGAATCGAGATTCCATTCTCTAGATAAAAAAAAGAATGCTTTTTGTATCCCAATCGAAAACGCTATGAGATACTTTTTTGTTTTCCTTCTCGCCACCTGGATGTCATCGATATTAATTAAATAAGGGTGGGTGAAAATGTTAAGGGTGTCAACACTCAGGATATTTTTTTTGCTAGTTAGTATCCATGTATCCATGTATCCATGCTTTCTCGCAATCATTCTAGTGTGTGTTTTCGTTTTGTCTAAAATATCGCTGCCGTTGCTGAAGATGTCGTGAAGTTTCCTTCGACTTCGACCAGATGACGTGTAACCCAATTAGTCACGCCCTTTTGAAATCCGATTTTTCCCCCAAATTTGTGGCTCTTACGTATTCAGTAAAGTAGTTCTACACTTCGCGGGAACCTGGACCTAACCCTAGCTGCGTTCATTTCGCGCTTCAAGTTAGTTGTCGTCGTTTTCTACTTGTGTGCGCGAGGTCTTCCTCTACTGCATCCGACATCTGGCTGGGAATCGAAGACTGTAAGTGGGAGTTTTGGTGTCCAAATGTTCTACATGTCGTAGCCATCTTTTTTAACTTTCTCTTACAAAGAGAAAGATATTGTTTTCGTGAAAATTTTCGACCTCGAGATTTTGATTGATTCTTACATTACGATGATAGCGGAGCCTAAAAAAGTGGTTTTTGGAATTCCGTCCGTCGGTCCGTCTGTCCGTAATGGTCTCCCCAGCCTAAACGGCTTGGCCGATTTTCTTCAAACTTCGTATCCAAGCTTGTTTTGGTCATAATTCTAGGCCATTTTTTTTGTTTGCTTTTAGCCATGATAATAACGGTACCTGCCATATAAAAATTACACATAACCTTAATTTTCTCGAAAACGGCTCTAACGATTTTGATTAAACTTTATACATGCTATTAGCATATTAGTTCCAACAAAAATTGTTAATTTCTCGCAAACTACTACATCAAATTGAATGAAATTTAATATATATACTACTAAAATAGTTTTAAACAATTCCACATAATTAGTTTTAGCCCAACTATCACTTAACACCGATTCCTTCAAATCTCGGAGTAAACGTTCGTATAATCACATTTCGACATTTTATATAATTTTTAGCATTAATAATCAAAATGCGCACTATTTGATCTAACGCCCAACTCGCTGTGAAAGAGAAAGTTGCGTACGACCCAGTCGTGCACCCACCACTCGTTTTTTTTGTATAGGGGAATGTCGCTCTCCCGTTCGTATAGTTGTTAGTTGAATCTTCGTCTCCAGAGCCCGTTAACGCAAAAGGACCAAAGATTTTTCAATGAATTTTCTTCTCAAATTGGCCAAGGATGTCTTCATCCACTTTTGATACATACCATGCTTCAGCACCGTAGAGAAGGAATGGGATGATCAGGGTCTTATATAGGGTCTGCTTAGTAGATCGAGTGGGGGCTTTACTACTGCCATCTTAGCTTGAAGAAAGAGCGGTTGGCAAGAGTAATTCTTCGTTTAATTTCTGACAAGATGTTGTCGTCAGAGTTAATAGCCGAGCGGAGGTAGACAAAGTCCCGTAATACCTCAAATTTATATCTGTAACTGGTGACGTTCTGTCCAATTCGTCGATGTTGTGTGTCCTTCATCTTGAGAGCATATATCTACTTAGTCTTATCCCCATTTTACTGCTTAACCCATTTTTGCCGCTTCCTTCTCAATACTAGCAATCGTGGCTATGAGTTCACTTTGAGTCCGATCAATGATTTCAATATCGTCGGCGTATGCTAGCAGTTGCAACTATTTATTGAAGATCGCGCCCCTGGTGTTGGTTCGGGAGTTTTGCACAATCCCCTTAACAATCAGATTAAAGAAGTCACATGACAGTGCATCGCCTTTCCTTAATCCTTTTTTGGTACATCAGTGAAGGAGATTTCCAACCCTGATGAAGCAGACAGAATTCTCTATCGTCATCCTACACAGAAGGACGAGTTTGGGCGGTATACCAAAACTAGGCATGGCTTTGAAATCGATTAATAGGTATTGGGTATCGATTTGGACTTCTTGGGTTTTTTGTGGATCGGGCAAACGATGCTGAGGTTACATTCATTAGGCATACTTTCATCCGACCGAATTTGGCTTATGAGTTGAATATGAATGTTACTTACCAAATCAAGCTGTAATTTCCAGCTACCTTATTAAGCTGAAGTTAGATATTGCTATCCTCACTTCACTTAGGTCGGGTGGTTGATAGATTTCGCTGTCGTTGCCAATATTGAATGGTTCGTTATGCCTGACCGCGGAATATTCTTCGTAGTCCCCGGTTAACAGTCTGCAGAAGTGGTTCTTCAATATCCTCAGCGTCGACTATGTCTCAACTACAAAAATTTCCTTGTTCATCTCGACAGGATTCTGTCTAAGCCTTGTATTTTTGGCTTTGACGTTTTACACTTTGGTAGAACTTGCGAACATCATTCCTGGAATGGCACCTGTCATTATTCTCGATCGCGCGCTTTTCTTACTCTTTTTTCTTCTTACTGAAAAGCTTGTGTTCTTCCCTCCTTTTTTGCCTATAAAGGTCAATGGCAGCTCTAGTCTTCACGTGCAGCTTAGCCTTGTAGGCCTCCTTCTTGGCTGCGAGCATAAGTCGTCATTCTTCATCAACAGCAAATCAGTTTCGGCTAATCAGATGGCTTGTTGACATCGTTGTCATTGTTCTTTGACATAAGATGCTGGTAGTATGGTGTTAATCCCGACGTGTTGTCGTGTTAGCTATGTTTTCCAACAATACTGCTAAAGATGTCTTCTCTTTCTACCTTTGCGTTAAAATCTCCCAGTACGATCTTAACATCGTACTTCGGTAGCTGCTCATAGGTTTTGTCAAGGAGCTCGTAGAAGTAATCTTTCGCTATATCATCTCTTTCCTGCGTCGCGTCGGGGGATTGTTACAATGCGTTTGCTAATGTCTTGGAAACATAAGACTTCTTGCCTAAGTCTGTCACTTATAACAAATCCGCATCCGAATAGTCGCTATCGCAGTTTTTCATCCTCTTTTTGCCCGGCCCATCCGATTGTATTTCCTGGATGGCAGTAATGTCTGCTTTGTAGCAGTTTAGGGCTTCCGTGGGTAGTTAACTCAAAGCACAACCCCCCAACCTGAAGAACAAGTTCCAATTTATTAGATACCCCAAGGACAAGGGGCCATCAGTATCCACTACGGGTTTGAGCGCTGCCGTTGGACTTTTGGTTCTTCCACCACCATCTCTGTCCAAGAGGCCTGTCTAACCCTTGAGATTCCTAGATAACCTGTTGTCCGAATATGTCGAAGCAGCTCATCTAGGTTCGCCTGGGGCAGCAGGCCGGGTATTCATTCCGTTCCATTCTGACCAGGCTGTTTATAGTGTTGCTGTTTTGCGTCTTATTATCAACAGTCGCACTTATCATTTAGCAAGTCAAAGCCAGTTGGCTGAGATCAGTAGCCGATGGTCACCACTTGGAGGCAAACAAAGCACATTTGATGTGTAGTCATAGTTACAACCACTGGGCATTGCCAAGTTTAATCCAATCAGAGTCTACCCTCGTTCTACAACACCCAACCATGGAATAATGCGATTGTTACACGTTTTGGCAAACATAATAGACCTTTCGCGACATATTTGTTGTCTTTCCTAATACACCTGCGTTTTTTCTGGATACGTTTCCCTGTCCTTTTGTTAGATATCGTCGAATTAAAGTGAGGCCTACCTGTCCCATGAGATGTCCTTTAATGCAACGATATCTAAGCTGTGCGATTGATCAGTATTTTTGTAACCTTCTTCTTTGTTGCTCTTTTTGTCTTCTGTCAGAACGTCATACAAAAAAGAAAAGTTGTAATCGAGTGCCATTGGACAGCTCCAATACCAGTCAGAGTTCCTTTACTATGGGGCTTTTGAAGCTACAAACGTGATTCATGGTTTTTATCTGAATTTTCCTTTCAGGTGTTTTTCTGCCTAACCATTCTTAGCTAATAAAAACCAAAACGTAGGTATACACAATATTTGAATAGGATACAGTAGAATTTATAAGATCCTTCGTCGACCAATGGTATTCCATATAAACAATATGTTTACCAATGATTTCCTTTTCAATCTAATATTCTTGCGAAAACGTATCCAGATTATTTTCAAAGTTTATTCACAGTAGTTTAAAAAAAACACACACACATACACAAAAAAAGGACGAAAAATAAATAAGGATATCCACCTCGTAACATTTTTTTAAAGGATAACACCCAAAACAAAGAGAAAACAAAATTATCTCCATCCACAGCAGATTTTAAGCACACAGATGTTTCAATGCTCCAATGGTCTCTATGAGTGTCAACGTTGGGTCATTGGGTTGGATGGTGGTGTCGTGATCCTTTTGAAATGTCGTAATAAGATCATAAGTAAACATATTCTGCTGTAGTAGCAGAGCAGAGTGTATAGCTAATGGTTCCACAGCGATACGGCGGACAAAATGTCAGCTAATCGGATCAAAAAGTCAATATTGACTCAGTTTCCATCTTGTTCTTGTGTTAGTTTTTGAAACGTTTTGCTTTGTTAAAAATGGTGCTCCCTGTGAACCAACATAGTTGGTCCGGCATTTTGGTCGGTTTTAATGTACCCATTTATACCGAAATACCAAAAGATACACATAGATGTAAACAATATAACGTCGTACTCTGTGCACACCATGTACATTTTACACATTTAGGACACCACAAGGAACATGAATACAAACTTAAACATTTCAGGACTCACAAACACACCTATGCATGATGCATATACACGCATATGTATCTACTTGTGTCATACGTGTAAATTGAGTTTATGTTTAGCCAGAGATAACCGGAAGAAAGGAAGTACCTACTGCTGGTAAAGGTCAAAAGTTGAACACATATAATAAGCGAATGATGGTGGTATCTAATAATAAAGGATAACATACTACACACTAGTATAGGTGGAGCGTATAAAAGACTTTCACACACGTCCACAAAGTTCACGTTGGTGTTGTTTGATATTAGAGATCCAGAGGGTGGGTTTGTTCAGCGATGACTACGACATCCATTGAGAACACTGTTTTATCTTCGGTGCTTAATCCTTCGTTATTCTCAATGGAACTTTACACCTCACATAGATAAATTGCAAATGATAATCCAAGTTATCCCCCAAAAAGGCCCCCCTCTAAAATACAATACAAATACAAGGGTTTGGGGCTGGCTTACCAGTTTTATTGAGCTTAAGTGTCTTGTCGAAAATTTACATTTGATGCCTACGATGGCACGGCTAATGCTTAGATGATGAGCGAGGTCATCCGAATTTTATGAACAGATTATGTTGATTTCATGACTAAGGTGTGTATAGTGCTGCATCTGGGTGTGGGGTGAATAAAATTCAGACAAAGTATACGTTTGATATCGGAAGCCCTTGTTGTTGTGACATGTTTCAGAAATTTGTCCGAGTTGACACATCTGAATGTTTGTACTTCCGACAAGTCGCATCTTAGTTAAAAAGGGGGATGACACATCGAAAGGAATATATGGGGTGCACGACTGTAATAGAGACATGCCACAGGGAGGGTGTAAGATACAATTTGTCTTTCCGGGGACCCGGTGAATGTTAAACATTTTGTGGGATTTCATTCGAGGGCGTTGGAGTGGTAATAAAAGAACACGTGTTTGGGATTGGCTATCAATCCCAGTAAAGTGGTGGGTGGAGCACATAGAATGTAGATATCCTCTTAATTGTTTAGAATTACTTTTATTATGTTGAAGGATGGTACCTTGTTCATATTTCGCTGAATTTACGAGTTGGGAATGTTAAAGATTTATAGGATGTGCAAATGTCCATGACGAGGGAGACGTCCGTGTGTTTGATGGAAAATTATCCCAAAATACTAAGAGAAACAAACTAAGAGAAATATAAATTATTGGTGCAACAAACACGTAAGGATTGGAACAGTCTGGAAAACGGATCAAGATATTTTTGTTTTCTTGAGCATTTAAACCATATAATTCAATCTAATATCCTCGAATGAGTTTTTTGTGCGCTATAACTCAAAAGATGAAAAGTCTTTCATACAAAATTCGAGGTTTTTCTAGAACTCAAGGCTGTTGAATATTTCTGTCGGTGTACATTAGCCAATCGGTTCTTATAGAAGTTTGAAACCAATCCCAATTGTTGATAACAAAAACAATGTTTTTACCTACGAGCAACATTTTGGTCTGAATGTTTACGTGAACAAACAGAATTGGAGATACCTTTGCATGCAAGAACAAAAAAACATTCGCCAAATAATTATCAGGACTAAGGACAAGCCTCGGCCAACGCCCTAGAGCAATTTTTCAGTCATAATAAGTACTACTGCTGAGGAGGAAGGCCTTTCTAACAACTCTTGTGTTTTAAGGGTCTTGGATGATAACAGATGCCTTAAAGAAACAAACGTTCCCTCGATTTTGAACCACCATGATACTTTCACTCACTTCTGATCTACCAAAATACTTCCGCTGCCCTTCCTTAACGTGGTACCAGAATATAGTTTCCGGGCTACTTTCGCTACCATTTAAGTAGCAATGTGTGTCCAGATTTTCTGTGCATACTCTGAAAATAAGTGACTCATGGTAGCGTACGAGCCCACGAAACTAAGAAATGCTCAATATCGTAGAAAAATGCGGTCACACGTCCTGTTATTCGGTTGATTTCCTTACTAGTCCTTACTATTAATAGTTTCGAAAGAGACAACAGCCTCGGATGATCGATTTTCCCAAGTAACAGCTAGACACGGTAGCCCAACAAATGGACTATGGACAAGTATAAAACGATACTCAAAATCCTGGATCTAAGATATGCGTTGGACCAGGAAGGCACATTTCCAAACAAATTTGTCCAGATGCTGTAATACGCCGACGATAGTGAAATTATTGGTCCAATCGTGCGTTAATAGGGACGTTTACGACAATTGATGGATATGGGCATCGCAATGGGCTTGCAGTTGAACAAGACAATTTAAAAAGTACAAAGGGTGGCCTCCTAGCGGACGATATTGATATCATCGGTCGCTCCCAATGTGCCGTGATAAAAGCGTTCACGGAGATTGAAGAACAGGCGAAATCCGTTGGTCTTGATGTAAATGAGGACAAGACTAAGTACATGCTATCAACAAACAAACAAGCATCTGTTCACCGCCTAGGACAAAACGTCGCTATTGATAGCAGCAATTTCGTGGTAGTTAAGGAGTTCGCCTACATCGGAGTTAACATAAATTACACGAATGACACCCTAGTGAAGATCCGTCGAAGAATTACCCTAGGAAACCGTTGCTACTTCGGTTTGGCGAAACCACTGGATTCAAAACTCCTAACTCGCAGGACGAAATGTGTGCTCTACAAAATCCTTATCCTGCCAGGTTTGCTTTATGGTGCCGAGTGCTGGACGAGAAGCAAGAAGGGAGAGCTGATACTGGGCTCCTTCGAAAGAAAAATACTTCTGCGGGTTTTTTGTCCTGTGCACGAGGAGGGCGAATGAAGGAGAAGATACAACCGCGAATTCTATGAGCTGTACCAAGATGTGGATGTAGTCCAAAAAGCCAAAACACGTCGACTACATTGGCTCGGCCACATCGAGCGAATGGACAATAATGCTCCAGCTAAGAGGATCTTCGAACCCCAGCCCCCAGGTTCGAAAAGGCAAGGAAGACCGAACCTCCGTTTCAAAGATCAAGCCATCGCGGATGCCAGAGCGCTTGGTTTAGACAACTGGAAGCAGTGAGCCCGGGATCGTAGAGAATGGAAGGCTGCAGTGTCTCAGGCAGAGACTCTTCACGGGTCCGGAGCCTGATAAGTAAGTTGGTATAGGATGGGTCAATTAGAAGTTTCATTTTAAAATAAAATTCTATGTATTATAGCCTTACAAGTAAGAGTAAAAGCATTCCCATCAATCATAGAACACAGAGTCGTTCAAGTGGCTGCCTCGGCTGGCTTCGCAGTAGCGCATTCTGTCACTAAAATTCTCCAAGACCTTGTTGATGGTTTCGGGCTGTAGCTCATGGATTGATTAGATGATATTGAGCTTAAGTGCTTGAATTGTTTGATTGTAGGCAATGTCTTGCATGGCACACCATAAACCAGAGGTCACTTGAGCTTAAGTGCTTGAATTGTTTCCGGATTGTTGGCATACGAATTATGGGCAATGTGTTGCATGGCACACCATCCTGTATAAACCAGACGTCGTTCAAATTCATGTCTTTAATTTCAGTAAAAAAAAAGGGGTTAACATGTTTCTGTAACGCCAACCGTTGACCAAAACGTTGTTCCAGCCTCATTTTTGAAAAAAAAAATCGGTCTAATGATGCCACCACTCCACAGTCCACACCACACTATCACTCTATGTACGGGGTTTCCGAGCCCAATTATGTTTGTTGACGTAGCCGTCGAGATGAAAATGCGCCTCGCCAGAAAAGATGATTTTTCGCCCAAAATCGTTGTCCAATTCAAGCTGCTTTAAGGCCCAAACTGCGAAGCGGTACCGAAGCGTATAGTCTTGCGCATCCAATCAGCTCAGCAATCTTTTGAGCGAATAATCCGAGATATTTGTGCAGAATTCACCCCAGGCTAGTGCGTGAAATGTTGAACTGTTGAAATCGATGGAGAGTTGATGTTAGTGAAACTCTAACACTCTCGGCTACAGCAGCCACATTCTCGTTGGTGGGTATTGTACGATAATGGGGACTATGAGTGTTTAATTTCAATAAAATTTAATTTCAACAAGCAAGGAGGTTTAACATTTGTAGTTGATTGTTTGGGTAGAATCACCTGTTTAAGACATTTTGCAGGAAAATGCCCAAGCATAACCGAAATTATGATGGTATAACCTCTGTAAGGTTGTTTTTAAGCTTCCGGAGATGTGTGTACCTGTACATGTACCATACCATAAAATGTTTTCGTAGAACTTCGCACGAAGTTAATTCAAAGCATAACATGTATAGAGCTTACGAATGAAGGCGTAAAAAAGCTATGACTACTGTGCCATGGAAAAAGGTGATATATCAGGAGAAGGTAAAAAGATCGGAAACCTGAGAATATTCCAAAAGGAGAATGAGTCAACACGATTCAAGTACTTCGTAGTTCTTACTGGTCTTTCATGTTCCAGAGTAGCGTTGGACTACCATGCGAGAGAACGCTAGTTCTAATCCCGAATAATGATTTGCATTGAATTTCATACTTTCATCATAACGAATTGGATTTAATAATTATAAAGGATTGAAATTGAAATTAATAAAATTAAATAATATAAGAAAATGCAAAAAAACAAAACGAAAATAATATCATTTTTCAACTTCGGGAAGGCTTGCAAATATTTTTGAAAGACTTTTTGCGAAGCCTATAATTTGATCTGTAAGACCTTTTATAATCAAACAAAGTTTTCTCTATAAGGCTTCCTAAAAGTGCGCCAAATGTTTAGATAAGACTTTATACAGGTAATATTGCTGGAGGGGAAATAGCTTCGATAGTACTTGCAGGCGCTGTAGGTGCTTCATTTCGAACAAATATCCTTTTGATATAACGCACTGCATTTGGGCTATGCAGCACTCACTTTGGAAATAAGTTTTTAATGTTTCATAACGTTGTTCAAGCGTAAAATGAATTATTTCGTTTCGCGGAGGTATAATACTGACTTTCTATTAAGATTTCATGCGGGAAACATCATGATGATAACATTGGGCCTCCGCACATGAGATGAATTTAACTCTGGAGTGAAAGTGGTTTCACACCATACTCCAAGCGCACACGAGATGAATTTGCCGGCAGAACAAATTGTGTACATGAACCCCTTTTCGTTGTGTTAGTAATTCTATAGAAATTGACATTTGCCTTGAGTACTTTTGACAATTCGCAAGCTCTTAGGTTTGTGTGAGAGTATATTCAATTACATTGATGTTGACTGCTCGACTCACAAAACGGGTATGAGAGCCGAATGACATAAAAAAAATGTCAGACCAAAAATGTTGAAAAATGTGTTTGTATTGGTTTTCAACCTTGTTCCACCGCAAAAACTCGGTTGAAGATTTTCAACCATTTTCTCTCCGTATGCCTCAGTCCCCTCGCCCATAAAACCGGTTTCACACCAAAATATTCATCTCATGTGCGGAGGCCCATTGAATCAAGATGACGTGGAACTCTTAATTGCTTTCAACTTGAGATTTGGATATTAAGAAAAAAAAAAACATAATCAATCGAAAAAGGAAGCTCAACACTAGCGACCTGGATACAATAATCTCCTGTAGAACAATCTGTTTTGATAAGTTAAAGCTTTTTAAGCTTCTAGTTTACATCATGAAAAGGTGCTGTGTGTTCAGATTTTGTTAAGTAATTTGCCATCTTGAAACCAAAACCCTAACAAATATATGAAACGCTTTAAACAGCATGTTAGTGCCTTTATAAGGTACAGATCCTGATGAATATTATATTTCGTAGAAACATCCCAATTTGATCATTAGTCCATCTGTTGCAATGATCCGAGAAATCGTCAAGTTGTATCTACTGTCAATAAATGCTTATCTCAACTCAGCCGCTCGGAATCGGCACAAAACTGAAGGTACCGCCAGCGTATATGAAGTACACCCTCCAACATGAATAATTGTGACAAAACTTGGTTTGGAATTTGATCGTCGAAATTTGGACACAAAAAATGACCAGTAGATGATACTGGTTATTTTTTGTTTTATTGAATTCCTTAGCTTTATCCTCAAGATTAAAGTATCCTCGTCCCTTGGTACACTTTTTATAATTCACAAATTATTCACAATTATTGTCTAAACTTTTCCTTTGGCCACATTTTCTTTGCATATTTTATTTGAATTTCCCTGTCTGCCTGTCCATGCTTAGGCTAGTCTCAAGGACTCTGTAAAGTTTTGAAACTCCACTCATATTTTCCATTCGTTTCAACGCAGAAGTATCTTTAGACAATTTAATAGAAGTTCCCAAACAATTACAAGGTCCATGTAGTTGTGTGAAGACTTCCTCTGTACGGCTTATTTTCCTGCCGGCAATAGCTGCAGTTGTTTGTTCGTCAACATCAAGATACTTTACAAATACACAATCTCTCAAATTCACATCAAGTGCGGCTTGTGGAATTTTCCTTTCCAAAAAAAAAAGAAAAAAAAACTCAACAAAATGTTGTCTTATGTGTACATACTGAGATTGTATAGCGTTGTTGGTTGTCACTTGAAAATTTGTCGAAATAAATTCGTGTGGATGGCTGTGAAAGGACATGGAACTCAATTTTATTTGAGATAACAAGTAGGTATATGTGGATATGATGCTGGAAGTGGGAATCAGGACATGCCATAGCAGAATATCGGACAAAGAAGCCACCTAGTGTGTACATTCTTAATTAAGTGGCGGTTTATTTCTTGGACCTAAGAAATAGTTATACCGACTTAATAGCTATGTTGTGTAGGACAACAACACACTTGGTTGAGGGTAGACTCCAGTTTGCTTTGTGTTTCTGCCGTGAAATATCCATGATTTTGCCTTGCATAAGAAATAAGTGGGCTGAGGGTGGACCTACATTTTGTTTTGTTGAAGTTGTCTCAGGTACATGCTAATAAAATGTACCTTTGGTGTTCCGAGAGAAAATTATTAAATAGATTTAACATCTCATTTCAATTGTATTTGAAGTGTCTAATTACGATTTACGGACACTTGCTGACTCTTGAATTTGGGCAGCCATATTTAAAATCATATTACGTCCATCGGATTTATAAGATTGCGACTGATTTAACTATTTTTGCAGTTATTCCTCTTTAATATATAATTTGTCTAATAATTCCTATTCAGGGACCGGCAGCGCACCCAACACATGCATAGTAGCTGTGCTAAAAAGCGGGTTAAGGGAATAAATCCGGTAGATAGGCATTTTCTAGTAAAGCAATGGTCTGAAATAGGGGAATGGAGCTCTGGGAAACATAAATCATTCGATACCAATTCCCCATCGAAGCATACACTAATACATCTCTGTTAAATCACATGAGCGAGGTGACCATTTGTCGAGATAACTCGATTACCAAACGTCCTCTTCAACAGATCAATCGTTTGACCAGCTGTGTGGCATGTGGAACCATCTTTTTGGATGTTCTGATATGTGGCCAATTGTAGGTAGGTAGGATATCGATCTATATTGACCGACAGTAACATGGATCGTGAGTTTAGCCACCGAACACCCGAGTTGCAAACGGAATGTGCTTGTACATTTGAAGTATCTTCTGGGCATTAGTAGCATTTTTATTAAAATAAAGCCGTCGCCGTTTACTGCTTCAATTTCTTGATTGAAAAAAAAAATCATTACTTCATTACTTGAACAATTACAATCAGCAATCTCGTCTCGCAAACATACGCAGCCGCAGCGTTATTCAACACAGGAAACTACATGTCAGATGTCAACCGGCAGAACAAAGTTTTTGACATCACTTGCAACTAGACCGACGCCGTAGCCGACACCTCGATTGCAAAAAAAAAAAAAATGCAGTAGCAATTCTCCGAGGAGGAGTACGACGTGAGGCGTAGAGAAGGTTGTGGACAGAAGGACGCGTAAAGGCAAAACTAGGAGAACCGACAGAGCCAACAAAACCAGAAATATCCAAGACAGTACCGGTCAAGTCTGGAACCAAGCGGAAGTCCGATGAGATGTCCGCTACAAAAGACAAAGCATACCAGAGTACAACAAAAGTTTCGGCCAAGCGAAAAAAACCGACGAGCACTCAGATTCTAACAATAGCGTTGCAGCAAGCAACTGAACGAGCAACAGCAAAAATAAGGTTCGAAGAGATTCTTCCAAATCAGAAACTAACAATGATTCTCCGACAAATGAAGCGGTCAGATCCGTTAAACACGAGAATAACGGATTCGAGCGAGGTCTTGACCCCAAGAAAATTCTCGAAGAATCCAAGGAAACAGGAACTGTAACCTTCCTAATCCAATTCAATGTGCTGATCAGGCCGAACTTGTGCCAGCTGTCTAATGCCCTCAGCTGGTGATAAATTTCTATGAAGAGCGGCTGTCCTGGTACTCACACGGAAAGGACTGGACAAGCCAGCGTGTCTGGGAATCAATTTATATATACTTCCTAAAACGATTCCATAAATGAAGCCGGCGACACCCGAAAAACGGGTGTTACAGGTTACACTTCGAACAATTCCTATCTATCTTTGCATCGACGCCAGTCGATGAGTCACACACACAGTTGGTGAAGTCTGATTGACGAAAATCAAAGCAAGATTGATTTTGTATGATGAGCGTCATGGTGATTGATATGTCTTAGGGTTGGATTGACGTAATTATTTCATTGTGTTTTGTGTCGCGGAAGAGAAAACATCGGGAAATTGAAAGACGACAGAGGCCGAGCAGTCATCGCACATCCGTACACCAGGTCAATCAATTGATTGAGTTGAGTTTTTTATGTTTTACCTATTTTTCTTTAGGGGTATTCATGCAACGTCGGAAAGTCGTCGTAAACGTTGTAAACGTGATAAAACTACGACGTGATAAATGAACTGTCAAAATTTGTATGGGAAATCTTTTCCAACAATATCGGAATTTTCTCACAGGAATTGGGTGCGTAAACAGAGATGGTAAACCAGAGTATATCTACTTACAGTGAGTAGGGACACTCTCGACGATTTTATAATTTGAAGTAACGCTATGCCTCACATACACGAGAAATAGACGGTAGTAAGGAAGACTTGCAGTGAAAGAGAGATAGAAAAGGAGTAGAAATTTTTCGAATTGTTACACAGGGTGCGTTGAAAAAAAAATAGCAAAATAATATATATTTTTAAATATTTTTGTTTGTTGCTAGTTTAATTATATGATAAACTTGTACATTTTATTTTATGACATTTTATGAGAAATTCCTTGTTTTCATTTTTACAGCAAATAAACTATTTTTTCAAAATGAAAATGCGATGAATCGCAAATTTTTTAAGAAAATACATATTTGCAAAAAAGGATTTAAATTTTTGTTCAAGATTCTCTCGTCGTGTAAATCTCGGACCCTCATATTCTTTAAAATCTGTAAAATAAGAGGAAACATGTTTAACTCACACTCCTAGATTAAGCTTTATTTATTTTCTTTCAGTTAAATGCATTTTCAATACGGAGGTTATATTGTTCGGTTTTGAAAGGGAAATTCGTGATTTCAGCCGAAATGCAAAGCATTCTGCGATATAATTTCACATTCTGAGATTAGGAATTTTGCTAAAATTCTATTTCAAATGCCGTCCAACCGAGTTATGTCAAATCAAACATTACTTTTGCCCCTACAAAAACCTAATTTTTTTTCTACTAGACACATCAAATTGCTTCGTAATTTGATTTAGAAAAATCGTTTAGAAAACAAATTCAAATTTAAGAAAAATATTCATAAACTTCAATAATTCATTAACAATCATATGATGGCCTATTGCTTTTTTTTAAATTTCTTCTGGAAATGTCATATCTTCGGAATAACAACACGGTTGCGTAAAATCGCAACGTTGTTTTCCATGCAATATTGATTAAGTTTTCTTGTTCAGAGACATTTAACACAATTTTCCTTATTGCACTAAATATTGATTAATATCATTTTATAAATCGTATTTTTTAGTTGAATTTTTTTTAAGATTCTCGAAGTTTAGTTGAATTGAAGACATCATATAACAGAGGTAATATAAGCAAATATATTAATTCCAGCTGGAACTGTTGTACTTATCATTTGAGCGGCAAGCCTCACCTTTATATTTTATAAATTATTTGGAATCTCCCTTAAATACAAATTCTCAACATCTTTCCAGATTGCTTTCTAGTTATCAACAACAATATCATATATAATATAATTATTTCATTTTAAATTTCGCACAGGCCCTGATTGTAACACCCTTTTTTTGAATTAATAGATGGAAATCAACAACTTTTGACAATTCAACTTCAGTACGCCTTTTAAAGTAAGGGTAAAAAAAATAAAGAAATTTCCCCACAAGTCTACCTACTTAATTAGTGTGACCATCATCTATTCAATAAGGAACCTATAAAGTGTTGTCAATAAAACTTAAAATTATTCAATACAAGCTGGCCCGTCAAACGTTGTTTTGCCATTATCAAATGGAATGACCGCCTACAGCGCCACCTGTTGAGAATTTTTCAATTTTTCTTTTTTCCTAAACCTTCGCGGAGCAATTACGAACAAATCCGCAGAAGGAAGTATCCAATTTGGTCCAGTCGTTTTCGAGTTTTAAGCATCCGAACAAACCAAGATCCATTTTTATATATATAGATGATATATAAAGAAGTAATAGATATGCAAAAATGTTTAGTTCTATATTCTGCAGTGAAACATTTATATTGAAGATCCATAACTAAGTCTTTTCAATGAATAACCAATGACAAAAACAAAAAATAAAACAAACTTTAAAAGTCAAACTTGGTAACCTGGCCAAGTCAACTGATTTTTGCATAGCTGAGGGGAAATACTACTACACTGACAATCACTTCAGCCCGCCTTTAGAAAAGCATTATGGGAAATTTTAATTTATATATCTTACGCAAAATTGCTAAATGCGATAGTGTTCGTTAAATGTGTTGTGTTCTCTTTTTTTATAAGTGATTGCGCATAAGGATTAAAATCAATCCTTTTTACCTGTTTTCACTTGTGCGACGTATTTGTTGTAGTGTTTCGTTTGTAGTAGTACGAGTTGCATATGTATGGAGAGTGTCCCTACTCACTGTAAGTAGATATACTCTGTGGTAAACGTTGTAAACTTTTGAAATGCTATTTTGACATTTAATCAGTCACTTTCACACATCAAACGTATGCGCTAAACTGAAAAAAATTATCGAGAGCGGAAAGAGAACAATAGGAACAAAATTCTATCAATACATAAATTACTAAAATGAGATTGAGTTCAGTGGGTTACCGCATTATTTAGTGGTGCAGTTTTAGGGTCGTTCATGAAACGTCGTCGTAAAATTACAATCTTTCTCACGTAATAAAATTATGACGTTGCATGAATACCCTTTTTGTGTTACTGGTTTGCACGATTGTTGGCACTAGTGTGAACTGGCCTAGGTTAACCATATTAGTTATGAATCGTTTCACGTATTTTATACAAAATTAAAGAATTTTTTTATTCGTCGAATAAACGATGCTTTTCAAATTATTAGCCTTTTAAAACAAGGATATGGACTACCGCAGACTATCATACGAAGTAGACGAATGTTTTAGTCAACCAAAAGCCTTTTCTTCCAACAACAATGATATTTTCTTAAAAAATACTGACATCATCAAAATAATTTTTCTTTTCATCGACGAAAAAATACGTTCCAATAGAACCTCCTGCAGGAAATCCACTACAAACGGTGACTTTTTGTGAAAGCAATAGAGTAGGTTTTTTGCTCCTGCAATGCATGCTATATTTATTGAAAAGCCAAAAATAAGCTTCATCGCTGAAAATAAAACTATTTCAGAGTTGATGGAATCTTGTAGGGTGTACCTACGCCAATAACCTTATGAAAAATTTGCCACAATATGGACTAAGAGATTTGAAATACCTATGAACGGCGCGTGCAATTGACGGATTTGGCTCATTTTGAAATGAAGCACTTACGGCTCCGTAATTTTGATTACAGCGGCCGATCCCTTGTCTAAAAAGCACAGGAACATTCAATACCAAATATGTTTTGGAGTTTTTCAATTATAGCATGCGCATTGCACAAGCCACAAGACGAGCTCAATGGCGCGATGGTTAGTGCGATGAACTGCCGCGTAGAAGGTCTGGGTTCGATACCCAGCCGTAGCAACACCTAAATGACCCTCACTGAACCTCAGCATCGTTTGCCCGATCCAAAAAAAAAGAAAACCCTCTGAACTGCGCCAACTACAGAGGCATAAGTCTACTCAACATCGCCTACAAGATCCTATCTGCCGTAATATGTGAACGCCTGAAACCGTTTACCAACAACCTGATCGGCCCTTATCAGTGTGGTTTAAGGCCAGGAAAGTCCACCATCGATCAAATTTTCACACTTCGGCAGATCCTGGAAAAAACCCAAGAAGTCCAAATCGATACCCACCACCTATTTATCGATTTTAAAGCCGCATATGACAGCATTTATAGAGACGAACTGTACAGAGCCATGTCTAGTTTTGGTATACCGCCCAAACTCGTCCGTTTGTGTAGGATGAAGATTTAGAATTCTCGCTGCACCATCAGGGTCGGAAGCGACCTCACCGACACATTCGATACCAAAAAAGGATTTAGGCAAGGCGATGCGCTGTCATGTGACTTCTTCAATTTGATTCTTGAGAGGATTATGCAAAACTCCCGAGCCAACACCAGAGGCACAATTCTCCACAAATCGGTGCAACTTCTAGCATACGCCGACGATATTGACATCTTGGTAGGACTCAACGTGATGTCATATCCACGTTTGCTAGTATAGAGAAGGAAGCGGCAAAAATGGGCTTAGCAGTAAATGAGGGTACGGCAAAGTATATGCTGTCAACACGAAAGGACACACAACATCGACGAATTGGACAGAACGTCACCATTGACAGATATCACTTTGAGGTAGTACGGGACTTTGTCTACCTCGGCTCCGCTATTAACTCTGACAACAACATCTCGTCAGAAATCAAACGAAGAATTACTCTTGCCAATCGCTGTTTCTTCGGGCTAAGAAGGCAATTTAGTAGTAAAGCCCTCACTCGAACTACTAAGGAGATCCTATATTAGACCCTGATCATCTCAGTCCTGCTCTACGGCGCTGAAGCATGGACCGTATCAAAAGCGGATGAAGAAATCCTTGGTCGATTCGAGAAAAAATTCTTCGGAAAATCTTCGGTCCCGTTTGCGTTGACGGGCTATGGAGACGAAGATTCAACCACGAACTATACGAGCTGTACAGCGACATACCCCTAGTCAAAAAACTCCGCATTGGACGTTTAAGATGGCTAGGACATGTAGAAAGAATGGACAATAATACTCCGGCTCGCAGAGTCTTCGATTCCCAGCCAGACGTCGGACGCAGTAGAGGAAGACCTCGCCTTAAGTGGAGCGCACAAGTAGAAACCGACCTCAACCAACTTGGAGTGCGCAACTGGAGGCAGTTAGCTAAGGACCGGGCTAATTGGAGAGGCATGTTGTTTGAGGCCCAGGTTCATCCCGGACTGTAGCGCCACTTAAGTGAGTAAGTATTAATAAAAAAATTCAATTTTCAAAAAATTATAAAAAATAAAATTATATTACCGCGGCATTAAAATTACTCTCTGTTTGACGGAGCCTTTAGTTTGTATAAGTCGCTTTTGTCAGACGATAACTACCTCTCAGATTCTTTGTCCGATTAAGGAAGACCAGCCAGAAACATTCACTGAATGGAGTGGAATAGAAATTAAAACTACCTCTATTGCATCAGTTTATCAAACAGCATCACACACATAACAAAAATGACAAACATAACTCGCACATTTTTATTTGCATCCGTAGAACAGGTGTGTCTAATTCAAATCCATTTCCACATTCAATTTTCAATTTGTCCAGACTACCAATTTTATTTTTATTACGCTCTCTAATTACATGAACGGTCTGGTCCAATTGATTGCATTTGCGATAGTTAAGCTTTTGCCAAAATGAGGCATTCCATTTGGGAAGCCGGGAACAATTTATCATCCAGTACCAATTGTTCAGGCACTCACACCCACAACCGGCTGGCAACGTGCCAGCAATATTTCATCTGTGAGTAGTTTACCGTAACGCAAATTTCCCACAAAATACTGGTTGCATTCGTCTCCTAATATCAACGAACGAATGTCGGTTTTAATGGACACCAATGGCCAACTTTCACTTGGTCTAGTTAGTTTGCGGTTAATTAACCGACATCTAATTTAAATCAATTACTAGGCGAATCCAATGCGGATATCTGACCGGGGCGAATTTATTTCACAGGCTATTAAGGGGAACGGATCGGGGGTAGACATATCCTACAGAAATTTGGTTTTGGATAAGTAATTATTTATATGTGATATACACGGGGTTTTTCAACAGGGACGCTACAAAAGTAGAGCGACAGGGACAGCAAACGACGCCATATTTCTTGCCGCTCTTTTGACATTTCTCTTCAGTAAGGTTTGCCATTTCATTACTACCGAAATTCGGAATCAGTGGCCTCAACGTTAAGAGCGCTACGACCAATTTATGGTCGTCATAACCGTCCTAGCAGATCAACAATTGAGCGTCTAGAAAAATTTGAATCCACAGGCACAGTACAAAATGTTCCCGTGCCAGTGAGACAAAGAAGTGCCCGCAGTATCGAGAATATTGCTGCCGCTGAGGCTTCAGTTGAAGAAAGCCCAAATATGTCTCTCACACGTCATCTCAAGCGTTGGGCATCTCTGTGACGTCGCTGTGCCGAATTGGCCTACATCCTTACAAGATTAAATTGACCCAAAAACTGAAGCCGCTTGACAACCAGAAGCGTCGTATATTCGTGAATTGGGCTGAGCAACAATTGAAAATGATTCGGATTTTCATCGAAAAATCATCTTCAGCGATGAGGTTCATTTCTGGCTGAATGGCTTCGTCAATAAACAAAATATGCGGTATTGGTCAGGCAGCAATCCACACGTACTCCATGAGTCATCATTGCATCCCGAAAAAATAACGGTTTGGTGTGGTTTATGGGACGTACTTCTACCGTGGTGATCAAGGCCGGCACGTTACTGTGAATGGGAATCGCTACCGTTCAATGATAACCGAATATTTTTGGCCCCAATTGGGTGATATGGACTTGGAGGACATGTGGTTCCAACAGGACGGCGCCACAAGCCACACAGCGAATTTCACAATCAATTTATTGGAAACCAAGTTTGGAGAACGTGTTATCTCACGAAATGGTCCAGTCGCTTGGCCGCCTCGGTGGTGCGATTTGACGCCGTTAGACTAGTTTCTGTGGGGCTACGTCAAGTCTATGGTCTATGCCAACAAGCCATCGACGATTGATGAACTTCGTACGAATATCGAACGTGAAATTGCAGCAGTATCGGCCGATTTATGCTTGAAAACAGTCGAAAATTGGGTTCAGCGTCTGGGCCAGACATGGGCCATGCAAAAGAAATCGAGTTCCATACATAAAAGCATCAAACGTACTTTCACAGGAATAAAGAATTTCATTGATATCCAAAACCGTTTTTGTTTTATTTAAAAAAAAAACGTTTGTAGTGCTCTTATTGAAAAACCCTTTATTTAATCATGTAGAGGTAAAATATAAAAAAATATTTTTAATAAGAAAGGTGAAAGGAAAATGATATTCTAGGATGAAATTAAAAGTTTTTGTAGTCTAACGGATATAGAAAAGTCTGCATTTTTCAAAAACTTTTCCTATGAAATTGATTCAAACTAAAACTGTAAGTTATCAAATCGATACTTGAAAATTGGAAATTTCCTATAGTTGATTGTTGCAGGATAAATCTAAAATTCAATAACTAAGTTGAATGTTTAAAAAATTATGCATTTATTGTCATTGTAACTAGCCGGGGATTACAAGACTTGACCATTCTGGAATCACTTAAAGACAATGGCAACGCTCACTTGACTAATATTATCTCTAAAAGTAATGGGTACGTTATAGTCCAAATAAAGTCCAAGCTTTTGTAAAGTTATAATAATATAACATCTGGTGAGTTATTTTGAAGCCACCCTGTACAAAGTGAGTTTAGGTTGGGTAAGGTTAGGTTGAGTTACGTCCAGCCATTCAGATGTTGTTGTAAACCTGAAAAGAGTAGAGAGAGAGGCATTTCGGATAGCTCAGTGAGGTCATGGAAAAAGTATTTTCCTAAGGTTCTCATTCTTAATTGGCTGAGGCCACGGCAGTGGCACAGAAAGTGGAGGGTATCCTCGTGTATTTCTTCATCACCGCAGCCCTAAAGAGGTCATCATCTATAAGATGCATTTTTATTTTGTGTGGCTCTTTAGTAAGTTGTGTCCAGTTGGAATCTCAACTAAATTCGGGACAGATTTCCTGTTTCTTCGAAGTAGTTTATGGGTTCTGGCTTTATCATACTCTGGCTACATCCTTTTGGAAGTTTCACAGGTGGGGAGGAAGTTCCATCTGTTTTTGTTTTGGTAGTATTCAGTGTTTTCTGTCCCACCCGAGATTTGAGATCACATAGTGGTGGTTTGACAGGCTGGTCTGCCTGTTCAATGCTGGAGGCAGATCCTTTTCTCGCCAGTTCATCAGCAATTTTATTGCCCTGTATGTGAGTTTAGACTCCAGTTTTTTTTTTTTTTAAATGAGTTCTGGATGAATTGAATATAAAAACGAGTGGTGGGTGCACGACTGGGTCGTACGCAACTTTCTCTTTCACAGCGAGTTGGGCGTTAGATCAAATAGTACGCATTTTGATTATTGATGCTAAAAATGATATAAATAATGTCGAAATGTGATTATACGAACGTTTACTCCGAAATTTGAAGGAATCGGTGTCTATATGAAAAATAATTAATTTTCGTTATTGGCCAAAACTGAAAATTCCGTTAAGTGATAGTTGGGCTAGAACTAATTATGTGGAATTGTTTAAAACTATTATAGTAGTATATATATTAAATTTCATTCAATTTGACATAATAGTTTCCGAGAAATTATCAATTTTCCTTATATGGCCTAAATGACAAAATCCGTTATATGGATTTTCTCGAAAAAACTGGGTATGCAGTTTTGTTGGAGCTAATATGGTTATGGTATATATAAAGTTTAATCAAAATCGTTAGAGCCGTTTTCGAGAAAATTGAGGTTATGTGTAATTTTAATATGGCAGGTACCGTTATTAACGTGGCTAAAACCAAACAAAAAAAATGGCCTAGAATTATGACTAAAATAAGTTTGGATACGAAGTTTGAAGAAAATCGGTCAAGCCGTTTAGGCTGGGGAGACCATCACGGACAGACGGACCGACGGACCGACGGACGGAATTCCAAAAACCACTTTTTTAGGCTCCGCTATCATCGTAATGTTAGAATCAATCAAAATCTCGAGGTCGAAAATTTTCACGAAAACAATATCTTTCTCTTTGTAAGAGAAAGTTAATAATTTTAAATGCCACAAACTAGATTGGACTGTACAACTTTTCTCAAACATCATTTACATATAGAAAGACTATGCTTAAGGAACTTTTTCCATTACCGTTATAAACACCATCAATCTTTAATTTATGTCTTGAAATAATGTATTTAAAATTGCAAAAAAAAACAACGATTTATCAGTTGGTTTCTGTAGGCATGAATATATCCTGTTTTATATTTGCAAGATTAAATTTCAATAAGTAAGCCAGTAAAAAAAGCGTAATAACCGCCGTGCTACACACTGACATTTCATATAAATAGCAAAAAATCGAAGGTACCCTCATAAAGTTGAATCCACCAAAAATCATCACTCAACACCATGGCGTATACGTAACATCTCTCGTTATGAAAGCCAACAAAGTTTTTATAAATAGAATTTCCAATATCATCATCATCTGAAGCTCATTAAATTATTTTCTAAAAATACCATAAAATTTCATTCAACACTAAACATAATCCCTGATAAAGCCCATCCTGCTCAAACCCCCGCACACTTTCATAAATCATTGGTTCACCCTTTCTTTGAAGGATTGCCCCCATCTAATCCCGTAGATTATCTCATTTCCCAGCTCAAACCCCACTATGCCGCATCCTCTTCGACTTTTAATATCGGCAAAGGATCACGAAGAAGAAAACCAAATAAACGGAAACTTTTTCACTGCGTCGTCCTCCGCACCGCCAAATAACAACGTAACTCTTCAAAGTTAGCTTCCTTAATAGAAATTTGAAAAAAAATCTCTAAACAACATCAGGGAACCGGATTTTACCCGCCGCGTACGCTGCTTATCTAAAACATCCTTGTCGACTCGAAAAAAAATGTAAAAACGAAACACCGAAATATAAAAATTGTTTACTCATCTTGATTAATGGCCATGAAATCTGCTCGTTGTCCTGCCAGCACCCACCCTCCCAGAAACAAAGTGTTAAATCCACTTTCTGTTGATTTGGGCATACTTCCAGCCATGTTGTTGGTCATATGATCGAAGGGCTGAAAGAGGATTAAAAGGTCGAGTGGTGGTAGTGGTCTTTAACGCCAAAGAAATGCCTTTGCCAGGATGTTTGTTCTTTTTTTTTTGGCTTTTGTTAGCATGGCGTAAAGTACAATATTGGGCTATTAAAAACGGTACAAAGGCAACTTTTTGCCAAGTTTTCCTTTTTTTGTATTATTTGCTTCATAGAGGAAGGCTGTCCGTGCCACCAACCTTATAAAGGTGTACTTACGTGAAAAGTGCAAATTAAAAAGCAACCATACCAAGAGCGAGCTCTAGGGAGTGGGGACTGTGGCGACTCATGCCTACAGGCGGCTAGCACTTAGCAACAAAAAGACCATTTGGTGGTTTTTTATGTTAGCCTTTGAATTGTTGTTGTTTTTTTTTTTTTTTTTGTATTCCGAAATTCCCTGCTTTTATAATGAAGGTAAATATAATCATGCCCAGGCGGTGTGCTGAGAGTTGAGGGTTGTTTCCCAGCCCACGACGGTGTATGTATGTCAACGTGCCTGCAATGAATTGTACGAAATAAAATGCTCGTATGGCCAGTGTGATGACGTGACGAAGACAATTATAAACCGCGAATTTACATTCCAGAATTGCTACTGGAATCAGGACACATATGCCATGGCATTGCCGCAGCAGTGACAGGTGCTGTATGGCTGTTGCTGCGCATAGCCATGAGCTATCATGGGGTCAAATCTCGTTACAGTTGCGGAAAGTCAACCCCCTTTGGTTTACGTATATCGTGACTCGAGGAAAAATGAAAAATCACTATTTGCCGTTTCATAGGTGGTCAGCTGGGAAATACAAATTGTTCGAGTGCACAGATATTTACCAACTCGGGGAGACTTGGTCACTTGAAGGCAGAGAAATTTGCACGCTAGAAATAAAATGGGGTGACTTATTTGGCCTACATATCAAACCCCAAAAAGAGCATTCCCTAAATCGCGATTTAAACTACGTGCTAATGCATATACATGGTAGCTTTGTGAACTAATACGTAAGCGGTTTAATTGCAAATGGCAACCCTTTGGTTTGATTACTGTCACATAAACTGGAGGAAATAAGATGGAGTGGAAGGACATTAGCACGTACATGTGCTTAGAGGTGGGCCTAATGATGTTCTTTTAATTGTTGTTTGTGTTCGACAGTATTGTAGATTCTGATGTTATGTGCATCCCATGTAGAAGGTGGTTAAAGGCTTTTTAATTACAAAAAAAACGGTGGTTTTATGGTAAGTGGTTGTGGCGCATGACCAAAAATAATGTTGCCAAGTAAATTTTGACTTACATTAAGGTAAAGAATGTTGAAGTAGATAACATACTGACGGTTGACATTTTAAAATATTAGTTCAAAGTTGAGTGGCTGCAAAAAGAGTGCTCCGAGGATCAGAGTAGTCGACGCGAGTCTAAGTAGGTAGACCTCGCCGTTTACTTAAAACATTGCCCCTTCAATCATTTGAATGCTACATCGCGGTATGTTTATTTTAAATGAAGGAATCAACAATTTTAAGACGAATCCGATTGCCATAATTAAAATGCTTCTGTCTTCGATATTGCGTTATGTCTTCGACATTTCGTCGCTTGAAAAGCAAACTGTCATATGTCAATATTCATAAATTTTCAGAAAAGCTATTTGAAGTTTTTCATAAAAAGGGATACTGCCTTAAATGCCAAACGACACTTACGGCCTCACGTTGTCAGTGACAGTTTGATAGAAAAGTTATTTATTTTTTGCGAATCGTTCTGTATACTAACTAAACTCAAAATTGTAAAATTTTGACTTATGTCAGTTTGCTTTTCAAGCAACGATTTATGAAAATTTCGAAAAAGGTATATTACTGCAGAATAAAACGTCAATAAAAACGATTTGAATCCAGAACCCCTTTCTCAGTAGTCCATCAATTTAAATACTGATCACTACACTGGAATTTATGACGCATACTTTTATTTTTTTTAAGAGAAGGTACTGATCGTTTAAACTATTTGATTAAACACTGACTGTGTCAGACATCTTCTTATGCAGGTTCTACTTAGGACCCTGGTATGGTATCTGTTCCCAAAAGAAAATTCTCCGATTCGTTCATGGTAATCATTCCGATCAGCGATTCTGTACATTTCACCGACAAAAGCAGCCCTATCGAGGTATCCGTCGGAGCGGACAATTTTCAGCAACGCATACTTCGTCGGAGGTTAAAATTCCATTCGAGGTATGTGTCATCGAATAAATACTACACAGACGCGACGACTTCACTTCACTACAATTCGTAAATAAATTCCGCGAAGAATTTGTGTCGGAGGAAATCGCAAAAAGAATGGCATTTAGCACTCAAAAATTGCACGAAAATCGCACCTGAACGCACTTCAACGCAATTCGCCGGGATGAGTTATAACATGTCCGAGAAATATTCCGAACAGCTTTTCGGAAGAATACCTCGAAGCAAAAATTCTCCGAATCGTACAAAATCGGAAAATTTTCCGCTCCGACGGATCCTCGATAGGGCCGAATGTAACGTCGGCAGTTTCATTGGTTTCATTGCGATGGGTTGCATTTTTCCATCTGTTTTTGACAGTCACACGTCAATTTCTCTCCGACATCTGTTCGTCACGGAAATATTTTTAAGTGAACTTAGCAATAAAATAATTTTATTTTAGTTTGTGCTGATTTTTTGTTGAATTCTGGTGTTTTAGGCAAAATTCAAATGCAAAAAAACAAGCACCAAACAATATGAGCGCTTGGTTGAGTTGAGGCATGATAAACCCGATAGAGCTCGGAGTTTTACCAAGAGGTTGCTGGCCAATGAATGCGCTGATGTACCTTTGAAAATGGATACTATGAACGTAAATTCAGTCTACGATTGGAATTGCGTTGCGTAGAAAATTACTCACCCAACAGATACCGTAATACGGCTGAATATGCCTCTCCAGTTAACCCTGTCGATAACAATTAAAATCTAATGAATTGTCAATTCAGTAGAAGCAGCAATTGCATCTTTTGCGTCTCGAAAATATATTTTTGCACAAATAATGAGGCATCCAATTTAAGGCCGATTCCGAACGGCAATACCAACAACTCTTTTGTCAGACTTACCCAAGAGGTAGAGCAGTGGAAAATACAAAGGTTCTCTTACTTTAGGAGTGTGAATCAGGGTCATAGACCCCGCAGAAAGTAGTCGATTGCACCAACTGCACCCTCTACAATCTACATGCTCAAGCCATCTAAAACGTCCAATGCATAGGTTTATGACCAGGATTATGTTGCTGTACAGCTCGTAATGTTCGTCGTAGAAACATCAATTGTCAATGCAAAAAAGATCAACGATTTTTCGAAATATTTTAAGTTCGAACGACCAAGAATTTCTTCATCTGCGTCTCATGCCGATCATTATTTATCGGCGCAAGGTAGGACTGTTATAATTCAATTCTTATATAGGTCCGTTCATTTGATTTCTGGTAAGTGACTGTCAGATTAAATAGCGGAATCGATGTTAACAATCTTCCTTGCCCAATATGTCCCCTGCGGCGTAATCGCAACTGCCTGGACGATATTTTAATGAAGATCAAACTTTGAGAATTGTCCAACACATTCGCAGATCAAAATATAGACGACCCAATTTTAGACAATTCGTTGGACGTTTTTCAACTTACGCGACTGGAGAGCAGTTGTAAAATCGTCAGTTTTACATCATAACTACTCTCGAGTATAATATCAAAGAGTATAGAACTACATAGAGTGCGCATCTCATACAACGAAAATTTTCTATGTGGGGTACTGATATTGATACCCCAGTGTGCACTTTGCCATGCCAGCATCAAGCAACAGCATAGCCGATGCATACGAATGACGAAAATTTCCTTTCGCACTTACCGCCCGCGTCTGCAACAGCTACAACATTTTTAGCTGTGATGCGTACTCTATAGTTATATACCTCTTTGAGAATATTTAAAAAATAGCATGACCGCGTGTTTACATTTTTGAAACCTTCAAATAGTTATCAAATATTTCGATTCATGGTGAAAGGTTTCAGGCACTCGAAAATTACGGAAGGCACGATCTTGTAGGTAATGTTCAGGAAACGTATGTCTCAATAATTTGCGCCGTTTAGACGGTTTCAATTTTTGCAGATCCGGAAAACATAGTTTAGTTACTAAGAAGTAAGTGCGAGTTTATATAGTGCAGCTATATTGCCTTCATGTCTGAAAGCCTTGTTAAACTCCGGTTAAGATATTGTCATCCTAACATCATTAGAAGTTTCTTTGTTCATTTCACCAGCGTTCTATTAAAGCCTTTGTATTTAAATGTAATCTCATTCCTAGAGTTATTCCTTTCTATACCCTCGATTGTTGACAATGTCGCCACTGGTCGTCGAAATAAGTTTCTGATGGTATCTATGGTATTAAACGACAGATTCAGCCGATACGTGTTCTTCATAGAACTTCGATTGCACCATTTTGATATAAAACTCCGTTACTACAACGTTTTTTATTTTGGTATCGACAAGGAAAGGAAATATGTTGAATCCCAGGAGTTCTCAGAATGTTCTAAAGAGAATTTTCGAATTTCAGTCTTTAAGTTCGAGACGACAAGGTAGACTAATCTTCCGGTTTATAGCGAATGCCAAGGCGCTTAGACTACAACAATTAACGTATCCAACTAGCCTAGCCTTTTTAAACGTCCAATCCGTTTTTTTTTACTAGGAGCAGTCGTTTGCGTTGAAACGGGACCAAACATTTTTTTTCCCAAATCGACGATTTCTTCACCCACTTGTGATACGGTCCATGCTTCAGCACCGTAGAGAAGGACTGGGATGATCAGGGTCTTATATAGGATCTCCTTAGTAGTTCGAGTGAGGATTTTACAACTGAATTGCCTTTTTAGCCCGAAGAAACAGAGGTTGCAAAAGTAATTCTTCGTTTAGAGTTACATCTTTCCATTATGACGTTCTGTCCATTTCGTCGATGTTGTGTGTTCTTCCGTTACCCCCATTTACTGCTAAACCCATTTTTGCTGCTTCCTTGTCTATACTAGCAAACGTGGCTATGACATCCCGCTGAGTTCGACCAATGACGTCAATGTTGTCGGCGTATACTAGCAGTTGCACCTATTTATGAAAGCTTGTGCCTCTGATGTTCGCTAGGGAGTTTTTCTCTCAATAATCAGATTAAAAAAGTCAGATGACAGGGCATCTCCTTGGCTAAATCTTTTTTTGGTATCGAATGTTTCGGTGTGGTCATTTCCTGCCCTGATGGAGCAGCGAGAATTCTCCATTGTCACCCTGCACAGACGGACGAATTTGGGCGGTTTACCAAAACTAGACACGGCTCTGTATAGTTCGTCTCTATGAATGGGTATCGATTTGAACTTCTTGGTTTTTTTCTGCTGAAGTGATAAGACTTAATCAGTTATGGGCTTTCTTGGCCTAAAACCACAATGATAGGGTCCGATCAGGTTGTTTGTAAAGAGTTTCAGGCATTCACATATTACGGCAAATATGATCATGTAGGCGATGTTGAGGAGACTAATGCCTCTGTAAATGGCGCCGTTCAAAGGGTCTCCTTTTTAGTGGATCGGCCAAACGATGCTAAGGTTCCATTCTTCAAGCACACTTTCATCCTACCAAATTTGGCTTATAAGTTGGTGAATGTTGGTAAGTCATCTCCGCTGGCTTTATAAAGCTTGAGTTTAGATATTGCTATCCTCACTGCACTTAAATCGGGTGGTTGGCAGTTTTCGCTGCCGTTGCCAATATTGACTGGTTCGTTCTGCCTGATAGCTGAATATTGTTCGTCATTGCCGTTCAACAGTCTGCAGAAGGTTCTTTTATTTCCTCAGCATCGACTGTGTCTCCACTACGATACGATACGATGTTCATCTCGACAGGATTCTTTTCAAGCTTTGTATTATTGGCTTTCACGTTTTACACTTTGATAGAACTTGCGAACATCGGTCCTGTAGTGGCACCTCTCTATATCCTCAATCGCTGGCTTTTCTTGCTCTTTTTTCTGATTTTTGAAAATCCGGTGTCCTTTCCTTCTTATCTGACTATAGAGCTAAATGGCATCTATCGTCTTCACCAGAAGTTTAGCACTGTAGGCCTCGTTCTTGGCTGCGAACATCTGTCGATATACCTCATCAAACCAAGGGTTTCTTGCTAATGGGTGCGAGAGGTTAAGGGATATACGTTGCATGAAGGCCTTGGCGGTCTCTTGCGATTGTAGTCTTCCGACCTTAAATGTTTTCACTGTATTTCTGGTTTGAACAATTTGAACAATGTGAGCAATTTAGTGAACCATTTGTCGATCTGGAAACCGCCATGTTCCTCTTTGGATATCGAGAAAACCGTTTGCTGGATATATTGGCATTTCATTCCGTAGCGAAGTCAATTAGCCTAAGTCCGTTGCCAGACGTGATGTCGTGTTTTCCGATAATACTGCTAAAGATGTCTTCTCTTCCTACATTTACGTTACAATCTCCCAGCACTATTATAACATCGTACTTCGGGAGCCGCCCATAGGTTTTCTCAAGGAGCTCGTATAGTCTTTCGCTAAATCATCTTCGATGTTCGCCGGGTAGGGCTATGTTCGCGAGCAAACCTAATTTTTGCTGTGAATAAATAAATAAATCACGATAAGCGCAACAACTTGCGCTTCTTTATCGCACATGTTCACGGTATGAAGAATTAACACGAAATGAATGCTCTCCAAATGTGTCGTGTAGGGGATAAGGCAATCGAGCAAGTTCGGCGAGCATGTTCGTCGTTAAGGGCTACATTTCTGTTTGCGAATTTGGCCTTGATGCGGATTGTTATAATGCGTTTAATATCTTGTAAACATAAGACTTCTTGCCTAAGCCTGGCACTTATAACAAATCCGCATTCGTATAGTAGCTGTTTCTGCTCACTATAACACGGTTCGTAGTAGATGTCACAGTTTTTCAACCTCTTTTTGCCCGGCCCATCATATCGCTTTTCTTGGATGACAGTAATGTCTGCTTTGTAGCAGCCTAGTTGTTCACCAGCACCTCTCCTGTTTAATGTTCTCACATACCGATGCAGATACGAACATCGTCGTTCTTTTTGCGCTTACTAAGTTTGTATTTAAAAACAAAAGGCAAACCCTCTTTTATTTGGAAAGGTTTCTTGTGCTTTATCTAACTTATAATTTAATTAAACGTTCTTAGCCACCGAACATATCCCATCTCAGGGTTTAAGTATGTATTCGGATGGTAGATAACTTCTTTAACCATTAAGATTTCCACTTTACATCCATCGCAGTCTGTGAAATTAGAAATTAATTTTTCATGCAACAACCCTCGAAGGTATTTCAGGGTGGTGGGCAAAAATGAAATAATCTCAACGTTAACAACATTACGGTGAACAGAGAAAGGAAACCATCCTCAGAGTCACGTCCTCACAACCATCCACTACCACCACTCCTATTCTTACAGCGAAAGCGCGCTCACTCGGTCAAAATAAATTTGTAGAGCGAACATTTATTTTGTGAAATAATAATGCCATTATCCTTCCAACAAAAGTACATGGTCGGGGTGTAATATAGCCCCACCCGGCCACTGTGCCTTTAGCTTCTTTTTTTTTTTTTATTGAAAACCAGTTGACAGTTGGTCGCATTGTTGGAGCTTTATTACAGGAGCTTTTAAGTCATAACCACGGTTGCCACTTTGGTCATTTGCGTCCAAATTTGGAAACTTTTTTTTCATCAGGTCGCTTGGTAATTATTTTCTACACATGGTCGCTTTTTCTAAGGAAATTAAAAAAAAAACACGAACTTAAATTTGTAGGTATGTTCTAGTAAAATTGAATTCATGGAGTACAACTTTCTTTCATTATATGTAAACGATGCATAAATGTGTTTTGGTAAACACACTGCACAGTATTATCCATGCACGACGCACGACACACGACTAAATACTCATTTTCTTCATTTGATTTTGTCAATTTGTTGACAGATGACTGAAAATTTAAATTATTTTGTATTTAAACAAAGCAAAAGTCGCTCTCGCTGTATGAAAACTTAAAATCAAACATATGAGAAGGCTACAATTCGCTATGCGTATCGTTTAATACCCTATCCCATCCCATCCTTAAAATAAATATCGCCAAAATGTGGGCTTTATGGCGATGAAATGTAGAAAAAATGTTCACAACATATTGTTCAGACAGTTTATCAAAATATTTTATGGTTCGACAAAAAACAAAAAAAAAGAAAAAAAGTGATTATCAAGAACCACGATTAACTTTTGTTCTGCGTCAGCTTGGGCGGAGCATTATACTAAAAATGTTCACCCAATTGATGAGTTGATCACATACCTAAATCTGCTGTTCATTGACAATAAAGTAATGAATTGAATTGGTGTAAACCTAGCCATAACCAACTAAACTAAAGGCATCAAGCTAGTGACCAGGCGAAATTGGAAGCCATATTGATTGGTCCAGCTCCCTTCAGCAATCCCTAGAAGATGAATGGATGAAGCGAATACTCATTAAAAATCTTACAAAGTTTCTTAGAGTCTCTTTCTGATAGATAGCGTTTTGCCTAAATAGCTCTAGCTATCTATGAAGGAACATGTCAAACTATTCACAAATCTAGATCATTTTCATGCTTTGTAATGTAATAATTAATTGGCCATCCTAAACAAAATATTCCAGTGAAGGTATCTACTAAAAGAAACTCCAACCTAAGTGCATCAATAACAATGACATGATGGTATCTCTTACCAGGAATGTATCTTAATAATTGTCCTACCCCACAGAAATAATTCAAGTTCCCACCGCATTCGCCATTCCTCCAACAAGATCCACGAGATGATCAAATATTTTTAAATATTTTAAAAATGTACCGAAACACGTTTTTTACTAAAAACGCCCCAAAAAGTGGACTTGGAAAAAAACGTTATATTGAGAAAATAAAGAGATTCTGCAAATATGTTGCTCACACACTTTTTAGAAATTCCTTACGGTTAAGCCAAAAACTACGTTTTCCTAAAAAAAAGGGGCGTGAAACTTGTTTTGCTTCACTGCACAAGAATTCTATATACCAAATTTCATTCTCCAAGCTCAAAATTTAAGGGCTAAAAATCTGTGACATGTAGACGGATGGACAGACAGACATGGCTTAATCGACTCAGCAAGTTATTCTGAGTCGATCCATATACTTTGAGGTATATGTAGCTAAATTATTTCACTATGTTAAAAACTATGTATCAAAACTAATATACCCCTATGGGATAGGGTATACAAATGGCAAACTCTATGATTTTTGGTGTATTTCATACAACGTTTTCAAATTTTAAGTATTTTGGTAACTTTTTACTGCGTTTGGTCGCTTTTTCTTAAATTCTGGTAACAAATTTTATTTTCAAGTGGCAACCGTGGTCATAACTCTGGCTGACAGTTGTATGTTCGAGTCAGCTGTCTGTCTGACATGTCACCTCATAGCGTTTTCAAGGATACTCAGCTCATGCGGTTATATATAGCTGGAAAATGGCAGCCATATTGCCTAGTGAAATAAATTCCGCGAATAGTAGAACGTTCGTCGCCAATGATGCCAACGCGGCAACGAAAAAAAATCCTTTGCACTCATGTACCTGGTTATTAAATTTTTACCAACCTAATACCTGAGTGAATGATGAACACATGAGCGCATACATCACCAAAGCTCGTGTAGCATTGAAGTCGAGGAACTTGACGTGGATGTTGGATTGTAGATTAAATTACAAATACTAGGGGTACAAACAAAGAAACTGCTGAGAGAAATCCTTGTGAACGTGTGTTCGTCCTTGGTATTAACTTGAGTTATACACGTTTCTCGGATTAATGTGGGGCCCGTTTAGAGAAAGGATTTTGCATTTGTAGCGCTAATATACGAGGCAGACAAATGTGTATTACCAGGTCATTAAACATTGCTACAGTTTGTATTTGTATTGGTGTTTGTGTGTTTGGGGTTTCTAGAAAAAAAAATGGAACCCATTATTGTGTGAGGAGAGGGGAGCTGTAACATAATTATTTATTGTTTCGCTGTGATTAAGGGGAATAATAGGGTTGCCTTGTGATAATGAGAATGTATTGCCATTCCGAATAGTGGGTTAAGGGTGGATAAGAATGAACAACGGTAGAGGGTATAATGGAGTGTACTCAAACAGTCTGCTGCCGTGATGGGGTAGGTTAAAACATGGGGTGGCTATCAAAGCAACTTGATTATATCTCTAGTAGATAAGATTATAAAGTAAAGTTAATAATTAGATGTTACCACTATGAAAGCTAATAACATTCTGTGAAGAGATTATGGATTGCTCACGATTCTTCATAATTAGTTGTCGAAAGGGATGCTTTTAGACCGGTGTCTGAGGGATTTATTTGAGAGAGGAAATGGAAACTTTGTGTCAAATTTCACATTTAAGGATTTTTTTTTAATAAATAAAAGCCACTTCTGTGATTGAGAGGGGAAAGTCAGAAGGATGCAGTGCACTTTGAATGTATCCTTGATAAAAAAAATAAATGCAGAGTTTCGCAAATTAAATATAGAACACCTTAATAAAAATGAAGAAATAATTGCACCTTCTAGGTGTGACAGCTACAGCTACAGCTAGACCTAAAATATGCACCGATTTATGGAGGATTGTGTCTCTGGTACTGGCTCGGAAGTTTTGGAAAATCCTCTCAAGAATCAAATTAAAGAAGTAAAATTATCGAATGTGTCAGTTAGGTCGTTTACGATCCTGATATAGCAGCGAGAATTATCCATCGTCATCCTGCATAAACGTACCTACGAGTTTGGGCGGTATACCAAAACTAGATATGACTGTGTATACTGTATAGTTCTTCTCTATGAATTATGTTTTATGCGGCTTTAAAAACAATGAATAGATGGTGGTTATCGATTTGGACTTTTTGGGTTTTTTTTTCCAGGATCTGCCGAAGTGTGAAGATTTGATCAGTTGTGGACTTTTCTGGCCTAAGACCACACTGATAAGGTCAGATTTTGGGGACAAAATTACAAAAATTACAATTTGCAGACATTTAAAATCAACGCTTATCGGTAACTTTTCTTCTTCTTAATTTTCTAAAACACGCGATGTGGTCTAACACTATATGGGTATTAATAAACCCTTTAGCTCGTGCTAATTTTGAAAAAAAGCTGATTTTGCGATCTAAATCTTATTGACGGAATAGCAACTTACCGTACTGTATTTTGTTGTTGCTGTAGTCAGATCGGTCCAGCAATTTTCAAATCATGACGTCAGTAACAAAATGTTGATTCTTTATTATATATGTATATAGATAATATATATATATATCCAACAGCTTCGACTACGAACAGATAGAATTAAATTAATGTTAAAATTGACATCAACAATATTTACGAATCCATCATCTTTCGTGAGAAATTTTTTTATCTGAGTCCTTTGTATTCCTTTTTTTCAAATAAAATTCATCATTTACACTAGTATTATTGAATTGTTGTGATTTTAAATTCAAAGCAAATATTAAAATGTTTACATATCAAATTATTTCATAAAACATTGACTTCCCACGCGTAAATTGTTTTCTATGCCTATTAAGATTCGAAAAAGTAAAAAAAAAAAAACACACACCCCTATTATACCCGTTATTTACAGTGAATAAAGAATTAAAATCCATGTACCAACGCCTTTTTTAATCATTAAAGTGAACAAAAATACTCCATGCCAACCCTGCCTGTATTGAATTGTCATTTGACAGGTGACAGTAACTATAATTATTGTATCTATGATTTGCGTGCACGAGTAAATAAATAAATTAAATGTCAGTATGTTCGGCTATATTAGACCTAAAAAAACAGTTAAAGTCTTTAGGTGGGTGCTGTATTAATCTTCTTTCATTCGGAAAATCGTATTTTTTGAGTTAGGAAATTTGCAATTTTTGCTATCGAATTGGCAAATAAACATTTGTGCGCCCAGATATCAATGTTTGGGCAAAAGTGTTTGGTGAATGTTTAGTTTTATGTTTTTTTGCGAATATCGTATTATGTTGATAATTGTTTACCCAAAAGATCAGTAAAATCGTTGGCAAAAACGTAAAACTCGAGATGGCTGGTTAAGAGAAATGAGTGTTTATATCCTAGGTATCACATAGGGGTATATTAGTTTGGAACATATTTACTTTAGCTGCCAATCACTTTTTGCACTTTTTTTTTATTCCACTCATTAAATTAAGCTAAAAATTTAGCAATTTTTTATTTTTGTCGGTCTCAATTATTTAAAAAGTTATTAAACAATAAAAATTCCAAAAATCCCTATGGAAATCAACCATCTTTTGACAGTCCATACAAAATTCAGTGAGAAGCAGCTTTGCCATATACACTACTTATTCCCCAAAATGGTAAAAAAAATAAAAATAAAAATCAAAGAATTGTAAAGTCGTCAGGCAGGCGCCTAAGTCAACAGTTTTTTTTTGTTAAACAGTACCCTGGGTGGCCCGCTTCGCAGGAACAAAGGGTTTCAACTCTCTTTCTGGGGACAGTCCACGCTCATGCAACTTCGTTGCTCCGCTCAGGGTATGTAAAGTCGTCAGGCATGCGCCTTAGTCCACAGTTTTTTTGTTAAAATATTTTTATTTGTTATGTTTTTTTCAACATGGCAATGCTGCGTACACCACAGCAGAAATAAAAAAAAAGGGTCAAACTACATACAATTTGTATGGAATTATAACCCAAAAAGTGCAATTTTGTTTTATGAATAACTTTTAAACTAAATGTGAGCGACAATTTTTAAAAACATATAAATGATCAGTGCGCAGAGACGAATCGATTAATAAAAAAAAAAGTGCAAAAAGTGAGAGGCAGCTAAAGTAAATTTATGCCATTAGTTTTGACACATAGTTTGAAACATAGAGAAATAATTTAGCAACATATAACTTAAAATCTAACAAAATCGCTAGCTGAGTCGAAGTCCGTTCGTACATACGTCAACAGTTTTTGGGCCTTAAATCTCTTTGTTGCTCCCAGCAGAACAAATGTATTTTTTTTTAAGTCCGTCCACTTTTTGTTTTTGAGAATATTAAATAGTATGTATAGATAAGTGAACTTCAAAACAAAATCACACCTTATATGCCTTTTAAATTTATGTTATGTATATATATTTTTTTTTACAAATAGCAAATTGAAATATCATGGGCTGTTCATTGATGATGGAAAATTTCAACGATGGATAAAAGGCGAAGCTGGTCTTCTCTGAATGAGATTTTTGAAGGACATTAACAAAGTGAGTTATGTTTTAATTTACTCTTTATTACCATAAGCGATATGCCACTTGAGTTACATATTTATTCCTTTAAACAATTTGAAAAAGTTTTCATTTTATCATATACTCCAATATTTAGAAAATATGCTCTGAACGTAAATATATAGCCCAATTGACAGACACTTAATATAAATAAATAGTCGATGGTATGTATGACTTAAGGCAACATTTATCCAACTAAAATTTGTGTATGCTCAGATACATTTTTTACAGACACTGAAAAAATCACGTGATATCTCAAAACATAGGAGATTCGGGTACTAACTTAATTGTTGAAAATGCTCTAAGAGAGTTTAATGCAGTAAATATAGAAACCCAATCAAATGAATTTGTATCTGAAACCGATACAAAATACTTTTTAAATAATTTACAGATTAGAAAAACTGGTGGAATAGATAATACATATTAGAAATATATATCTTAGGAAATTGCCTAAGAAAGGAATACAATTTTTAACATTTATTTTAAATGCTTGTCATAAAATGAAATACTTTCCTGATTCGTGGAAACTGGCAAAAGTAGTTCCGATTCCTAAAGCAGGGAAGCCTCTTGAAAGTCCACAAAGTTACACAAAGTTGCTAAGCAGTGTCAGCAAAATATATGAAAAAATTCTCAAAGAGAAAATAATTAAATTTGTAGATGATAAAAAAATATATCCCGATGAACAGTTTGGTTTTAGGCGTAGTCACGGAACATCCCATCAAGTTCTGAGAATATGTAATAATATTAAGAAAAATCGTGCAATAGGAAAGTCAACTGGGATGATCCTTCTTGATATAGAAAAGGCGTTCGATTGTGTTTGGCAACATATAACTTAAAATCTAACAAAATCGCTAGCTGAGTCGAAGCTGAGTCGATTTAGCCATGTCTGTCCATCCGTCCGTTCGTACATACGTCAACAGTTTTTGGGCCTTAAATCTCTTTGTTGCTCCCAGCAGAACAAATGTATTTTTTTTAAGTCCGTCCACTTTTTGTTTTTGAGAATATTAAATAGTATGTATAGATAAGTGAACTTCAAAACAAAATCACACCTTATATGCCTTTTAAATTTATGTTATGTATATATATTTTTTTTTACAAATAGCAAATTGAAATATCATGGGCTGTTCATTGATGATGGAAAATTTCAACGATGGATAAAAGGCGAAGCTGGTCTTCTCTGAATGAGATTTTTGAAGGACATTAACAAAGTGAGTTATGTTTTAATTTACTCTTTATTACCATAAGCGATATGCCACTTGAGTTACATATTTATTCCTTTAAACAATTTGAAAAAGTTTTCATTTTATCATATACTCCAATATTTAGAAAATATGCTCTGAACGTAAATATATAGCCCAATTGACAGACACTTAATATAAATAAATAGTCGATGGTATGTATGACTTAAGGCAACATTTATCCAACTAAAATTTGTGTATGCTCAGATACATTTTTTACAGACACTGAAAAAATCACGTGATATCTCAAAACATAGGAGATTCGGGTACTAACTTAATTGTTGAAAATGCTCTAAGAGAGTTTAATGCAGTAAATATAGAAACCCAATCAAATGAATTTGTATCTGAAACCGATACAAAATACTTTTTAAATAATTTACAGATTAGAAAAACTGGTGGAATAGATAATACATATTAGAAATATATATCTTAGGAAATTGCCTAAGAAAGGAATACAATTTTTAACATTTATTTTAAATGCTTGTCATAAAATGAAATACTTTCCTGATTCGTGGAAACTGGCAAAAGTAGTTCCGATTCCTAAAGCAGGGAAGCCTCTTGAAAGTCCACAAAGTTACACAAAGTTGCTAAGCAGTGTCAGCAAAATATATGAAAAAATTCTCAAAGAGAAAATAATTAAATTTGTAGATGATAAAAAAATATATCCCGATGAACAGTTTGGTTTTAGGCGTAGTCACGGAACATCCCATCAAGTTCTGAGAATATGTAATAATATTAAGAAAAATCGTGCAATAGGAAAGTCAACTGGGATGATCCTTCTTGATATAGAAAAGGCGTTCGATTGTGTTTGGCAACATATAACTTAAAATCTAACAAAATCGCTAGCTGAGTCGAAGCTGAGTCGATTTAGCCATGTCTGTCCATCCGTCCGTTCGTACATACGTCAACAGTTTTTGGGCCTTAAATCTCTTTGTTGCTCCCAGCAGAACAAATGTATTTTTTTTAAGTCCGTCCACTTTTTGTTTTTGAGAATATTAAATAGTATGTATAGATAAGTGAACTTCAAAACAAAATCACACCTTATATGCCTTTTAAATTTATGTTATGTATATATATTTTTTTTTACAAATAGCAAATTGAAATATCATGGGCTGTTCATTGATGATGGAAAATTTCAACGATGGATAAAAGGCGAAGCTGGTCTTCTCTGAATGAGATTTTTGAAGGACATTAACAAAGTGAGTTATGTTTTAATTTACTCTTTATTACCATAAGCGATATGCCACTTGAGTTACATATTTATTCCTTTAAACAATTTGAAAAAGTTTTCATTTTATCATATACTCCAATATTTAGAAAATATGCTCTGAACGTAAATATATAGCCCAATTGAAAGACACTTAATATAAATAAATAGTTTCTTTAATAAATAAAGTCGATGGTATGTATGACTTCAGGCAACATTTATCCAACTAAAATTTGTGTATGCTCAGATACATTTTTTACAGACACTGAAAAAGCCAAAGTACTAGCATTAAATTTTGCGCAAAATCACGTGGTATCTCAAAACATAGGAGATTCGGGTACTAACTTAATTGTAGTAAATATAGAAACCCAATCAAATGAATTTGTATCTGAAACCGATACAAAATACTTTTTAAATAATTTACAGATTAGAAAAACTGGTGGAATAGATAATACATATTAGAAATATATATCTTAGGAAATTGCCTAAGGAAGGAATACAATTTTTAACATTTATTTTAAATGCTTGTCTTAAAATGCAATAGTTTCCTGATTCGTGGAAACTGGCAAAAGTAGTTCCGATTCCGAAAGCAGGGAAGCCTCTTGAAAGTCCACAAAGTTACACAAAGTTGCTAAGCAGTGTCAGCAAAATATATGAAAAAATTCTCAAAGAGAAAATAATTAAATTTGTAGATGATAAAAAAATATACCCCGATGAACAGTTTGGTTTTAGGCGTAGTCACGGAACATCCCATCAAGTTCTGAGAATATGTAATAATATTAAGAAAAATCGTGCAATAGGAAAGTCAACTGGGATGATCCTTCTTGATATAGAAAAGGCGTTCGATTGTGTTTGGCATAGTGGACTCGTCTATAAATTGTTATACTTTAATTTTCCTCCCTTTCTTTGTAGAATTGTCCAAAGTTTTGTAACGAGTCGTTGTTTTAACATTAATGTAAATGGTTGTGTTTCAGATCTAGTGTTTTTTTGTGCCGGTGTACCCCAAGGTTCTGTCCTAGGACCGGTTTTATACAATTTGTATACTTCAGATTTTCCAAATCTCCCGCAATGTGACGCAGCAATATATGCCGATGACACAGCAATATTTTCGTCGCATGAGTTCGGTCTCAATATAGAGACGAATTTAAAAAATGCGATTAATATTCTTCAGATTTACTATTGCAAATGGAAAATTAAACTTAATGCCGATAAAATTCAAGCCATCTTTTTCACTCGAAAGAGAAAACCTTGTTTTCTTCCGGCTAACCAGTTAGTTATTAACGGTCATTCAATTACTTGGAAATCATCTGTGAAGTACTTGGGGATGTATCTTGACACAAAGTTAACATTTAAAGAGCATAATACACAAACACTTAACAAAATAAATATTGCTATTAGAATGTTATACCCATTCATAAATAGAAAATCATTATTATCAAATGAAAATAAAATAATAATTCATAAAACAATTTTCCAAGCAATCCTACTGTATGGGTATCAGGTCTGGGGAAGTTGTGCAAAATACCACATTAAAAAATTACAAATAGCACAAAACAAATTACTTAAATTGATGCTAAATCTTCCTTGGCATCATTCTACTAAAGATCTGCATAGAAAAGCTGATGTTGAGTTGGTCTCCTTCAGAATAAGCAAACTAAATACCACTTTTATGATCAGATGCGATATTCCTGACAATCCATTAATTAACGACTTATAACGGGTGATTTTTTAAGAGGTTTAGAACTTTTTTTAAAAAAAAAACACAAAAAATTCGAAAAAATGAATGAAATATTTATTTGAATCGATAGTTTGAACCTTGCAATGTTTAAAGATAATTTCATACAAATGTTGACCGCGGCTGCGTCTCAGGTAGCCCATCCGCTGAGTCCAATTTTGGCATACTCTTTCACACATATCGGCCGGTATCTCACGAATGAATGCATGGATGTTGGCTTCCAGTGCGTCAATCGAAGCGGGCTTGTCCCTATAGACATTAGCCTTGACATACCCCCACAAAAAATAATCTAATGGTGTCAAATCGCACGATCTAGGCGGCCAATTGACCGGCCCGAAACGTGAAATTAACTGTTCACCAAAGTCGCCTCGCAATTGCGCCATTGTTTCGCGTGCTGTGTGGCATGTGGCACCGTCTTGTAGAAACCACATATCATGCAAGTCAAGAACTTCCATTTCGGGCAAAAAAAAGTTTGTTATCATCGCTCGGTAGCGTTCACCATTGACAGTAACGCTGCGATTCGCATCATCTTTGAAGAAATATGGCCCAATAATGCCGCCGGCCCATAAACCGCACCAAGCAGTGGCTTTTTCGGGATGCATTGGTAGCTGTTGCAATGCTTCTGGCTGATCTTCACTCCAAATGCGGCAATTTTGCTTATTTACGTACCCATTCAACCAAAAATGAGCCTCATCGCTGAACACAATTTTTCGATAAAAAAGCGGATCCTCGGCCAGCTTTCCAAGAGCCCATTCACCAAAAAATCGGCGTTGTGGTAGGTCGGCTGGCTTTAGTTCTTGCACCAGCTGTATCTTAAAAGGCTTTACGCCCAAATCCTTCCGCAAAATTTTCCACGTAGTGCTGTAACAAAGGCCTAACTGCTGGGAACGGCGCCGAATCGACATTTCGCGGTCTTCTGTCACACTAGCTGATACGGCCGCAATATTTTCTTCACTACGCACAGTACGTAAACGTGTTGGTGGTTTAATGTCCAACAAATTAAATTTGGTGCGAAATTTGGTCACAATCTTCCGAATAGACTGCTCAGAAGGTCGAGAATGCCGATCATAAAATGGAAGCAGCGCGCGATGAACATTTCGAACCGAGCACGAATTTTGATAGTAAAATTCAATAATTTGCAAGCGTTGTTCATTTGTAAGACGATCCATGGTTAAATTGCAAACCAAACTGAAGCTGTTTGACAGTGACACAAGGTACTAAACACACGTCAGCTGTCAAAACCAGTGTTGCCAAAACGAAACCAGCTAAAAAAGCACCCGTTACATGCAATAACACTTTTGAACTTGATGATGTTACCTCTGTTACATTTATATTTTAATTTATATACTTGTTATTTATTTATTAACTATTATTAAGTACGTTATTTATTTTTTTCTGTTTTTTTTATTTACTATTTGTTATTTATTTATTTATTATTAATTATTTTTTGTTTTATTTACTATTTTTGATATTTGTTATTTATTATTTATATTAATTTTTGTTATTTATTCCATTTTTAATTGCTATTTATTATTTATTTACTATTTTTTATTTATTTACTATTTATTATTTATTTATTATTTGTCATTTATTTATTATTTGTCATTTATTTATTATTTATCATTTACTTATTATTTATTTATTTATATACTCCACAAAAGTAGCTAATTATTATTAGTTTTTTTTTTTAAATTTTCATTTGAGGTTTTTTATCGTTCTTTCCTCAACATATGTTTTTTTTTTGTAATATATATTTTTTTTTAAATGTCTGTTAAATAAATTATTCAGTAGAAAGATATATAATCATATCAAATCTCTGCATATCAAAATTTGTATATTGTGCGATAACACATTGCATATTTAAACGAAATAAATAAATTAATTAATTCAAAAATTTGTGTATGCTCCTTTGCAAGTCATCTCCCGTGTCTTTATACAGCTTTGCAGAATGGAAGTCATTTCCAGCAGCCTTGATAAGTTAGTGTTTACATATCGCTATACGCACTTCATTAAGGTTAGGTTTCGCTGTCGTTAAATGTCTAATTCTGGTTGACTGTTGCAAATTGCTCCCCATTGTCATTTAACAGTCACAGGAGTAATTTTTACATATTTTCAGCAACGAGTATGACTTCACAAATATTTTTTAATGGGATTCTATTTGAGCCTAGTTTTGTCTTCCGATAATGTAGGAACTTGCATGTATCTATGCGTTTTTATTATTCCCTACCTTTCTTTCGAAAAGCCAATGTCTTTCCCTGTAACACTGTGGGCATCAAACCAAACGTTTTTTTGTTGATTTTGGTGGGAGCACATCAGCTATGGTTGTGTTAACTCAATCTTGAAATTTGCTGGTGCTGGAGGTATGGGATTAATCAAAGGGGTATTGTGATTTTAGTTATTCGATATTCAATTTTCACACTGTATATCGCCAGTATTGTCCCACACGTTAAACGTGTGTGGTTCTTGTCTGTTAAACTATAGGGTGCACCATCTTTTATGCCGATATGTGAAAAGTGAATAATTTAAAAATAAGCGATTTCCTTACATAAGATATTTTTATTTAATTTGATCCTTTAAAATGTATTTGGACTAGATTTTGAATACAGCATCAATCAAATTGCAGCCTCTATTGGCCAAAGCAAAATGTGCCCTTTCTGCTGTATTTTCCATAACTTTTTCATTAAGTCACGAATTTTTGCAACACCAATGGTCTGAGGCTTGTTTGCATTAACTTTATGCAGCAGGCCAGTCAATGTCGTCATTTTGGACAACACATATCCAGGGAATTCTCGTTGCTGTAGGTTGCTTCACCAACCATGTGGTTCTGCCTTCTGTTATTAGTTTCAGCACGGTCTTGGTAGGCTAACTATAGCCTCTCTTCCTACCATGACTTTCTTAACAACGCGACTTTAACTTCGTACTTTGGCAATCGCCCACAATTTTTTTTAGCAGCTTCTAGTTTCTAAGATCGTCTGCGCATAAATGGTTTATTTATAGCGAGTGCAGTCTACTTTTGAATGCATTGTTATTATCTTTAAAAATTTAACTTAATGTTGGCCGAAAATCCTTAAATCTAATTTATCAATAATAGGTTAGCTTAATCTAACTTACTGGCACTTAGCATTCTCTGATGTTGTCGAAGCATAAGACTTCTTCCCTAATCCTGACATTCATCACAATCCCGAAACCGAGTAGTAGCTGATTCTGCACGGATCGCTGTAATTAATATGCAGGTTGTATTTTCAAAATGCGAAATAACACGAAAAATTCTAATATATCGTGAAATATTTATTATTAGTCTAAGGAACCAATCCCTTTCAAATCTCGCGAATAATACAGGTAATGTTGGCCTTCAATGCTTCAATCATTGCTGGCTTAGACTTCACGTAGCCCCAAAGGAAAAAGTCTAACGGTGTGATCTTTCTGGCTAATTCACTGGTCCCAATATGTCCATTGTTTCACGGGCCGGGCGGTGTGGCAAGTATCGCCATCTTGTTGGAACGAAATGTTGTCGAGTTCTCGGGCTTTAATTTTAAGGCGCCAGCCTCATTTCTGATGAAATAAACCACACCATACGGTTGTTTTTGGTGTATGTAACATCTTAACGGAGTATACTATAGTGGCCTTTCTTGATATAGACGGAGCTTTTTACAACGTCAAAGCAGAATCAATTATCTACTAATGCACTTTCGGATTTAGATGTTGATGATTCGTTGGGAGTGCTAATAAATCAGCTTCTCACAGGCAGAATTATTAATACAAATCTTGGGGTCTTATCCGCACGCAGATCTGTTAGCTGTGGCACAACACAACCGGGCGTACTGTCTCTTCTCTGGAATCTAGTGGTCAATGAGATACTAGTAAATCTAGAAAGAGAAGGATGCAAAGTGATTGCCTACGCTTAATGAAGTATTACAAAATGGTCTCTCCGTACTCTCTAAATCGGCCGCCAGATGTAGACTCTGCGCCCTCAAAAAACATATAGATAAGTCTTTTTGAGAGCTGGCTTTTAATGTCAGAAACCTCCTACGCTATATAGTCAGTTCTGAATGGTTCAATTAGGCGAACGAATATAGGGAAGTCGACAGATCCACATGGTACAACAGACCACTACAAACTAACTAGTGATGGGCGCATTCGAATAAAAGAATCGATTATAATTTATTATTTGAATATCTCGAGATATCTCGATTCTTCACCCTAAATCATTCGAATGATTTCGTTTTAAATTTTTCTTACACGTTGTGATTGTGTGTTGTCTCTTATTTTGTGAGTTGTGACACTTGTCAGTGTGACTTGTATTCTCTTCTCTTTCTCCTACAACTGTACTGGCGGAGAGCGCCATACATTATTTTCGTATTTAATTTTATTACTAACTCTCGAGTAATTGTTATCATGCCCTTTCAGTTTCTTGAATCTTGTATGTTTCATTCGTAATTCATATCTCATACGCATATCTCGAGTGATTTGAATCGAATGTATGGACAATGGAGAGTGTTTCATTCGTCATTCATTTCTCATGTCTCATATGCATTTCTCGAATGATTTGAATCGAATGAATGGAGAGCACAACGAGTGAAAGCTTTTCCAGAACTTGATATTAGTAATTTTATATCAGAGCTGTTGGAGGGGTTGTATTTGAATCGTGAACTTTACGAGTATATTTGTGTGGTAACTACTGGACTACAGGTCATGTGTTAACTTTTTTATTTGCCGTGTACATTGTAATTGTAATCGTAATACAATTACTGTGTGTTAGTGTTTTTACAGTATAGAATTTTTCTGTTATATATTTTTTTGCTACGTTTCCGGCGATTTTAGAAATGGCATATTTTATTTTTTTTTCTATTAGTATTAAGAGTTCTTGATATCTCGAATGATCATTCTATTATACAGACTACTCGAGTACTAATGTCTCGATTCTTTAAATCATTCGATTATTCCCATCACTAAACTAACCTAACTGCAGCTCTTGAACCTCTTTCGGTTGTTCTTCGACCCATTTACGGCAAATTTTCTTATTGACGTATCCATTGAGTCAGAAATTAGCCTCATCGCTGAACAAAAGGGTTGTGGAAAACAGTGAATCTTCAGCAAGTCGCTCGAGAGCCCATTCACTGATTTGCAAACGTTGTATACTAAATAATAAAACACATGCCAACTTGACACGACTCCTGTGCCTTCTATAAAAAAAAATACCTCTTCATTGATCACCGGTTGGTTTTGGTTTTTCTCACCATTACTCGTCATATTTCCTGGATTGCATTAATGGCTGCTTTGAGGAAAATGATGGCGTAAGCTAGCTGTTCCGTTTTACCCTTTCTGTTAAAAGTTTTGCCACGTTTGAGATACAGATGCGAACGTTATTGTGCAATTATGGTTTAGCATTTTCATCAGTTATGAAATCAGTCCTTTCCGAGGCTATTGTTTAGTAATAATTTGTTCTTAACATGATTGAGATGCTGGTTACCACTATCCATTATGTAATTATGATCTATCGTTGGTATTTTTGTTCCATCCACTGCCGACTTTCCTTAAGTAGCTTGACACTCAAGACAAATATGTATGTCACATCGACTCAAGTTAGTTGTTTACTTCGCAAACTAGTTATGGTGAAACCATCTCGATTATTCGTGAACTGCCTTTATTTGCTTGTGATGTGCCTTGATAAGGACATTAACTTTCATCACTTGAAGCCAAGAATTAACAAATTCGCTCGTTACCCAAAATATAGTCAATGTACTGGACATCTGGAGGCCTCCCGGTGGATAATGACAGGTGAAAACGATTTTAACCGCGAAATGGCGAGTAAGGATGGTAAGAATCCTAGACCCCACAAGAGAAAATAAAACCTACTTACGTTCTATCTAAAAAATGGTTAAGGCCTGACCTAAATACAACAATACCCCTACATCTATCCCTTGGAACTTTCTTCTTTTAAAGAATTTCCCTTTTTTACTTTTGTTTCGATGTAGCTCCGCAGTAGAAGATTTTCATTTAGTTTTCTATTTCAATACCACAATTCATTCAACATTTTTGCAGATCCTTTATTTAACTTTTTTACTCGAAAACTTAACAATTCCAATCCTTTTGTAAACAACGTTTGCGCTTTTTCCATTACTGGAACAAAATATAGGTCCACATATGTAGCAAGCAATTGCAACTAACCACAAAAAAAGTTTAAAAAAGGTAAAAAAAAAACTATTCATACCATGCTGCCCTACCGTACGTCTGTTCAAGCCATTGTCCTTCGAGAGATGACAATCGAACGAAAGATATATGTATACATATAACAGGAAACTTTCCAAACGAATTTGATACGAATTTCACTTCGTCGCTGCATGTGTGGGCCAACATACATACAATCAGCTCCTTAGAGTTGAATAAATAACCCGCTGCGGTTAGTAAATGGGTTTCTATCTATACAGCTTAACTGAAGCTCGAGGATGCATGCGGTTGGCTTTCGATAGTAAGAGAATATGAGCGTGTGTATTCCTGCATTTACACAGATACCCCAGAAATCGTAGCAACGTAAACACGACGAAAAGGATGGTGTAACTATTTTTTGGCTCCAGATGTAAAAAGGATTCGAAACGAATCCACAAAAAATGCACCTTTTGCGTGAGTAAATGCGATGCTAATGCTGTTATTTACTGTTTCAGTTTCGATTTATTTTGCGCTTGACAAAGCAGAAGGAATTACATGGCACATTTGTTGATATTTATTTGGTTCTGCTGAAAAGGATTACGTTTGACGAGTATGTGTGTTATTGCAAATTGCATGCAAATGCATGTTTCAGTTCGACAGATTGGAAACTTACCTTTGTCATCGTTGGGCGTTTGATCATCAGTCATCTTGAAAGGATATCTACCCGGTGTGTCTGTGCTTAGCCTCACTCGTTATAGTCTGTTCATCAAATCGAATGCAATCAGTTGGAATCGTTCCTTCGTTAGCATTTCGATTACATGTTTTGGTTTTGATTTTGTTGTTGTTGGTTGAGTTTGATTTGATTGTAGCTATTCGAGTGGTTTGTTTGAATTATTAGTATTTTTCTTCTTCTCTTTAATTAGTAAACCTTGGTCATTAAATTTATTTCCCTTAATATGTTAGCTCTACGTTTTACTTGTCTGCGTGTTTTCAGGCTTGGTTTACATATTTTCAATTTCATCTATATATCTAAGTGTGTATTTTTAACCTGAAAAGGTAGAATGAATTTTTTAATTAGTGAAAAGATATATTTTAAATTATGTTTTTTTTTTAATTTAAAAGTTTAAATTAGGAACATGTGTAAAATTGTAAATGTTCGAATAGTATGATAAGTGTAATAGTTATTGCTAAAGCTTTAAAGTTTCCACATGCCTTTAAATTGCCAAAAGTTAGACCGTTAGACAAATGTGTTTTAAAAAATGACAATATTGCCAGTTCATTTCTACATTTCTATTGACAATTTTTTTTCAGTTCATTGACAATTCAATTTGGACAAACACATATGTCCGATCAAAGACACCTGTTTCCATTTGTGCTTTACATTTATGAAGGAAACATTTTATTTGCGATACCTGTTGACCTATGAGCGACTACCAAAGTACGATGTTAAAATCGTGCTGGGAGATTTTAACGCAAAGGTAGGAAGAGAAGACATCTTTAGCAGTACTGTCGGAAAATATAGCCTACACGACAACATGTCTAGTAACGGACTTAGGCTAATTGACTTCGCTACGGAACGAAATGCCACTATAGCCAGCACACGGTTTCCTCACCTCGATATCCATAAGGGGACATGGCGGTCTCCAGATCAACGAACAGTCAACCAAATTGATCACATTGCGATAGACAAGAGGCACGCATCCAGTTTTATGGATGTCCGAACATTCCGAGGGGCTAACATCGACTCGGACCACTACCTTGTTGTAGCCAAGGTAAGGATGCGGATATCCACCACGCTACAACAAACTAGAAATACTGTCAAAAAATTTAATGTCGAAAGACTGCAATCGCCAGAGATCGCCAAGACCTTCGCGCAACGCGTATCCCTTAACCTCTCGATTCACACAACACCACCAGCATCTAATGTCGAAGAACAATGGCAACGATGCCAACAAGCCATTAATTCAGCCGCAACTGATGTGCTAGGTTTCTCGCGGCAGCCAGCAAGAAACCCCTGGTTTGATGAGGAATGCCGACAGATGCTCGCAGCCAAGAACGAGGCCTACAAGGCTAAGCTGCAGGTGAAGACGACAGCTGCCATTGAGCTCTAAAGGCAAAGAAGAAAGGAAGAGCATCGGCTTTTCAGAAAGAAGAAAAAAGAGCAAGAAAAGCGTGCGATCGAGGTTATTGAGAGGTGCCACTCCAGGAACGATGTTCGCAAGTTTTACCAAAGTGTAAAACGTTAAAGCCAAGGATACAAGACTCGAACAGAATCCTGTCGAGATGAACAAGGAAATATCGTAGTTGAGACACAGTCGATGCTGAGGATATGGAGGAACCACTTCTGCAGACTGTAAAACGGCGATGACGAACAACATTCCGCTGTCAGGCAGAACGAACCATTTAATATTGGCAACGACAGCGAAAACTGCCAACCACCTGACCTAAGTGAAGTGAGGATAGCTATTTCTAAACTCAAGCTTAATAAGGCCGCCGGAAATGACAGCCTTCCCGCTGAGCTTTATAAAGCTGGCGCAGATGATTTGGTAAGCAACATCCACCAACTCATAAGCCAAATCTGGTCGGTTGAAAGCATGCCTGAAGAATGGAACCTCAGCATACCTATAAGATCCTATCTGCCGTAATATATGAACGCCTGAAATCGTATACCAACAACCTGATCGGCCCTTATCAGTGTGGTTTTAGGCCAGGAAAGTCCACAATCGATCAAATCTTCACACTTCGGCAGATCCTGGAAAAAACCCAAGAAGTCCAAATCGATACCCACCACCTATTTATCGATTTCAAAGCCGCATACGACAGCATTTATAGAGACGAACTATACAGAGCCATGTCTAGTTTTGGTATACCGCCCAAACTCGTCCGTTTGTGTAGGATGACGATGGAGAATTCTCGCTGCACCATCAGGGTCGGAAACGACCTCACCGACACATTCGATACCAAAAAAGGATTTAGGCAAAGCGATGCGCTGTCATGTGACTTCTTCAATTTGATTCTTGAGAGGATTGAGCAAAACTCCCGAGACAACACCAGAGGCACAATTCTCCAAAAATCGGTGCAACTACTAGCATACGCCGATGGTATTGACATCATTGGAAGGACTCAACGTGATCTCATAGCCACGTTTGCTAGTATAGAGAAGGAAGCGGCAAAAATGGGTTTAGCACTTTATGAGGGTAAGATTAAGTATATGCTGTCAACACGAAAGGACTCACAACATCGACGAATTGGACAGAACGTCACTATTGACAGATATAGCTTTGAGGTAGTACGGGACTTTGTCTACCTCGGCTCCGCTATTAGCTCTGACAACAACATCTCGTCAGAAATCAAACGAAGAATTACTCTTGCCAATCGCTGTTTCTTCTGGCTAAGAAGGCAATTTAGTAGTAAAGCCCTCACTCGAACTACTAAGGAGATCCTATGTAAGACCCCCATTATCCCAGTCCTGCTCTACGGCGCTGAAGCATGGACCGTATCAAAAGCGGATGAAGAAATCCTTGGTCGATTCGAGAGAAAAATTCTTCGAAAAATCTTCGGTCCCGCTTGCGTTGACGGGCTATGGAGACGAAGATTCATCCACGAACTATACGAGCTGTACAGCAACATACCCCTAGTCAAAAAAACTCCGCATTGGACGTTTAAGATCGCTAGGACATGTAGAACGAATGGACACCAATACTCCGGCTCGCAGAGTCTTCGATTCCCAGCCAGACGTCGGACGCAGTAGAGGACCACCTCGCCTTAAGTGCCGCGCACAAGTAGAAACCGACCTCAACCAACTTGGAGTGCGCAACTGGAGGCAGTTAGCTAAGGACCGGGCTAATTGGAGAGGCATGTTGGTTGAGGCCCAGGTTCATCCCGGACTGTAGCGCCACTTAAGCAAGTAAGTATATAGGCAATAAAAAGTCTTACGCCCATTTTAAGTGAATTTTCAATTTTACGATGTAATCAGATAGAATATTAAACGATTCGCACAGCGGATTGAATCCTTCTCATATGTTGAAATAATTTTGGAAATCTATTAAAAATGTATGCAATGTCTGTAAAATCGTGACAACTGATTTCATTAAATAAAAATTGTCATTAGCAAGCGTTAATTTAACTCTTGTCAACCGTAATCAAGCAACCCTAAGTATCTGTGCTATATATCTTCTATATATATTCAAAAATTACCCTCATTAACCACGCACCAAACGCTTAACTTCCAATCCAATAACCCATTGAAAGCATAACCTATTACGGGAATAAAATATTCCGACTATCGTCGCACCGCCAACAAACAAACCCCAATATTGCAGACATAAAAACACGAGAATTATGTTATCCAAACGTTGCTAGCGATGAGGTCACATATACAGCCAGAGTAGGTACTTACCCGGAAATTGATGTTATCCATATAAAACTACACGCAAAGAACCCCCTGGTGTGGTAATAGTCATCTCTAAAAGGCTCTGTGGGCTTCACGTCCTTTCTTTCTATTTATCGCTTTGCTAGTCAATTGAATTCCAATCTGCGACAGAGAAGAAACTGGGTCAACAGATTGCCGACAGGGAGGTTAATGCATCCGATGCTGTGCATGATGCTATGGATCAGTTGGTAGATATACCTACAGCTATCGTTTTAATAATAAAATCGGTTATAGCTGGAATAGGAATGTTTACCACATTTTGAACTAGGTATCGCTAAAAATACTTAAAATGAAGGAGATGCATTTAATCTATATATAGTCTGTATAGCTATATATAAAACTGCTCTGGTCTAGACTATTGATATAAATGATTAACAGTTTGTCAATAGGAAATGCGTATTTATAGAAGCTTAGATCAATAAAATACTTATTGGAAAATGATTGACGATTATTTTTAACTTCTCTAAAACCTGGAAAACTGTCACCATATATTTTTTTCGTTTATATTTGTTTAAGCGCTAAGAAATTCTTCTTTAAGATACCGATATCTACTTTGGGATGTAGAAGATTCGCAGTTGGTATTACTTTGCACTCCCTGTCTCCGCAGCTTATTTTACACGCTCCGAAAGGATATTTAACGCTATATTATGTCTACTGGTAATTAATCATATTATTAGCCTGTTCTGAAACGGAAAGATCATTTTGGTATTAAGTTGTTCGTGTTGGATTGTATATTTTGTTCCTCACTATGCATAAGGTGATATGGCGATTTTCAGATCAACAAAAGGCCGATACTTTTTTGCAGCCAACTTTGGCTTGACGAATTTGACTTAATAGCAAGAGACCGTCTTTGCAGAACACGTTTCTCAGGATAATAGCACCATATATACTACCAGCATGTTATGTCGAAGATTAATGGTGACTATGTCAAAAAAAAAGGTGCTCAGAGCAAATTGATTCTAAGGAACGAGCATAGAGCATCTTATGTGACAGTGCAGCAGTGTGTAAGACGGGATAAGAGGGCAAGGGTGGGAGAGGAGATGCAATAAGGACATTGTCGGCCACCGTAGTAGCACTAACACTAACTATCCTATATAAGATTTGACCGGCAACCTTTAAGTGACGATGGAAGATCAGCTACAAAGATTGAAGGAGCACTTTTGTGACCTACCAAATGACGACCACAATGCAGAAATTAATCCTCCTCCTAGGGGTATTGATACCAGTCCCCCAACAAGTACAGAGATTAAAAACACGATCCATCTTCTAAAGAAAAATAAAGCAGATGGACTTTACGGTATTCCCGCAGAATTCCTAAAAGAATTCCAGGTCCGGTGAGGAACTGTTTGACAAAGTAGTTGACATCACCGTGTTTCCGGTCGTTCCACTGAGCCACATTTCTTATCAGCCTCGCTGTCCACCTTCCTCTTCTTTCCGAGGTCCAGCTCTCTCGCCACTTCCGTGTGGTTTGCTGCTCTGCTTTGTCCATTGCCGCTTCCAATCCAATTTCCGCCTTGTTGTCGTGGACGTACTTCCCTTGTGCCGATAGGAGATCGACGGAAGGCACTCCTGCCACTACAAGGAAGGCTGCTTCCTACATCGTTCGGTAAAAGCTAGCCACACGTAGAGCTCCACGTCTTTGCACTGCAGCCATCTGCTTCCGGTACTTTTCTTGTCGAAGCGCGTCTGCCCAAATCTCACTTCCATATAGGAGAATGGCATGCGTTGTATGTTCGCCATTGATCTGTTATGACACTAGAGGCTTGTTCCGCTGCGAACTTTGTCTGTTACCAGTAAGTTAGTTTTTTGTGGATCCTCAATCCCAGATACCTCACCGCATCCTTGCTCTTAATGATTTCAGAGCCAGTTTGGAAGTCGATTTGCGTGGGGATTCTCTTCTTCGTCAGAAGGACTATCTCAGTTTTTTTCTGTTGCCAAACTAAGACCGTGCTCATCCATCCAGAAGGTTGTTCGTCGCAAGACTTGATTCAACATTCTTTGAGAGTTTTCAAAGTCTCTTGCCGTTATCACTGCTGCGATGTCATATGCGTACCCAACGAGGAAGGTGTCGTCGGGCATCTCCATCCGCAGTATGTTGTCATAGAAGATATTCCAGAGGTCTTGTCCCGAAATTGATCCCTCTGCTGCTCCAGATGTTACTTCCACCCTTCTTGGGCATTTTGTTGTCTCGTAGTTCAGCTCACCATATGTAATAGATAAGCTGGAATGTTAAATATATTTTCTAATGCATTTAGTATAGCGCTCCACTTAAAGCTGAATTGAATGCATATCTTACGTCCAGGGTTGCCAGGAAAACGATCTTCTTAGAGCGGTGGCTTACCTGTTGGGCGGTTTGGGCAGCTTTAACCACTTCTTCCATAGCTCCGACCGTAGAGCGTCCTTTCCTGAACCCATACTGCTCTTTGAACTGCATATGTGAGTCGTGATTTCAACAACTTTCCAATGGTGATTTGCCAAAGTATACGGAAAATATGTCAAACGCACTCCATTAGTATGACAGCTGGTTTGACAATTATCCGTATCGGATAAGCTATTATTTCATGAACTTTGGCTAAACTTTAAAGTGCTATATTCCACTGAACTGCTGTAAACATTACCAATCTACCCGCCTCATTACTGTCGGGCGAACAAGAGAAGACCGTTGTTGGAACTCCCTCAAATCAGGACTATTTCTCACTGATTTCCCAAATTCTGTACCACCTCTGACATAACTATTGAAGTTATCGTAGATCACACGATTTGATGGTTTCCTTTTTGTAATGTACTATTTACTTTGCAGCTAAAGCTAACCTTTTACAACACTCGTATCATTTTTATTCTTCTTAAGCAACTTAGTGGTTAATATTTAGTGTATGCACATACCATACCATGTATATAACCCTGATCCTAAACTCCTATTTATGGGGGATGAATCCTTAAATATTGTAGGCTTACTTATATCAATCAATGAAATATCTTAATCGGAAGTACAAAGCTGAGGAATGCTTCTAGCATTTTAATTCGATAACTATACTCAAAAAGTAAATAAAATATAAAGTGGCAAGGTTTGGATGGGGAATCTGACGTCTTATCGTTTCTCCCTTTTTTTGAGGTTAAATGATTTACATATTTTAAATGTTCTCTATTGCTCTTGACCCAAGCCCAATAATGTCCCTTTGGCAAACGAAAATATATCAAGCAGATGCGTGAGTCCTTCACCCTCCATATCACAGAGTTAAGTAAATAAAAATAAGTCAGCAAGAAGAAGGTCCTTATAATCTGACTTTACCATGATTATATCGCAGGATACAATAGAACTAGCATATTGTCCTCATATACCAGTCCACGCCTCGATTTTTTTTTTAGATTACACAAAAAATCACCGATGCTCATTGAAATGCGACTCCTACTCAGGATAATTTGGTGCCATACCAAAGGGAACAATTACATGAATTACAACATTTGATTTGTTGATTTGTCGAAGTGAATCCATGGGTAGTGTACAATCCCATAGGTGTCAAATAACAAAGGGTAATACGATAACCTTGGAGCGGTGCTTAGTTGTTCCTTGTGAAGTAATACAGACAACTCCTTCTTCCATTATAGTAATAAAATCAAAAAGTTGTTTGTAAGGATGAACACAGGCAGTGTCAAGCGTTTGTTTTCAACAAATTAGCACGCTGTTATGTGATATCCGGGTTGTATTTGTGTGTGTTGTCGTTTGGTAACAGTGCATTACCACATTTGAATCATGTGATTTGGTAGAAATATAATATGCAAGCAATTTGTATGTCCTTCTTAAGAACTTTCTGCCCCAAAAGAGAGAAATAAAATGTCAGCTCAAAAGATTAATAAATTAGTAAATGGTGGAAAATAATAAGGCCAAACTTTCCTACTTATTTCGTTTAAAAAATCTGTTCTCTAGAAAAAAAAGAAAGGCGTTTAGCCAGAAATATAAGTTTTCCGATTGAAAATTTTGTTGTTGTAAATTCAGATATTCTTTTATCGACAAAATGAATGATGCAAAGCAGTTACCAAACGGTCATTTCTAATAAGATGAGGTTGTTGGCAAAAAAATCGACTCGATAAATCTGACGACTTATCTCTGTAGAGCCATCTGTCTTTTTGTTACCAGTTAAAATCAATTTTTTTCTAAGGACTTAAGTCAACAAAAAACATTTGTTTATATTAATAACATTAAACATTAAACGTTAAACATTATTCTTGAAAGGAAACTTGGAAAGATAAAACTAAATATTTCAAATACCATCTTCTTTGTCCAACAAATCAGGATCATTATATGGTATCTCCTCTGAAGTTTCCAAAAATTATAAAAAAAAGCATATCCTATCTGTAAAACTAATGTCACCAAAAGTGGAAATGGCTTAAAACAAGATGGGGATTAAATATAGAAAATGACATTGTTAAACAAATTGTTCAGACAGTTTATAAAACACTTTTATGGTTCCACAAAAGAAAAGGTTTTTCTCCTACATAGGTTATGCGGTATAGTGTCTTAAAATTTTTTTTTTTATATAAAAATGCCCCTAAAAAGAGGGCGTGGGTTAAAATGGTCTATAGACGAAATAACGGGTGAGAGGTTTAGAACTTTTTTTAAAAAAAAAACACAAAAAATTCGAAAAAATGAATGAAATATTTATTTGAATCGATAGTTTGAACCTTGCAATTAAAAGAAGAGTCCAATTTTGGCATACTCTTTCACACATATCGGCCGGTATCTCACGAATGAATGCATGGATGTTGGCTTCCAGTGCGTCAATCGAAGCGGGCTTGTCCCTATAGACATTAGCCTTGACATACCCCCACAAAAAATAATCTAATGGTGTCAAATCGCACGATCTAGGCGGCCAATTGACCGGCCCGAAACGTGAAATTAACTGTTCACCAAACTCGCCTCGCAATTGCGCCATTGTTTCGCGTGCTGTGTGGCATGTGGCACCGTCTTGTTGAAACCACATATCATGCAAGTCAAGAACTTCCATTTCGGGCAAAAAAAAGTTTGTTATCATCGCTCGGTAGCGTTCACCATTGACAGTAACGCTGCGATTCGCATCATCTTTGAAGAAATATGGCCCAATAATGCCGCCGGCCCATAAACCGCACCAAACAGTGGCTTTTTCGGGATGAATTGGTAGCTGTTGCAATGCTTCTGGCTGATCTTCACTCCAAATGCGGCAATTTTGCTTATTTACGTACCCATTCAACCAAAAATGAGCCTCATCGCTGAACACAATTTTTCGATAAAAAAGCGGATCCTCGGCCAGCTTTCCAAGAGCCCATTCACCAAAAATTCGGCGTTGTGGTAGGTCGGCTGGCTTTAGTTCTTGCACCAGCTGTATCTTAAAAGGCTTTACGCCCAAATCCTTCCGCAAAATTTTCCACGTAGTGCTGTAACAAAGGCCTAACTGCTGGGAACGGCGCCGAATCGACATTTCGCGGTCTTCTGTCACACTAGCTGATACGGCCGCAATATTTTCTTCACTACGCACAGTACGTAAACGTGTTGGTGGTTTAATGTCCAACAAAGTAAATTTGGTGCGAAATTTGGTCACAATCTTCCGAATAGACTGCTCAGAAGGTCGAGAATGCCGATCATAAAATGGAAGCAGCGCGCGATGAACATTTCGAACCGAGCACGAATTTTGATAGTAAAATTCAATAATTTGCAAGCGTTGTTCATTTGTAAGACGATCCTTGGTTAAATTGCAAACCAAACTGAAGCTGTTTGACAGTGACACAAGGTACTAAACACACGTCAGCTGTCAAAACCAGTGTTGCCAAAAACAAACCAGCTAAAAAATCACCCGTTATTACCAATGATTCTGCATCAAAATTTTTTTCGAAAATTTTAAAAAGTTTTTCACTGCAAACGCCCCCAAAAAAGTGGGCTAGGCAAAAAACTTTATAAGGACGAAATATAAATAAGGGGTCCGCCAAATAACTTTTTTTTTGAAAATGCTATAAAAAAAACTACTGGATATTTTCTCAAATTTATTTTTCTGTTTGAACGTACAATCCTTCCGGTTAATAATGGAAAATAATTTCATTCAAAAGGCTGGCTGGCCATGCAGTAGCCTACACGATCGGTCCAATTTTATAGCACATTATCGATTGTGTGCAGCTGTATTTCACCAATGGCTTCACGAATATTTTCCTTTAACGCGTCAATTGTCTCTGGCTTGTCGGCGTAACACTTATCTTTTATCCACAAATAATAGTCCAACGGTGTCAAATCGCAGCTCCGAGGTGGCCAAACGACATCAGCTCTGCGGCTGATAATGCGATCTTCAAATACAGGGCGCAAAATATCGAGTGTAGCTTCGGCTGTGTGGCACGTAGCGCCGTCCTGTTGAAACCAAATGTTGATAATATCCTCCTCTTCAATTTTTGTGAACAAAAATTCGTTCAACATGGCCCGATAACGATCGCCATTGGCTGTAACGGCCATTCCTTGCTCATTTTCGAAGAAAAATGGCCCAATTATGCCTCTGGACCAAAATCCGCACCAAACAGTGACTCGTTTTGGGTGTATCGGCTTTTAAATGTATGCGTGCGGGTTTTCTGTGCCCCAAATGCGACAATTTTGCTTGTTTACATACCCGCCAAGATCATAATGAGCTTCATCTGAAAAGATGATTTTTTTTGGCAAAATCGGCATCTTCTCTAAGTTGATCGCAGGCCCACTTAGCGAAGCAAGAACGCATTGGATGGTCAGTAGGCTTCAACTCCTGAACCAATTGGACTTTGAATGGCGTCATACCAAGGTCTTTATGCAAAATTCGTCTCAATGATGTCTCAGAAATGTTCAATTGTTGAGAACGACGGTGAATTGATGTTGATGGCGCTTCACACACACTTTCTGCCACAGCAGCAATATTCTCGGGTGTACGCTTTTCACGCTTTGGTTTATCGATGAGGATGCCAGTTTCTTTCACTTTTTTCACAAGATAACGAACACACGGAGCTGACGGTGCTTCTTTTCTTCCAAAATCCGTACGCAATTTTCGCACACATTCTGCAACATTACCATGATTTTCAAAGTAATGTCGCAATATTTTCCAGCGTTGTTCAAGCGTATACACAACCATATTCGTTCAGCGGAAGGATAAAACTAATTATCTGTCAAATCAGACATGAGCTAAGTGTTACCATTCACGAAATAAGCACTAGTTGAAAAAAAAATGGCGGACCCGTTATTAGTATTGTCTAAATATGTTGTTCAAAAACTTTTTCCAAATTCTTTACGGTTTCGCCACAAAATACGTTTTTCCTAAAAGGGGGCGTGGCAGTGGGCGGATTTCAAAAATGTTTACACTTGTTCTGCTGGGAGCAACAAAGACCACGTGTAACAAATTTAACCCTTCTAGCTCAAAATTTAAGGCCCAAAAACTGGTGACGGACGGATGGACAGTCATGGCTAAATCGACCCAGCTAGCGATTCTGAGTCGATCTATATACTTTGAGCTAAATTTAGCTAAATTGTTTCTCTATGTTACAAACTATGTAAACTAATATAACCCTATGGGATAGGGTATAAACAGGTGAAATTTATAAAGCTTTGGCAGAAAATATGTCATTTTAGCAGCCTTATTAAGCTTGAGGTTAGATATTGCAATCCTCACTTCACTTAGGTTGGTGGTTTTTGCTGTCGTTACAAATATTAAACGGTTCGTTCTGCCTGACAGCGGATTGTTGTTCGTCATCGGCGTTTAACAGTCTGCAGATTTGCTACTTCAATATCCTCACCATCTACAATGTCTCAACTAAGATATTTCCTTGTTTATCACGACACGATTCTGTTCGATCCTTGAATCCTTGGCATTGACGTTTTACACTTTGGTAAAACTTGCGAACATCGTTCCTGGAGTGGCACCTCTCTATATCCTCGATCGCGCGCTTTTCTTGCTCTTATTTCTTCTTTCTGAAAAGCCGATGTTCTTCCCTTCTTCTTTGCCTATAGAGCTCAATGGCAGCTCTCGTCTTCACCTGCAGCTTAGCCTTGTAGGCCTCGTTCTTGGTAGGGCATCTGTCGGTTTTCCTCATCAAACCAGGGGTTTCTTGCTGGTGGCCGCGAGAAACCTAGAACATCAGTTGCGGCTGATATAATAGCTTGTTGGCATCGTTGCCATTGTTCTTCGACATAAGATGCTGGTGGTATGGTATGAATCGAGAGGTTATGGGATACGCGTTTGAGAAGGCCTTGGCGGTCTCTTGCGGATCTCTTGATGAGGATTATTACAATGCGTTTAATGTCTTGGAAACATAAGATTTCTTGCCTAAGTCTGGCACTTATAATAAATCCACAGTCGCTGTTTCTGCTCACTATAGCACGGTCCATAGTAGATAGATGTCACAGTTTTTCATCCCCCCGACCCATCCCATCGAATGTCCTGGATGGCAGTAGTGTCTACTTTGTAGCAGTTTAGGGCTTCCGCTAGTTGTTCGCCTTCACCTCTCCTGTTTAATGTTCTCACATTCCATGTGCAGATACGAACGTTGTTGTCATTTTTCGTTTAGCAGAGTCGTCAACAAAAATATCAGTCCTTAATCGACTTAGCTAGCGATAAAATGCGGAACGAGCGTGTGTTACTGTCAATAGCGGTGGCTACCAAGCAATGATCCATTTTTTTTGCCGAAAAATCAAGAAATTGGTGTACCTGGCTTGTGGTTTCAACAGGATGGCTCTACATGTCATACAGCTAACGAACAAATCACTTTATTGAGGAAAACGTTCGATGAAAACATCATCTCAAGAAATGGTCCTGTTAATTGGCCGCCAAGATCTTATGATTTGACATCATTGGAATACTTTCCATGCGGATATGTTGTTTACGTCGCGTCGATAAACCCGTAACGATTAAAGCTTTGGAAGCCAACGTATTTCGTGTTTTATCCCACCATTGCTTGCAACTTAATAATATTTTTTGTATAAAAGACTCTTAACATGGGTCAACTAAAAAAAAACGTTTTTGGAATAAAAACTCATTTCTACTATAATCACAAATCGAACACCTACATATATAAAGAACTCAAACCGAACATGAAAATCCATCCAAGTTCATAATAATCAAAACGAAAAAAGTTTAACTGAACAAACATCAAAACAGCACTGCAAAATTTTCAAATCCCATTAAACTTTGGAAAACTCAAATACCAAACCAATCCCCTACTTGAAAAGAGGTCATTACGGTTTGATGAACCATTTAAGAGTGTTGAAAGTTCACACACACTTTGCTTTTAATAACAAACCATAAAATCAACGAAAATATTCATCTGGGAACCGGTGAGTTGCATTGCAGGACCCACTCTATAGTCTATACCTACGTCCATACTCCAAAAAGTCACTTAGTGGCAATGATGCTTGGTCTAAAAAAAAATTTCCTTCGCAAAGGAATCCAATGGAAGGAGTGGATGATGAAAATGACACTTCATGGGGCAGGACGTGGCACACTTTCCTCTGGGTGTACGTATTTTGTTGCAGATTTTGGGTGGATATTCATTGGGGCGATACATTTTGGGTATTTCATTTTTTATCCTGCAACAGGATGACTTTTTTTTTTCTTTGAATGATATATTCAAAGTAATAAGAAACTAACTAATGTTAGATTAAATACCCAAATTATATATCAACGATGTTGCAAATGTGTGATAGAAGGTGTTTTTGCAAAGCGGAGTGTAGCCATGTAGAGAATCCTTTGCAGAGACAAGTTATAGATACAACGCGATGATGTCTTACCTCGCTCCGTTCCTTGTGACAAAAACACAAATCGACCGAGAAGAACAAATCTACATGTTGTTAGTAATGATTCTTCTGCTGCAGAAATAGGTGTTATCCCACGTTATAAATGGTTACACATCTCTAAATTTGCTAATACCACGTCGGAAGAATCATTAAAACTCTATGTCGCTAATAAAATAGGAAGCAATATAGCTGCTGTCGTATGCTTTAAATTAATTAAAGAAGATGTCAATGTGTCCGAATAAAAATTTGTTAATTTTAAAATTGGTATTCTACCGCAAATGTATGACATTGCCCTTGATTCATCGAAGTGGCCAATGGATGTACATGTAAGAAAATTTCGTCCGTTTTCAAAAAACGGGAATGTTGCCGTGGTTCCAATAGAGAAGAAGTCGAATTAGAATCTGCGGACAATAATGCAAACAATCTGCGTCAACATATGATTTCTATAACTGACCCATCTCAGATTGCGATTTATTATCAAAACGCAGGTGGGCTCCGTACAAAACCGTATGACTTATTCCTAGCCACCTCTATACATGAATATGATGTCATTATTATTACGGAAACATGGATGAACTCAAATTTTACGTCTGCTGAATTGTTTGATTGCCAATACACTGTTCATCGTCTGGATCGTCCTAAAACTAATGGTCAATTACGGGGAGGCGGAGTACTTATCGCTGTACGACAAAAAATATTGCAGTAAACCTATCCAATTACCAAGAAATGGAGATGACATTGAGCAACTATGTGTATGTGTCAAATTGTATGATAATGAAATGTTCTTTATAGTAAGTTATATACCTCCATATAGTCCTATTAGTACAATGTGGCGCAAAAATAACCTTCCGATGTTTTTTGGTTGTAATTTAAAAAAAAATGAAAAACTTTGATTCCTCTTGTGGATTATTTTTATTTGGTCTTTTAATTTTTTTTACATCAAGTCGAGAATATGATGTCATGTTAATGGCCGCCGCCACAGTTGATTGTCATTTGAGCCCTTTTTATGGCATTTTCCATCCAGCCAAAACTTCCGGCGATAGGTCCTCACATTCTTGACGGATATTGTCTTTAAGAGCTGCAAGAGTCTGAGGCTTGTTGACATAAACCCGCGACTTCAAAAACTCCAAAAAAAGAAGTCTGGAGCGGTCAAATCAGGCGATCTTGCTGGCCAGTGCAAATCGCCAAAACGGGAGATTAGGCGCCCGGGAAATGCATCCTTCAGCATATCGGTTGTGGCACGTGCAGTGTGTGCCGTTGCACCGTCCTGTTGGAACCACATGTTTTCCAATCCCAATTCATCAAGTTGCGGCAAAAAGAACTCGTTGATCATTGCTCTGTAGCGCTCACCATTCACAGTTACCGTTTGGCCCGCGACGTCTTCGAAGAAAAAAGGTCCGATGACTCCTCCAGCGAAAACAGCACACCATACAGTGACTTTGAGCGGGTGTAATGGCTCTTCGTGGGTTACACGCGGATTTTCAGTGCCCCAGAAGCGTAAATTTTGCTTATTTACGTACCCGCTAAGATGGAAATGGGCCTCATCACTCATGATTATTTTTGATGAAAAATCATCTTCCTCTTGGTGGTGATTAAGGATGGCTTGAGCGTATGTTAGACGCGATTGGCTTTCAGCAGCTAACAGCTGATGCACCGTCTGTACTTTGTACGGAAACATCTTCAAATCTTGTACCAAAATTCGCTGTAAAGACCGTCGACTGATACGCATTTGCGTGGCACGTCGTCTGGTCGATGTCGATGGCGCTTCCATGACATTTTCGGCTACAGCAGCAATATTCTCTGCAGAACGGCTACTCCGGGGTCTGCCACGCCTGGCAGCATCTCGTGTTTTGCCAGTCTCTTCGAGGCGAGCGGCTAAACGTCGCAGTGTTTCACCAGTAGGCGTTGGACGGCTAGGAAATCTGCGACGAAATTCACGTTGTGCCAAAGTCACCGACCGATTATTGCTCAAATAAAAAGTCACCAATATTCCGCGTTCTGGAGCAGTGTAGCGTAACATTGTTTATTAACGTGTATTTCGCATGTGTTTACTACACAAATGTCAAAACAGAACTGACATTAGGGGCCAATCGCAAAATTTATAGCATTTTCTGATAGGAGGATTACTTTTGCGCCACCTCGTATTTATGCATCCCACGTTTTAATGTCGAAAGTGTTACACAAAATTGGTCAGATAAACAATACCCATTTATGAAAATTTCAAACTGGCATAAGGAATCAAGTAAGTGGTGTAAGTAGGTAGGAAATCGAGATTTTCCAAAGTGATCTAGATCAAAATAAGATCAATTTAGTCTCCAAAAATTAAGATAGCAAATAAATAAAACTTCTCATAGAATTCATTGCTGGCACTTTGTGCCTTAAAAGTCTCATTTATACTTGTTTACCTACCTATACTCCACTTAACAAAAAACAAAATTAAAATTCCAATTGACATTAACTTTACGCCAAATTTCAATTTTATTCACTTAAAAAAAATCGACTAAAACCATTGGAGGAAAGTTGGAGTTAATAAAATTCAAATCAGACACTTGTGTAAAAACAGGCTGTAAAAAGTTTCCTTCTGTTAAAAGTCTTAGTTTCGACAGAATATCTGCGAGGGCTAAACTAAAGACTTCTTCATTCAATAATTACAAAGGCAACAGTTTATATGCACGTGTATTGAATCTCAAAAAGTTTCAAAGTACAGCTTCAGGACATTTTGAACATAATTTCTCCCATTTCTCCCATAATTTCCGATCTGGTAAAGTGTCTTTCACAGTTTTTGCCTTTACAAAATTAGTTTACCAGAGTACAATACAAGCCACTCTGCAAAAGGATTATGTAAATGCTTTTCGATACACATCACCCACATACCGTACCCACACAACAACTTTAAAGTTTCAATGTTAAATCCATGGAAACTTGAAACATCAAAGGTTTCAGGATGAACGATTTGCACATATTGATGATTTAAGGAAACGCATGTTAGTAGATGAAATTTTTTGTCTTTATAAAAGTTGGTCTTTGCGCATGGTAAAGCTGAAACTTTTTTTAGATGACGTTTGAATCAGTGATTATAAATATCGATAAAAATAAAACATTATGAGTTCGATTGTTCAGAAGTTCTTCACTGATTGCTTTGAAATTATTACCCAACCTGCATTCGAATATGCGCGTTTTTATTAATACCTGGTTGCCATTTAACCAGAATGATCTACAGTAAAGTTTGTTGTGTGCAGATAGTAATTAGTAAAACAAATACCTTCGCCTCACAAGGAGGTATCCTAAGTTCACCTTTCACTTCGATGGTTCCAGGGAGTATAATATACCAAGTAGTTACGGTGATGTGCTATTGTGTACGGATGAGTAAATTCGGAGTAAGAAATTTATAATCCGCTGACCGTATCTTCGAATGAGTGAACCATATCATATTTTTCAATAAAAAAAAACAACTTTCTTTTTTTTTAAACGATCCTACATTTTTTTGCCGGTGCTTAAGGATAGTGATGCGATTACATGAGGACACAAGCGTTCTCACTCTAGCCTCCCACTATCAACTCCTACTCTAACCTCCACGCTGGTGACTGGTGGGTGCCTAGTACCTCGACTGGAGATGGGGTATTAAAACCCTGTGGAAGGTCGTTGGTGGCAGCAAACGAGAGAGGGGGAGGAGTGTCCTCTCACTAAGGCACTCACTCTCAGGCGGTTGCGGAGGAATTCCCTAGATGGAGTCAACGGTGGCGCCTACAGCTCCAGTTTGATCGAACTGGTAGTGAAATCCCTATATGAGCTGCTTCGACATATTTGAAAACCAGGTCTATAGGGATTTCCAATACTGAGCCAGGTTATTGGAAAAGAGTTGGTGGCGGAGGAGCCCTCAATGGGTCAACGGCAGCGCTCATATCCCAAAATGGGCTACTGACATCGGTATTCTTACCGGCCCGCTGTCCTAGGGTCAAAACAAGGGCCTGGACCTCCAGGTTGGGGGTTGTGCTTTGGGCTAACTACCCATGCACGGAAAAAAGACTATGTAACGAAGCAACCAATAGCCTCGGAAAGGACTGATATTATTATTGTTGACGACCATGCTAAACGAAAATAGGACAACGACGTTCGTATCTGCACCTGGAATGTGAGAACATTAAACAGGAGAGGTGCAGGCGAACAACTAGCGGAGGCCCTAAACTGCTACAAAGCAGACATTACTGCTGTTGCGGGGGGATACAAGCAGGGCTAGTTAGCTTTGACTCTGGAGATCAAAGTCTGCAGGCGGGATACGAGTTGAATTAGGTTGCTGGTTACTCGGGCGAGTCAGGGGTTTTTCGGGGTTTGCGGTTTCGGGACGCAATGTGTTTAAAATAAAAAATTAAAAATAGAGAACAAAATCGTTACAATTTATTTGTATAATCACGGGGAAGTCAACTTGAATTAGATCTTACCTCTAAGCGAGTTGGAAATCGAAAGGGCGATTGGAGCCTTTGGGTCTTGGATATCGGGTAGTATTAAGGGAAAAAGAGGAAGTAGGGAAATAGTGTGGATGCTATTGCATGTTGGGGATAATTTGCTGATAGTGACATCTAGATGTTCATGATTTAAACAAAGTTCATGTTCAGTAATATATACGACTAAACATTACCGGCCGCCTTGCAGCTTTCGCTGTTAAACAATTCAAAAAGGCTCAGCACAGCTTAATATAACTTAACCTAAGGGGGAAGTCTTTTGGTAAAGGAGGGACTTCACTCACTCCAAAGATATATAAAGTTAAATTATTTTCAAGTTTATAATTGATTAAAAGCATGCAATATTTTAACATATAAGTGCGATCGAGATAAATGGTAAAAATTCGAAATTCGGAGACGGGAAACAAAAATATATATAGCATCGAAAACGATAGTATTTTCGTATTCGAAAATTATTTGCTGGGTAGTAAACAGAGCTTAACTATGGGACGAGTAATAATTCCTTTCAAGGTTTTGATATCTGCTATTCTCACATTCTTATCTGGTCCTAAATATGTCTTGACCACTCTTCCTAGCCTCCATTCATTAGGAGGTAACTGCTCGTGTCGAATAACAACCAAATCATTGACTTCAACATTCCTTTGTGGATACTTCCATTTGTTTCGTTTATGGAGCTCCTTTAAATACTCCTCCTTCCATCGCGCACCAAACTGGTGATGGAGAATCTTAAGCTTGTGCCAGCGATTCATAATAGTCAAGGAATGGTCAACCAAGGAAGGTTCGGGTGGACTAAGTAGAGGACCACCTCTCAAAAAATGGCCTGGAGTAAGAGGAACAATATCGGAAGGATTCTCAGATATTGGTGAAATAGGCCTTGAATTGAGACAAGCCTCAATACGAGTCAAAAGTGTTAAAAATTCTTCAAATGTAAGCTTAGTATTGCCCACAGACTTTCGGAAATGTGTCTTAAAACTTTTAACAGCAGCTTCCCACAATCCGCCAATATGAGGAGCGCCAGGAGGAATAAAATTCCATTTAATTTGTGCGAATTGAGTAGCCAGACTGTTGGAAGAATTTTTTAGGGCGTTTTTAAAATCTTGAATGAGTGACTTTGAAGCACCGACAAAATTTGTTCCATTGTCGGAAAATATCTGGTCGGGAAGTCCCCTGCGGGCAACAAAACGAGTAAAAGATGCCAGAAAGGCTTGCGTCGATAGGTCACTTACGGCTTCCAGGTGTATCGCTTTCGTAGAGAAGCAAACAAATACACAAACGTAGCCTTTTTCTATCCGACAAGTTCGCCCACAATAGTTTTTAATGAGACAGGGACCTGCAAAGTCAATGCCAGTGTTTGTAAATGGTAGGGTATATACCGTTCTTTCTAATGGCAATACCCCCATTAATTGCGTTTGCATTTTCTTCTTATAAATGATGCAAATTCGGCACTCACGAATGCATTTCTTAATAAGATTCTTCAACTTGGGTATCCAAAACTCAGAGCGTATGATCCTCATCAATAACAGAATCTCACCATGTAGTGAGACTTTATGTGCGAATGCAATTAACAGTGTAGCAAGATACGAATTATAAGGAAGCAGAATAGGATGACGTTCGTTGTATGTGAGGGTAGATGACGTTAACCTTCCATTCGTGCGAAGAATTTTATCAGTATCCATAAAAGGATTAAGAGTCAAAAGGATACTTTTAGGTCTGAGCTGTTTATTTTGAGATAAAGCATCAATCTCTGTTGAAAAGTATGTCCGTTGAGTTAGAAGGATAAGTTTCTTTTTTATAAACGCGATTTCTTCGGGTAAAAGGTCTCGAGAGACGTATTTCCTTTCCCTAAATCGGGTTGCTGTAAAAAAACGGAATACAAAGCAAAAAACTCGGACTGCTTTATCCCAAGCAGAAAATCGATGTAAAAGATCCTCAAAACTGTCGTCAGTGATTATTGCAAAGGTCTTAACAGATTTCGGTTCCAAAAGGCTTTCATCAGGAGGGGATGGCGTGGAAACCGGCCAAGAACTGGAAGCTTGTTGCAACCACTTGGGACCAGTCCACCAAAGCTCGTTCATCCGTAATTCGTTTGGTGTTACGCCACGAGTAGCCAAATCTGCTGGATTTTCCGATGATACAACATGACCCCAGTTTGCGTGTTGGACATTTGTTATGATTTCAGACGTTCTATTGGCAACAAATGTCTTCCAAGTACATGGGGGTTTTTTTAACCACGCCAGTACAATTGTGGAATCTGTCCAAAGAAATAAATCCTTATTTTCAAGGAAATGGAGCTTTTGGAATCCAATTCGTACCATATTTGATAGCAATACAGCGCCAAGTAACTCGAGACGAGGTAAAGATATCGAATGCACAGGAGCCACTTTGCTCTTTGCCCAGAGCAAGGTAGATGAAAACGAAGAAATGCTGTGCTGAACTCGAATGTACAGTGCTGCAGCATAGGCTTTCTCCGATGAATCACAGAAGCCATGTATTTCAGTTGGAGCCCAGGGAACGTACCCAATCCATCTAGGAATACTGATCGTTTCTATATCTGCAAAGTTGGTAAGAAATAATTTCCACTTGTGCAGAGTGATTGCTGCTAGATTTTCGTCCCATCCTGTACGATCTTTCCAAATCTGTTGCATTATGATTTTCGCCGAGATAACAATTGGGGCAAGCCATCCGGCAGGGTCATACAGTTTTGCGATAACTGAAAGAACCGATCTTTTTGTGATAGAGCATAGTAAGGCATCAGAAGAGACAGAGAATGAAAAAGTATCGGAAGTAGCCTTCCAACAGATGCCCAAAGTCTTTGCGGAACTATTCTCATCGATTTTAAGAAAATCTTCTCTAAGCAAATGTTCTTTTGGTAATAGTTTTAATAACTCGGGTGAGTTAGAGGTCCACTTACGTAAATTGAAGCCAGCTGACTCTAGAGCTAAGATTAACTCTTGCTGAGCAGTTAGAGCGGTTTGGACATCATGAGCACCTGACAACACATCATCTACATAGAAATCTCGACGGAGAATTGTGGCTGCAAGTGGATACGTGCTTTCAACCTCATTAGCTAATTGGAGCAAGGTTCTAATTGCTAAATAAGGAGCGCAATTCACGCCGAATGTCACCGTTTTAAGTTGAAAATCAGATATCTTGTCACTAGGAGTTTCGCGAAACAATATCCTTTGAAAAGAAGCATCCTTTGGAGCAACGAGGATTTGCCTATACATCTTTTCGATGTCACTGTTGAATACATACTTATAACATCTCCAGTTTAAAAGCAGTAAGGTTATGTCAGCTTGTAAACTTGGGCCAGGGTAAAGTATATCATTGAGACTCCTTCCATTTGATGATGGATTAGAAGCATTGAACACAGTTCGTATCTGTGTAGTAGTACTCTGTGGTTTAAGCACACAGTGATGTGGTAAATAGTAAGAATGAATTTTATTAGATACTTTAACTTCCGTAGATGTAGTTGGTACCATATGACCAAGCACCAAATATTCTTTTAGAACCGAATCATATTGATACTTAAATTGGGGTTTGGACTGAAGGCGTCGTTCTGTATTGAGCAATTGCTTCAAAGCAATATCTCTAGATGTCCCAATATCAATTTCATTTGGAAAACTTTCTTTAAAGGGTAATTGTACAATAAACCGACCTGTGTGATTACGGCAAGTAGTACGCGTGTACAAATCCTCACAAAATTGATCTGCTGAAGAAAGTGATTGAGTTTGTGGTAATTCCTCCAGTTTCCAAAACTGTTCAATTTGCTTATCAAGAGAGAGTTCATTGAAATAAGATACAAATGTTGAGTATGAAGAGTTATGGGTTATTGATCTATTGATGGGACCTAACAGAATCCAACCAAAAACGGTATTTTGAGCCATAAGAGTGTTCAATACTTTTGTTTTAATACCTTCAAGTAGAATAGGCGGATATAAATCTGCGCCGATAAGCATATCTATCTTGGAGCGTTGGTGAAAATGTGGATCCGCTAAAGGAAAATCAAGACTGGTTTGCAGATTTGTAATGTCAAGCGGACATGATGGCAAGTGACCAGTAAGTTGCTTTAGAACTAAAGCCTGTGCATTTAGGGTAAAATTATTGCGATTAGATCCGAGAGTAAACGAGCATATCTTTGAAGATGAAGCTGTAACGGTTGACCCCATTCCGGATATCTTAGCATGTATTGGTTGAGTAGAAAGCCTTAATTTGTTCTGGATCTCTTCTGAAATAAAAGATACCTCAGAACCCGGGTCAATTAAAGCACGCACATCAAATTGACTGCCATGATGGTATAGCTTTACCATGGCAGTAGCCAAAATTACTTGGCGATGATTTGAAGAGAAATATGATTGAGGATTTATATTAGTAGATGTGGACTGTATGTTTGGGTTAATGTTATCTTCGCTAGCTGTATGAGGGCTAGCAGAAGGGGAAGGCGAAGGAGGTTCACCATGTAAAAGCGTGTGATGTTTATTTTGACACCGAAAACATGTATTTTTACTCTTGCAGTCTCTGTGGGTATGAGTCACTGCAAGGCAGTTTGAGCAATAATTATGTTTATTAACGGTAGCCATTCTCGTTTGGATATTCATATTTAAAAACTCTTGACAAAGGCGCAATGGATGTGTCCCTTTACATACCTTACAGACATTCACACTAGGTTTCGAATGAAATGTTTTCACGCTTTTGGAACGAGAAGGTGGTTGTTGTTGTTTCATATTAGTTGTTTGTTTAGCGCCAACTTTGAGATCGGAGACGGATTCAAGTACGCGATATCGGTTTGACAGAAAAGTATTCATGTCATTCCATGAAGGAATTTCAGTGGGATTCTTAAGAGACTGTTCCCAAAGAGATAGCGTCGTGTCTGGAAGTTTACTAGAACAGATAAAAACTAAAATTGAATCCCAAGAATCGGTTTTAATATCTTGGGTCTTGAGAGCACTTACACAATCACTAATATCGGTTTGTAATTTCTTGATCGCTCGACCAGATTCACTTGGGATGCTTGGTAAATTGAATAGGATCTTCAGTTGAGTATTCACCAGAACCCTTTTGTTTTCATAGTAGTCCTTTAGTGCACTCCAGGCTAGATCAAAGTTTTCATCCATTAGAGAAAATTTACTCACTATGTGAAAAGCATCATCTTTTGTTTTTGAACGCAAGTGAAATAATTTTTGAACAGGGCTAAGTTTACCATGATTAATGTATACTGCGGTAAACATGTCTCGAAATGATGGCCATTCAAGATAGCATCCGCGAAACACTTCAGTATCACACGGCGGTAACTTTATGCAATTTGATGAATTTGCATTAACAGCGGCTATTACAGATGAACTAACCGGTTTTTCTTTTATAGCTTCTAATTTCTCTATTGAACTTATAATTGTGCCTAGACACGATACGTAAGTATCTGAACAAGAACGATATTTTGATTTAACAACATCAAGAAAATTGATGTTTTCATGATCAGAGTTATCACGCACACATTCTTCATACTTCTTTTTCACTTCAAGCCATAAATCTTTAAGTTCGATTTTATATGCTTCTAAAGAAGAAGTAGTATGATCAACTATGAGTTTTTCCTTAAATGAAGCGCAAAATTCCACTAGTTGATCGGTAGAGAATATAAGTGCTTCTAACAAAGTCATACTTATAGAGGGATTTGACCTTGGTAACAATAAAAATGCTTTCTATATGGAAATGAAAGCAATAAAAAAACACTCACCAAGAACTTTTCTAATAATATTATTATATCTAAGTGTAGAATTTTATATATTCACTAATTTGGTATTTTGTTCAGGGGAATTTATGACGGAACCATATGTGGTACAATCAACTTTTTAACCTTTTTAAGAGAACAAACACGCGACCGCGGTAGATCTTTCGCACTAAATATTGCACGCACCTGATTATTTGATGACTGCTGTACGACTGTTCGTCTTTCGTCACTGCACCAGTGACGTCTTAAAGCGTTGGGAGCTTTTGGGTGGTAAGAGATGAAAAAATGGGTTTTCTCAATTGCTCTCCTGTAATTGGGGGGCCTTTTCGTGGTGGAGATCTTCTTCTCGTTGTTCGACTATTTTTTTTCTTCTAAAAATCCGGTTTGCATGGACCAAATGTTGCGGGGGGATACAAGCAGGGCTAGTTAGCTTTGACTCTGGAGATCAAAGTCTGCAGGCGGGATACGAGTTGAATTAGGTTGCTGGTTACTCGGGCGAGTCAGGGGTTTTTCGGGGTTTGCGGTTTCGGGACGCAATGTGTTTAAAATAAAAAATTAAAAATAGAGAACAAAATCGTTACAATTTATTTGTATAATCACGGGGAAGTCAACTTGAATTAGATCTTACCTCTAAGCGAGTTGGAAATCGAAAGGGCGATTGGAGCCTTTGGGTCTTGGATATCGGGTAGTATTAAGGGAAAAAGAGGAAGTAGGGAAATAGTGTGGATGCTATTGCATGTTGGGGATAATTTGCTGATAGTGACATCTAGATGTTCATGATTTAAACAAAGTTCATGTTCAGTAATATATACGACTAAACAACTGCCATCCAGGAAATACAATGGGATGGGCCGGGCAAAAAGAGGATGAAAAACTGTGACATCTACTATGGAGCAGAAACAGCGCCTATTTGGATGCGGATTTGTTATAAGTGCCAGACTTAGGCAGAAAAGTCTTATGTTTCCAAGACATTAGCGAACGCATTGTAACAATCCGCATCAAGGTCAAATTCGCCAACATAAGCCTTATATGCGCTCATGCTCCGACGGAGGAAAAAGATGATATAACTAAGGATTGTTTCTACGAGCTCCTCGCCAAAACCTATGAGCGACTACCAAAGTACGATTTTAAAATCCTGCTGGGAGATTTTAACGCAAAGGTAGGAAGAGAAGACATCTTTAGCAGTATTGTCGGAAAATATAGCCTACACAACAACACGTCTGGTAACGGACTAAGACTAATTGGCTTCGCTACGGAACGAAATGCCACTATAGCCAGCACACGGTTTCCTTACCTTGATATCCATAAGGGGACATGGCGGTCTCCAGATCAACGAACAGTCAACCAAATTGATCACATTGCGATAGACAAGAGGCACGCATCCGGATATTTTGGATGTCCGAACATTCCGAGGGGCTAACATCGACTCGGACCACTACCTCATTGTAGCCAAGGTAAGGATGCGGATATCCACCACGCCACAATAAACCAGAAATACTGTGAAAAAATGTAATGTCGAAAGACTGCAATCGCCAGAGACCGCCAAGACCTTCGCGCAACACGTATCCCTTAACCTCTCGACTCACAACACACCACCAGCATCTAATGTCGAAGAACAATGGCAACGATGCCAACAAGCCATTAGATCAGCCGCAACTGATGTGCTAGGTTTCTCGCGGCCACCAGCAAGAAACCTCTGGTTTGATGAGGAATGTCGACAGGTGCTCGCAGCCAAGAACGAGGTCTACAAGGCTAAGCTGCAGGTGAAGACGAGAGCTGCCATTGAGCTCTATAGGCAAAGAAGAAGGGAAGAACATCGGCTTTTCAGAAAGAAGAAAAAAGAGCAAGAAAAGCGCGCGATCGAGGATATAGAGACATGCCACTCCAGGAACGGCCTTCCCGCTGAGCTTTATAAAGTTGGCGGAGATGACTTGGTTAGTAACATCCACCAACTCATAAGCCAAATCTGGTCGGATGAAAGCATGCCTGAAGAATGGGATCTCAGCATCGTTTGCCCGATCCACAAAAAGGAGACACTCTGAACTGCGCCAACTACAGAGACATACCTAAGTCTTCTCAACATCGCCTACAAGATCCTATCTGCCGTAATATGTGAACGCCTGAAACCGTTTACCTACAACCTGATCGGCCCTTATCAGTGTGGTTTTAAGCCAGGAAAGTCCACAATCGATCAAATTTTCACACTTCGGCAGATCCTGGAAAAAACCCAAGAAGTCCAAATCGATACCCACCACCTATTTATCGATTTCAAAGCCGCATACGACAGCATTTATAGACGAACTATACAGAGCCATGTCTAGTTTTGGTATACCGCCCAAACTCGTCCGTTTGTGTAGGATGACGGTGGAGAATTCTAGCTGCACCATCAGGGTCGGAAACGACCTCACCGACACATTCGATACCAAAAAAGGATTTAGGCAAGGCGATGCGCTGTCATGTGACTACGAAAGGACACACAACATCGACGAATTAGACAGAACGTCACCATAGACAGATATAGCTTTGAGGTAGTACGGGACTTTGTCTACCTCTACTCCGCTATTAACTCTGACAACAACATCTCGTCAGAAATCAAACGAAGAATTACTCTTGCCAATCGCTGTTTCTTCCGGCTAAGAAGGCAATTTAGTAGTAAAGCCCTCACTCGAACTACTAAGGAGATCCTATATAAGACCCCCATTATCCCAGTCCTGCTCTACGGCGCTGAAGCATGGACCGTATCAAAAGCGGATGAAGAAATCCTTGGTCGATTCGAGAGAAAAATTCTTCGGAAAATCTTCGGTCCCGTTTGCGTTGATGGGCTATGGAGACGAAGATTCAACCACGAACTATACGAGCTGTACAGCGACATACCCCTAGTCAAAAAACTCCGCATTGGACGTTTAAGATGGCTAGAACATGTAGAAAGAATGGACACCAATACTCCGGCTCGCAGACTCTTCGATTCCCAGCCACACGTCGGACGCAGTAGAGGAAGACCTCGCCTTAAGTGGCGCGCACAAGTAGAAACCGACCTCAACCAACTTGGTGTGCGCAACTGGAGGCAGTTAGCTAAGGATCGGGCTAATTGAAGAGGCATGTTGGTTGAGGCCCAGGTTCATCCCGGACTGTAGCGCCACTTAAGTAAGTAAGTCTAAGTAAGTATTTAGAGCTTGAATTTTATATCAATTTCTCAACAGTTTATTGACTGACTGAACTATTTGGAAGCTTTTCCTCAAAGAACAGATTTTTTTATTCGTTCATTCCTAAACGAATAGAAATAACCAATTTGGTGTCAACTTTCGTCCTCAATTTTTGTTCACTTTCATTCCTATAAAAAACAAATAATAGAAAACTACCTTTCTTTTGGCAAAATCTATTAAATTTTCAATTATATTGCATACTTACATGTTTTCTCCTGCAACTCGGCAACAAAACAAAATTCAATGCAGAGTTGATCGCAGTTTGACTGCCAATTTGCTTAGGTATATGACCGCACGTGACAACTGCCCTCATGCAAAGAAAATGCCTTTTTTTTACATTAATGAACGCAAAAATTGCAGTCCTGCCGCATTTTTACTTTTATGAACTCGGCCTACACTACGTAGGTACACACGAGCAATAAATAAATAAGCAAATGTTTGCCTGTAATCAAATTTTGCATGTGTTAACAGTAAAAAAAACCGTTAGTTCATTTTCATTTTCAGCTTATTCAAAAGTTTCTGATAAAATCGGTTCTTTTTGCTATCCAATCTCTTACCCAACGTTGCCGCAAATTGTTGCTGCAATTGTTTGCACGTGTGTACGTAGCTTTAGCACTGTTTTCGAAAAATCTTCCTTTTATCAGGAAAACGATCTTAATAAATGTGTCTTATGAAAATGTGTACTACCGATTTCCAAAGATGCCTAGCCACACGTTCATTGGAATGAAAGTCATCTCGAACGAGACAGGTAGATTTTATGTGGGGCAAAAAGAGAAAGTAAGATTGACCGAAAAAATACCGAGAATCCATTTCAAACTGAATTCTCGGTTTGATAAAACCATTTCATTTTGACAAAAATACTCATTTAAATATGCCTTCACCGAGTGCAGACCTCAATATCGGTATCCAGAGACTTGAAAATATAGGGGGAGTTGTTTCAGATTTCTCCGTGTACCAGGTGAAAAACTTAACTTCATTCCAAAGACGCTTTTTTGTGTGTGGCCACGGCGCGCGTTTATGGGAATAAAAGTCGTTGGGATGAACGTATGGCAAGGGACTTAGAGAAGACGAAAATACATCTTCCGCATCTAACATCCACAAATTGCAACAACATGTAACCGCTATTTGCCAAATCAGAGGATGACGTACTTTAGATATAACAGATATCTTACATCAGGCTAGCTCCTTCGCTAGTAGGAAGCACAACCCCTGTTTTATTTTCACCATAAAATATTTGTACGTATTAAAGACAATTCTTTCGAATGGACCTTAAGCTTGTTGAATGCTTTGATCAGATGCTCGTTCATTTCGAAGTTCTTCCAAACAAAATTATTTTTTAATGCTCTAATAAGTACGTGGGACAAAATTATGGATGAACACCAACACGAAACACGAAAACTCTTATAGACCACTGCCTAATCCGATTAAAAGACTCGAACGACGTAAAAGCCGCGGTAATAGAAGTAAGCATATCAGACCATTACGCTGAATAAGAAAAAAACCACCCAAATCAAAACAAATAAAAAAAAACATCAAATTATGAGCCACATTGTTTCTCAGAAGATTCGCAATTTGGATTGGAGTCAACTTAATGAGTACACTGAAGTAAACGAATTCTATGAGCAATTTCGAAAGAAGATCAATGAGATAGTTACTTCGTCGACAGTAGCAACAAAGAAGTGAACAACTGAACATAGCTGGATGAATGCAGAATTGAAAAAAGAATGCAAAGAACGAGATAGACTATACAGGAAATATAAAAACAATAGGCGGAAGGAAGAATACCGAAACGAGTTTAAAAATTTTAGAAATGAACTTAACAAACGAATTTCGAATACAAAAGCAATTTATTATAAGCAACAATTTCAAACCGCAAAAAAATAATCCAAAAGAAACGTGGAAACTAGTAAACGCAATCATGGGAAAGAAACAAACCAACTTAGATGACATTCTCAAAAAAATTTTTTCAAATCAGCCAAACTTGAGTGACTTGAGCAACAAAAAATCATTAAATCATTAACGTCCGAAATACAGACCACTGCACATGAATGCAACTATCATATATATCTTCACTCAAACAATAGCATAGAACACTCAATGTATGTAGAGCATGTTACTACGGAGGACGTTGCGAACATTATTAATACATTGAAAATCGATTTTCCAGATGACAACAATGCTTAAGTATATGAAAGACCAACGATTTCTTCGACCAATAAGCCATCCACAAAACACCCGAAGACGAGTTCAAGGGATGTTAGAAGTTCCGGAAGCTTACAACACATATGGTGATAGGGAACTGCGATGCGCCGTCCCTAAATTAGTTAATTCGCTACCACAATGTTTAAAAATAATTCCAAATTTAAAAAAAAAAAGAAAAAAAGAGTTAAAAAAACACTTGATTGAACTTTATTTTGTGAATTAGAAAGTTAAAGAAGATTTTAACAACACTATAGTAATTGTAACCTAATTGTTAAAAAATCGTTTCAATTTAAATCATTTCAGTTAATGTATTCAATTTATGCTCAACCACCTGCAGATAAGCACTATGTTTTGCAGGTAATACATGTAAATGAAAAATCTTTTATGTGCAAATAAAATCCATTGAATTGAATTGAATTGAATTGACAAATCAGCAGGGATTGATGGAATAAGACCTAAGAACCTTAAATCTAACTCAAATATGCTATCTCCAGTGTTGGCTTAGTTAGTCAATATGAGCATAGATCAGGCGTCGGTTCCAAAAATGTTAAAGACATCAATTGTACGACCCATATATAAAAACGGGAAAAAGAATGATGTTCTTAATAACAGACCAATCTCCATTCTTTCTGTGGTTGACAAGATACTCGAAGAAGTCCTAGCAAGAAGAATATCCAGCTATATCGAAAGATATTCGATTCTGCAAAGAATCCCATTTTGGATTTCGGAAAAATAAAAGCATTAACCGGTTGCTTGGGGACTTCGCAAACAAACTTCACACAACGCTTGATAAAAATCATAACGCAATTGTCTTGTTTATAGATTTCAAGAAAGCTTTCGATACCCTTAATCACAAACAGATAATAAGGCAACTGGAAAAAATAGGTGTGCGTGGTCACATTTTAGCATGGTTCGAAAGCTATCTTAGCGACAGGACCTTAAAAGTTAAAGTAGCGGAACATACAAGCAATGAGGAAGTTATGAAATACGGTGTTCCACAAGGGTCAAAGCTGGGTCCTCTACTTTTTATAATATATGTAAATGATATGCTCTCAGTCCTTAAAAAAATCACTGGCTATGCTTATGCGGATGACACAGCTATCATTGTCAGTCATAAAAATGCTGATGAAGCCATTGCGATAATGCAAAAAGAACTCAATGCATTGGTCATAAATGTACAAAAAACAAAGACAATGCACATTCGTCCGCCGTATATTAAAGAATATTTAAAATCAAAATACATGACATATCCTGCTTACATAGATGCAACGGGCATGAAATGATAAGCGACAACGATACCTGCTGTGGATATATCGAAAACGTATCGAAATATACATATTTGGGCATTACGGTAGATGATAACCTTAAATGGAACCATCATATAAATGCGCTGATCAAAAAACTTCGGCAAGCTTCATTTGCTCTTGCACATTTGAGAAATCTCTGTCCACCAACTGTGCTCCGACAATGCTTCTTTGGACTAGTGGAATCCCATTTGAGATATGGGATATTAGCTTGGGGGGGGGGGGGAGCATCACAACTACATCCCCTACAAAAACTACATCCCCTACAAAAACAAGGATCCACAAGACGGCAACATTAGGCAGCCAATACGAGAATCGACAAATCACCATCGAAAATGCTGAATATCTCACAGCTCCATAAGTTGGAGATATTAAATAACTTCTACAATGATGACACCAACTTGTTCCCAACTCAACAGATATTCAACACAAGAAGACGAGAACAACAACAGTATACCATACCGAGATCATGGAATAAGTACGGAAGGAGAAGATATAACTTCACGACACCATCGACATTAAACGAACTTCCTAGGGAGCTTCGCAACCTAACAAAAACACAATTAGTAAAAAGAGCAAAATATTTTTATTTAAATTTAAATTAATGAAATTATGGATACATTTTTTAAATTATTTTGTAAAAAAAATTGTTAAAATAGTAGGTACGTAATAATTTACGCTCAACTATAAATGGAATATTTTTGTAACCAGTCTTCTGCAGACAAAGCCTTTAGGCTTTGCAGATTATACAAATATTGTAACCTTAGAATGCTAACAAATAAAATTGAATTGAAATTGAATTGAACCAGTCAGTTTTATCTTATTGGAGTGCTTACCCAATAGGTTGTGACCTGTTATCACTCTCACCGCTATAGAAATGGATGCTCTGTTCAAAGCTATTAGCTTGTTTGATTTGCTGCCGCTTAACTCCGGCCAGAGAGATTTTGTGTGTATACAAGTGATTGTATTTTGCCATCTTGTTATTTCATCAGATGGAAATGCAACTGGACGATCCTAGTCTAGCTAGCTCGTCTGCTTTCTCATTTCCTATAATGTCATTATGTCCTGTCAGCCAGATAATTTGGGCTTTGTTTTAGTTACAAAGAGCCTTCAGCTCTTCGCGGTAGCGTCCAACTACCCGTGATTTTACTATATTGGATGCCAGAGCTTTAATGGCCGCTTGACTATCCACGTAGATGGAGATATCCTCATGTGATATGTCAAATACCCTAGCCGATTCGGCAGCTTCGAGTATGGCCAGGATCTCAGCTTGGAATACACTACACGAGTTTGCTAATCTCAGGGATGTAGCTAGCCCGATCTTTTCAGAGTAGACACCAGATCCCACTCCGTCTTCCATTTTAGATCCGTCGGTATAAATTGCTATTTCTATGTTAGATAACACATTGTTTGAAGACCATTAGTCTCTGCTTGGTATTCTGATAGAGTAATTAATATCAAAGTCGTGGTATGGGATAATGTAGTCAGATGCTGCATCCGCATATCCCATTGAGTTTAATATTGAGCTATGGCCAAAAGGCTTCATGAGTAGATTGTCCGTTTCTTTGAGTCTTGCTGCGCTTTTTGCTGCTGTGTCATTGATTTGTAAGTCAATTGGTGTTATGTTTAGGATTGTTTCTAAACCTACTGTGGGGCTTGTGCGCATGGCTCCTGTCGTGAGTATGCATGCTGTCTCTTACTTACTTAAATGGCTCTGCAGTCCGGATTGAACCTGGGCCTCCACCAACTTGCCTCTTCAAAAACTCCGGATTGGACATGTATAATGAATGAACTGATTCTCCGGGTCGCAGAGTCTTCGTTCCCCAGACAGAAATCGGATGCAGTATAAGTGACAGAAGAAGAAACCGACCTCAACCAACTAGGACTCCACAACTGGAGGCAGTTAATCCTTAGCTAACTGTGCACGCCACTTAAGGCGTCTGCGTCCGATGTCTGTCTGGGGAACAAAGACTCTGCGACCCAAAGAATCAGTATTCATTCATTCTACATGTCCAATCCGGAATTTTTTTTTGTCATGGGCATGTCGCTGTACAGCTCGTATAGTTCTTGGTTGAATCTTTGACTCTATGGCCCTTTAAATCAAACGGGACCAGAGAATTTTTTTCTCAAAAGGACGAAGGATTTCTTCATCCACATTTGATACGGTCCATGCTTCAGCGACGTAGAGCAGGACTAGGATGATCAGTGTCTTATATAGGATTTCCTTATTAGTTTGAGTGAGGGCTTTACTACTGAATTGCCTTCTTAGCCCAAAGAAACAGCAAGAGTATTTCTTTGTTTAATTTCTGACGAGATGTTGTTGTCAGAGTTAATAGCGGAACCGAGATAGAGAAAGTCCCGTACTACCTCAAAGTTATATCTGTCAATGTTGACGTTCTGTCCATTTCGTCAATGTTGTGTGTCCTTTCGTTTTGAAGGCGTATACTAAGTCTTACCGTCATTTACTGCCAAACCCATTTTTGCCGCTTCCTTCTCTTTACTAGCAAACGTGGCTATGACATCCCGTTGAGCCCGACTAATGATGTCAATAACATCGGCATATGATAGTAGTTGCACCGATTTGCGGAAGATTGTGCCTGTGGTGTTAGCTCGGGAGTTTTGAACAATCCTCGCATGAATTAGATTAAAGAATTCACATGACCTAAATCCTGTTGCCATCTACTCTATTTTGGTATCGAATGTGTCGGTAAGATCGTTTCTTACCCTGATGGAGCAGCGAGAATTCTCCATCGTCATAAAGCATAGATGGACGTTATACCAAAACTGAATACGGCTCTGTATAGTTGTACTCTATAAATGAAGTCGATGAATAGGTGGCTATGTGTGTGCTGGCTATAGTGGCATTTTGTTCCGTAGCGAAGTCAATTAGCCTAGGTCCGTTACCAGACGTGTTGTCGTCTAGGCTATGTGTTCCGATAATACTGCTAAAGATGTCTTCTCTTCCTACCTTTGCGTTAAAATTTCCCAGCACGATTTTAACATCGTACTTAGGTATTCACTCATAGGTTTTCCTCATATTTTGACTCCGTCGGAGTGTGGGCGGGTATAAGGCTTATGTTAGTGAATTTAGCGGATGCGGATTTTTACAATGCCTTGAAAACATAGTCTGTCTCTTATGACAAATCTGCATCCCAATAATCGCTGCTTCTGCTTACTATAGCACGGCCATTAGTAAATCTCACAGTTTTTCATCCTCTTTTTACCAGTCCCACCCCATTGTATATCCTGTATGTCAGTAATGTCTGCTTTGTAGCAGCTTTGTACTTCCGCTGGTTGTTCGCCTGCACCTCTTCTGGTTAATCTTCTCACATTTCAGGTGCAGACACGAACGTCGTTGTCCTTTTTTTTCATTTAGCAGGGTCGTCATCGACAAAATCAGAGGGTATTGGTTCCTTCGTAACAATATTTTTTACCATGATTGGGTATAGTTAACCCAAAGCACAACCCCATCCTGGAGGACCAGCTCCAATTTATTAGATACCCCTAGGACACGGGGTCATCAGTGTCTACTACAGGATTGAGCGCTGCTGTTGGCCTTTCGATTCATTCGACACCATCTCTATGCAAAGTGTCGGGCTTACCTGTTATAATAGAAGCAGCTCATCTAGGTTCGCCTGAGGACAGCATGGCGGAGATTCCGTGTCAAGCATTCTGACTAGGCTGTTTATAGTGTTGCTGTTTTTCGTCATAGGTTAGAGGGGTATAATAATCAAGATTTTCAGAGTATTTAATTTTTTTATTTTAGAATGGAATGGGATAGGGTATTCAACGATTCGCACAGCTGATTGTAGCCGTGTCATATGTTTTTTCTTTTCTTTTTTTTTTTTTGTAAAACTCGCATTCACGACTTATGTTTACATTTTAGACGTTTGGTTTTTTTTTTTTCAAAATACAAAACTTAGGACTTGTCTTTATTTAGGTCTAAATTTTAAATTTGTATTCCTAATACCTATTCGCTGCTGACTTTGATACAGCGGCAAATCATTGCACTTACATAGTATTAAGTTCGTTTAGGTGGAAATCCCAAATTTCCACGAATTCAGTTGTTGGCTTTTGAGAAAGCTCAGGAATATTATTGGCAAGACGGAATTCGCTTCCTGGAATTAGACCCACTGTTTGTGGGATCGTTATATTGGCGGATGGTGACTCCGACGTAACGCGGTTCGCTACATGATGTCATCGCTATACATATGTACTTGATGAAATTATTCTGTTTAAGTGTGCTTTCTTCTTAATCGGATCAATTTTGTAATTTTTGTGATTTTAATGATCTGCCCTACCAATCACACACCAAGATGAAGGAATATTTATGGCCTTTCATAGCTTATTGGATAAATAAAGTGTAGGCTTAACTTTCTACAGTCCATCTTTTCTCTCAGTTTAATGCTTTAACCTTGGAAGGTCACTTATACGAGTGTGTACCTCTAACAACTGATTACTTTTACTTGCTGTTCCGAAAACAACAAAAGTTGGGCAATTCAAGACCAAGACATAGTCCAAGTTACGCCATTACCTAGGTCACGTTCACACTACTAAATTGATTATAAACTTTGGTCGTTACCTATACTTGAACCCCAACACATGCATTCAACAACAAAGTAACAGATTGTGACATTTCCTAAGTTCTCGAACTTTTACTTTCGACTCCATTATACTATTCGTTCGGTTGACACATTAAACCTCTGCCAATCATATCCCTTGTGCTTTCAGTCCAAATTAACTGCGACAGCATTACTGTATTTCGTCCTGAATTGGCTGCCTAATACAAACTTGCTCGTTTCCGCAGGGAAAGCAATTAAGTTGGGTCCCTGATTAATATATTCAGGCTACAACTCATTTCCTTCACATTGTATCCTGAATATTGTATACAACCATCAGCCATCATCTTGGGTCGTCCCCTCCCAATAGGGTATTAAGGATAATCCCACTCTTGTGATTAAATCAGTATATCAAGGTACGACAAGAGCAACAGTTACACTCCACACCACCAACAATACAAAGACTGTTAATTTCCTCCAGAAAAAAAAAACGGAGTCTCAAAAGCGGTCTTAAGAACGGGCACATTTAAACAGAGACAAACAGTTTCTAAATTATTAATACTTGATGGATGAGGGTACAATTCAAGTGAGAATGTTCTGAAAGTATATGTGCCCTGATTTTCACTTTCTTTGTCGCTGTGTGCTGTAAGGCGCCAAGGTTAACTCGACAATCCTTGCGTGAAACTAACCTCTATCGTTTTTCGGTACACACATACTCACGATGAAATGAATGAATTAAATCCGGCCCACAGGACAGAGGGCTCAAGATGTTGAAATAATTTCGTTTGATATAGAGCGCCAAAGGAAAACAAGCGAAACCGGAGAATGTTATTTTCCGCTTTTGCGCATCTTTTGATAGTATCTACAAACCGTTCGGGCGAACAGATATACATTTGTACGTTTTCTGAAAATTATAGGCGCAAAAGAACCCAACTGAAATCGTTATGGACCGTCTTGGTTTAGACGGATTAAGAGCCCTACTTCATCTCACGACATCGCATCGCTGGGGCTAAGAGTTCAAGGAAAATTTCATTTTCGTTTTCTACGATTTGATATATTTTTCATGAATATCAGGCGACCTTTCTGCTGCCGCCTATGGTCTTTTCAGTCTCATGTATCTGTAACTATGGCCATGCTTGTTAGCTTGTTGGCCTTTTTGCTAGTTTTGTACTTGAGACTCATTTACGATTTTATGCTTTCCTTAATGTAGCGTTGTGGACTCTTCATGCTTTTGTGCCGCGGAATTCGTTTTGCGTTTGATATGCTGCGGGGAATGTCAAACGGCTTATCCCATGTTTTGCTTTACGGTTCCCTGTTGGCCTCTTAGCTTTAATGATGATGGCGGATCTCTCGTAGAGCACACAAAAGCACAGATAGGTAAGGGTATATTTTTTTTTCTCTGTTTTATTACTTAGGGGAGGTAACGAACTTTTCGTGACCGAAACGTGAAACTACTGCGGTTATTACATGTAGATGTGTATGTAGCTGCCAACGAAGTATGTACTTTCCGGAGAGGTAAGGGGTTAAGTTATGTTGTTCCAGATACCATTTAAAATAGTAAGTGATTGGACAATGAAAACGTTGGCACGTACATACAGAATATTACCTTATCTGTGCCATGAAAAATCACTTTTCTGTGGGCGGTTGGGCTTTGGCTACAAAGCCTTTGAAAATAGATTGGGATTTTGCAGATGAATCATTTTGTAATGGCATCATGTAATAAGCGACAGATGTAACATTTTGGAAGGGATGGGCATTTACACTCGATAGGGGTACATCATCCGATTAAATGCAATTTCGCGGACACTCTAAAAGGGCTGCTATAGCTACTGGGTGTTGAGATAAGGCTTGCAAAATAATATCATTTTAACATTTGATTTCTATATGAGAAGGTAAAAATCCCAGAGTTGAACAAATTTCCGATGTTACGTTTGCTTGCTGTATGATGATTTAAGAGAAATATCCATTTCAGAAGGTACTGAAACAGGGCTTGTACTTTTGCTGAAAATCTATATTTACCCACGGGGAGTTCTATAAGAAATTACTGAGTCTTCCTGCACTTACCCAGGGGTATTGGAAGTAGTAAGGTACAACTTAGGCAACACCAAGCTGCGTACTTAAAAATTCCACAACGCCCAGCACAACAGTTTTTTTTTTTTATATCGAGGAGAGTTTTGTTAACGTTTTTATCATTTGAAACCTTAAAGCACCCTTTGGGCTAAGCGAAATGTGTCTCTTCGTGCATTTAGATGACTTTTTCAAGTATCTCGGGTGATATAACGATTATTTTGTCACGAATGTTTGATTTGCCCTAGTCAATGGTCTGAGGTTTGCTGACTTACACTTTGGTTTTCAAAAAATCCTACAAAAAGAAGTCCGGAGGGGTCAAATGTGGAGATCTGGGTGGCCAGACCGCGCCCCATTTTTGACAACACATTTTCAACGAATTTTCGTTTCGCTATTAGATTTGCAGTGTGGCATCTTGTTGAAACTAGTAACAGTCCAGACCACATATTTAAGGGCAGACATAATGAGCCAAGATCCACCGACATCGATTTCCATCGACTGTTTTGTCTTATCTGAAAAATGGATTGAACATTTTACAAACTATCCTGTTTTTTGGGTTCAGTGGCGCGATTGTAAGTCCGATAAACTGCCGCTCAGAAGGTCTGGGTTCGATTCCCAGCCTTAGCAACACCTAACTGGCTCACTGGCCCTCCTCTCGTGATGATCTGACAAATCTTCTGAGTAGTATCAATTGTCAAGAAAAGCTTGAGCTTAGCCGTTCGGATTCGGCATAAAACAGGAGGTCCCGCCATCGTGCAAAAACTACACACGCACAAATGAATGGTTGTGAGAAAGCTCGGCCCTGGGTGCTGACGAGACTGTTGCTCGATCTGACATTCTACCCAATTGGCAGATGTTGTGTGTCCTTTCTAGGTCACATATTATCTTGCCCTCATATACTGTTAAAACCGTTTTTGTAACTTCCTTTTTTAATATTTGGAAACGTGGCATTGATTTTGGCTAACTACTATGCAAAAACTTACACACGAACGCGTATTTTTGTTTCAAAATACGCATTCTGAGCACTAAACTTATAAAGCACTACTCCCAACGTACATTCAAATTCAAAGTCAAATCTCTAGGTTAGGTTTAGGTTTTAGGTTCATTTCTTAATTAATGGGTATGTTAACAAGTATGCTCTGGATAACCCATTACCTCGAAGAAGCCGGGGGCCTAACTGGCCCATATTCTTCCCGGGCTGATGATGGAGTTTTAGTGAAAAAGAATGACACATTTGGTGGATGAATCATTTCAATAAATATTCCTCTTAATTGGCCGCCTAATCATGTGATTTGACATACTTTTTGTGGAGGTATGTCAAGTCACTCGTATATGCTGCGTTAGTTGGCACTTTATTGCCGTAAAAGTTCAGCTATGATGGGAAAAGTGGTACAAAATTAGACCTTTAGGATTGACCCTGAAAGACCATGCTTTAAGTGGCGTACACAAGTAGAAACGACCTTGACCCAGTAAAAGTGTGAAACTGGAGGCAGTTAGCTAAGGATTGAGCAAATTGGAGAGGGTTCTTAACAATTCGTGAATTTATCGTTTTTATATACAAATATACCAAAAAGTACAAATTGCTTACAAAGCTTAAAAATCAACTTTAAAATTAGCTTTTCATTTCACGTTTGCTATGTTTTTATGGATTTACCGTACGAGCAGTCAAGTAATGGTATTGAAATGTTAGATGGTTACAATCAATCTTGTCCTTAACTTAACTTTTCTAAGAATAACCGAAAAAGAAAATTACTCCTGATGGTGGTGCCCTCATATATAATTTTGTCTTTGGCATTTGTCATTCATTCTTCTGCTTGCAACATTCATTTGAAATACAGCCGCAGTAAATCAATTAACTTCCACATGCACAAGAACCCTTTTAGCCAATATCATGATTGCAGTACACAAATTAACAATTTTCCGAACAAAGTGTAAACCACTTTTTCAACACCATACTCCCTATCCCTGTTGCAACATTCGCATTACAACACATCCTTGTTACCACCGAAAATGGTTTTGTATCTCACTGCTTCCGTTGAACAGTTGGCCTTCGCGTAATACACAACTCAATGTTTTGTGGTCGCTCCACAACTTGATCCACAATAACCACAGAACAGCATCAACTCCATTTGCGATGACTAACCCTTGAAGCTAATCTGGATTTGTTAGGTTTCCGCTAAAATGTCAGCCTACTCGTAAGCTTCACGAAATTCGGGTTTTTTGGTCTATCTCCGCACAGTACCTCAGAATAAAAAAAAAAAACAAAATCTAATGAAAATACAGTTACCTCTAAATTCATTATTACTTCACGATTCACATAGATACTCATTGTGCTATGTTACTAGCCGCGCTTAGCCGTATACACCAGCCCTCTTCATGTTCCATTTAATTTTATTTCAAAACAACTGCATTGCGATGGAGGACTAATTAAAAACTATGACCCAAGCGAGCGGCACGGTGCAAGTCCTTGTCAACTCTCACATCCATATGGCATATGCCACCACAGTATACCTGCCATTACAACCGTGTCACACTTTGATGACGACAATAGCATCGACCATGCAACAATAAAATGCAAACCCCAGCCTGTGCTCCAGTTGGCAGCGCGCATACGTAAAGGACACAACATTAATTGCATTATTGACTTATCCTCCACCTGTGGCTATAGAGCTGGTCTGGAACCAGAGATAATAGTGGGCACTTTACTTTAGCGCCATCGAATGGAGCACTGCCGGTCGCCGATTTCGGATATCCCACACTGAGTGGGTGGCGAAAGTTCACCTTCTTATCGATTAGTTTTGCTCGGACACCTTCGAGCTAAAAGGAAATTCATTCCTCCAAAAGTGGGGGTTTAATGGTGTTGCCGGTGGGAAACGAACTTGTTTTCCTTTCTTCATTTCGTCCGTATGGTTTCATTCCATATTTTGTTTTGTGTTTCTTCCTTTGTTCTCTACCGGAAGTAACTGAATCGCACCCAGCTTACACTTTCTCGGTGGTGAAAGTTTGTATCAACCACCGATAGCTACGTCAATGTGCGGTAGCCGAGCGCTACATACACCCCATTGCCATGGCCATGATGTTCGCCTTTCAATTGCCGGGCATTAGAGTTTTTCTGCCTTATTAATTTTTAATGGCTTCGCATTCCAATTATGTCCGCTCCACCGCCAACCACTATACTCGCAGAGAGTCTTTTAAAATCGATTTCCTGTAGCAGCGCTTTCACATACACATTAAGCCTAAGTTAGACCGTTGATAAGGCTGGTAGCAGCAGTCTTCGACTGCAATTGAGTTAGAAATGCGCTTGACGTTTGAGTAATTTTTTCCTGTTTTTCTTTTGTCGGTGCAAGTATGTGTAATAATATGTAGTGGTATGCGTGATTGAATTCCTTTGGGTGGAAAATTGATGAGAGACGATTTTTTCTCTTTTTTCCAAGTATCCGCTCTAGGGGGTAATCGTTTGGATGATGGAATCAAGGTGATCGAAAGCTAATTCACAATGCATGAGCGGATGTATGGCTATTTCCCGTGGGAGGTAATGATGGGATTTTTTGTTTTGTTCCCAACTTCCTTCGCCATTACTGGCGCAATGGTGCTATTGGGATGTTTGTGAGGTGTAATGAGATACATTTGTTTGGATTTCGGTGAAGTTGAATGAAATGTGCCCAAGAGTGGAATTGTTTTCCATCTCATGCTTGTCTTTTGGAGAGGGTAGAGTTTTCTTATATGGATACCCTTTTACTGTAATGAAAGCTGAGCTGGCTAAAGTTTGGTTGTGTGAAAGGGTATATTGAAATTAAGAATTTCAGCATATTATGCAAGGTTGATGTTTGGAAAAATAAATTTTGGAATAGTGCAAACAAATTAATTTTCATGGGCGCAGAGGCGAAAGAGATATTGGAAGTAAATGTGCTTTTGCTAATTGGAATCTGTGAAATGTAGATTTTTGTTTTAAAGCAGGGCTTATGAATACCCGTATAGTTTTGGGGCACAGCACGGACATTAAGGGAATTGGGGAGAAGAAAAGAGGAGATACCGAACCGATGTGCATTGGTTTTAAATTGTTGTAAATTGTAATGGGGAGGAAAGACTGAGTTTGGTAAAGCATTCCATATTCATGTTGTTCGGTTTAGGAATGAATCTCTTTAAATCATAGTACGTCCGAAGATAGGCTTGAGGGTGAATTGATTGAATGGAGATCAGCCGCAAAATGGAAGAAAGTATGTTGTTGTTACAAAAAGGGAAAGTATTTAATTCTGTATATCTTTAAGATACTCTCACACTGGAAAAAGCAGCTGCGATCCCGGGCAAGAAAGGCCAAAGTCGATAGGCTCATAACTGGAGGGGGTCCTGCTTCAAAAATAAAATTTAAGGGCTTCGAAGAGAGAGCCATTCACGCTTTTGAGTCTACAGAAATTGATGGTCTTCTTGATGTTCCAACGTTGAGTTTGGAAATGACGGCAAATGTCGCTGAAACCCCTATATTGTCATCCCAGATAACAATTTATATTCAACTGAGTTGAATTCATTATTCATTACCTAATATCACGTGCTGTTGATGTGCTTTTGTAAAATTCTTACTTTTCATTTACGGAGGAAACTTCGTCAATAATATGCGCCATAATCATTTCAACTTCCATTTTTTACACCACTCAACAATCAAAATGTGACCTGCTCTGAAGATCACAATGTTTTTGTTTCACCTCTTCTTGTGACTTGTGAGGTATCAGTGATGATGGGGAATTCATCATTGATCATTCATCATCATTAAGTGGTGCTACAGTCCGGGATGAACCTGGGCCTCAACCAACATGCCTCACCAATTCCCCCGGTCCTTAGTTAACTGCCTCCAGTTGCGCACTCCAAGTTGGTTGAGGTCGGTTTCTACTTGTGCGCCCCACTTAAGGCAAGGTCTTCCTCTACTGCGTCCGACGTCTGGCTGGGAATTAAAGACTGCGAGCCGGAGTATTGGTGTCCATTCGTTCTACATATCCTAGCCATCACGTCCAATGCGGAGTTTTTTGACCAGTTGTGTGTCCTTTCGTGTTAATAGCGTATACTTAGTATTACCCTCATTTACTGCTAAACCCATTTTTGCCGCTTCCTTCTCTATACTAGCAAACGTTTCTATGACATCACATTGAGTCCTCAAGATGTACTTCAACGAAAGGCAGACTACTGTACAAAGCTTCATACAGCGTGGAGTGGACTTTTATTCGACGGGAAAGCCAACGTATTGGCCAACTGACAAAAATAAAATTCCTGACCTAGTCGACTTCTTTATCGCAAAAGGGCTAACTAAAAATCTGACGGAAGTCGAAGAATGTTATGATCTATGCTGAGACCACTCAGAAGTCACTCTGAAAATGGACAGAAGTCTAGCAAGAAAAGTAGGACCTCCTAGGCTTACTAGTAAAAAAACCAACTGGGATCTTTTCAGAAAAGACTGCAAGGAAAATGTTGCTTTAAATGTGCCACTAAACACACCGCTCGAAATAGAAGACGAAATCGACAATCTCGTGGAAGCCTTTCAGAGCGCAGCGTGGCAAAACACTCCCTTCCGGAAGACAGCAACACGCAGCAACAATGAATTCAAATACCAGCCTGAAATCGAGGATCTCATACGAGAAAAAAGGAGAGCGCGCAAGAGATGGCAACATTCCCGCGCACCAACTGATAAAACTTATCTGAACTATCTCTGTAACAAACTCAAGAATGAGCTACAGGATTTAAGAAATCGCGAGACTTCTACATACCTCGAGGGCTTGTCAGAACAGAAAATATATGAGTCGGACATAACCAATGGTACGGACCACTGGTATCCTATAAGGATTACTCACCTCCGGGCGCACACGAAAAAAAAAAAAGAAAACGTTGAGTCCTAACAAAGATGTCAATATCGTCGGCGTATGCTAGTAGTTGCACCGATTTTTGGAAAATTGTGCCTCTGGTGTTGCCTCGGGAGTTTTGCACAATCCTCTCAAGAATCAAATTGAAGAAGTCACATGAAAGCGCATCGCCTTTCCTAAATCCTTATTTAGTATCGAATGTGTCGTTGAGGTCGTTTCCGACCCTGATTTAGCAGCGAGAATTCTCCATCTTTATCCTACACAAACGGAAGAGTTTGGGCGGTATTCCAAAACTTGACATGGCTCTGTATAGTTCGTCTCTATAAATGCTGTCGTATGCAGCTTTGAAATCGATAATTCGGTGGTGGGTATCGATTTGATCTTCTTGGGTTTTTCCAGGTTCTGCCGAAGTGGGACAATTCGATCGGTTGTGGACTTTCCTGGCCTATAACCACACTGATAAGGGCCGATCAGGTTGTTTGTAAACGGTTTCAGGCGTTCACATATTACGGCAGATAGGATCTTGTAGGCGATGTTGAGTAGACTTATGCCTCTGTAGTTGGCGCAGTTCAGAGGGTCTCCTTTTTTGTGGATATTGCTATCCTCACTTCACTTAGGCCGGGTGGTTGGCAGTTGCCAATATTAAATGGTTGTTCTGCCTAACAGCGGAATGTTGTTGTTCATCGCCGTTTAACAGTCTGCAGAAGTGAGTCTGTCTGTGTCTCAACTACGATATTTCCTTGTTCATCTCGACAGGATTCTGTTCGAGCCTTGTATCCTTGGCTTTGACGTTTTACACTTTGGTAAAATTTGCGAACATCGTTCCTGGAGTGGCATCTCTCTATATCCTCGATTGCGCGCTTTTCGTGCTCTTTTTTCTTCTTTCTGAAAAACCTTTCTTATTTGCTTATAGAGCTGAATGGTAGCTCTCGTCTTCACCTGCAGCTTAGCCTTGTGGGCCTCATTCTTGGCTGCGAGCATCTGTCGGCATTCTTCATCAAACCCGGGGTTTCTTGCTGGTGGCCGCGAGAAACCTAGCACATCAGTTGCGGCTGATTTAATGGCGTGTTGGCATCGTTGCCATTGTTCTTCGACATAAGATGCTGGTGGTATCGTTATAATCGAGATGTTAAGGGATACGCGTTACGCGAATTTGTGCCGGGAGAAATCTGGAAATCCCGGTTCTTGTTCCATATTTTTGCCAAATGTCCTATCAAGTTGCGAGTAGAATTTGGCAACACTGAAGCTCATTTTCATCTAAATGGCTTCGTTAATCGTCAGAATTGGCGTATTTGGGCTCCGAAAATCTACGGGTAATTGTTGAGAAACTAATGCTTTCACAATGCGTGAGTTTTTAGTGCGGATTTCGGGCTGGAGTCATTATTGGACCAATTTTCTTCAAAAATGCTGCTGGTCGGCAGTTAAAATGAATGGGGTCCCTTTCTTGACACGTTAACCCAATTTTTAGTGCCTAAATTTTTAGATATGGATGTGACCAACGTGTTGTTTTTAAAAAGGCAGCGCCACATGACATACAGCCATAGCAACAATTCTATAACTGCATGAGTCATTTCTTAATCGTTTAATCGACCGGTTTTGCGATTTGAATTGGCCATCCAGATCTTGCAATTTAACGCCATTAGACTTTTTTGTGTTTTTTTTTAATAAATCAGAAGTCTATGGAAATATAGCCCACGACCACTAACTTGAAAGAGGAAATTGGGCGGTGTATTAATGAAATCCAGCCACATTTATACGAAACGGTCATAGAAAATCTAAATAAAAGAGTATATTTGTTAAAAAAATGCCGTGGCGGCCATTTATCCGATGTGATATTCTATACATAACTCCAATCTGTATACTCTATTAATCAATATAAAAATTAAGTTTTATAATTAAAAATCTGCATTTTCTATCTAAATTACATTTTGCGGGAATTATGGGACACCCTTTATATGTTGCTTGCTCCATAGTAGGAACCCCAAACATTCTGCACATCATCATACAAAATCACATGACCATAAAATTTGTTCTATCCATTTCCGTTACGGTAAATTAAAATTTTACATTATGTTAGGTTTTTCTCAATTATGAACCGACTGAAATTTTCAAAATTATTCTTCATTCATCTTCCTTGAGAGAAGAAATAATGAAATCTCGCCAAAAAAAAAAAACCGTCTTTTATATTTCAACATTTTCTAAAACGTATTATACATAGATCATCCATTTATGTATATATATACAGACATAAATAAAGCTACATATCCCGGACAACATAAGGAACTGTTCTTGAAATCACATGTACAATGTTTTAAATTCACAAGAATTTATCAAAAGTTCATTTCCGCACAAACATTCATAGAGAATATTTTTTTTTTAATTTCCTCTCTCTTCTATTGTTTGAAGAATGTTTAAGAAATTTTCAAACTGTACGGTGTTACTATATAAGATTTTAATTTTATTTACACGCTTATTGTTGTAACGAAACTTTTCACCAAACTATGGCAATTTTTGAACACTCACAAAACTTTTGACTTATCCAACCATTTTTGGAAATAACTTTAAAAAAAGATGAAAAGAGAGCTCAAAGGCATATTCGTTATTGCGCTATTTTCAGCACACCATTATAATAAAAAAAAACGTCCAGCAAAGTTATATTTTATGTTCACCCGTAGGAGAGAAAATATTTGTACAGTAAAAGAGCCACTATGTTGACCCTTCTAAAGGACACGTATTGGATTTGTAAACAAAATTGAACTCGAGATTATAGTTTTCACATCTTATTAACGAGAAGGGAGAAACCCAGGAAAATGTTTCTGGGAATATTTCTGTTTATAATCGGTCTTTGGTCTTTTTCGCACATTTTTTCTAATCGCTGTTTTTTTTTTAGATTTTTACTGTTCAGATGTTCTTATTTTTTAAAGGTAATTGTTGTATAAATAATGGTTAAACGAACATTCAGAGGTCATAACGACCACTTCGGGCTTCAGGAAGCACTTGATGCTATAATGCTTGACGAAGGCTATGTTACAGAGATAAATTTAGCTCCACTTTTCTTTTTTTTTTATAATTTACGCGCACTCAACGGGTTATGAATACCCTTTTAAGTGTTTGACCACAGTTAGAGAAGGGGGAGAAAGAGAGTGATAGGATTTCCAGAACGAAGTGTGCTAACCGATGAAGAAGAAGGTGAGGAGGCCCATATTCAGAGCAATGCTATTCCACGAGATATACCAGGTAGATATAGTTGAAGTACTCACGAATCGAGGGGAAGACGAATGGGACAGTAGCGATGACGAACCGCTCGCTGAAATCAAGAGACGTAAAACAGAGTCTATCTGTGAGCCTATAGTTTCTACTGAATGAAATGTACAATGTGCATCTCTACAAATTGTTGGATGAATTAAAACATTAAAATCCATTTCAAATTTTTTAAAAAATATTTGGAAGTTTTCGCCATGATTGCTCAATACTCGCAGACAAGTATGACTTCAAAGTATCTGTTGACACACTCAAAAGATTTTTCGCTATTGTTTTTCTTTTATTAACTGGTTACCATTCATCGCCAGCGAAAACTACAAACCACCCGACCTAAGTGGAGTGGGGACATTCCGAGGGGCTAACATCGACTCGGACCATTATCTTCAATTATCTTCATTATCTTCTTCTCGCGGCCACCAGCAAAAAACCCCTGGTTTGATGAGGAATAACGACAGATGCTCGCAGTCAAGAACGAGGCCTATAAGGCTAAGCTGCAGGTGAAGACGAGAGCTGCCACTGAGCTCTATAGGCAAGGAAGAAGGGAAGAACATCGGCTTTTCAGAAAGAAGAAAAAAGAGCGAGAAAAGCGAGTGATCGAGGATATAGAGAGGTGCCACTCCAGGAACGATGTTCGGAAATTTTACCAAAGTGTAAAACGTCAAAGCCAAGGATACAAGGCTCGAACAGAATCCTGTCGAGATGAACAAGGAAATATCGTTGAGACACAGCCGATGCTGAGGATATGGAAGAACCACTTCTGCAGACTGTTTTTTTTTTTTTTTTTTTTTTAATTCTTACCTGACTAAGCAGTAATATACACATCGACCTAAAAGATCTATTGTGCTTGCCGTCAGATGGTTTTTAGGTTAGTAGCGCTTCTACTTTCCTAATGTAGCTGATAATACTTTCAGCCGAAGATTTCCTCAGTTCTTCGGGACTAAAAAATTCCCTGAAGAAAGATTCCCTTCTCATAACGTAAAGGGTCGGGCATTCACATATGATATGCTCGGCTGTTTCGTCTTCTTCTAGACATAGTCTGCACTCCGGTGAGTCGACTAGACGAATTTTGTTTAGGTGATATCGCAGACCTTGATGACTGTTAAACGGCGATGACGAACAACATTCCGCTGTCAGGCAGAACGAACCATTTAATATTGGCAACGGCAGCGAAAACTGCCAACCACCCGACCTAAGTTATGCGAGGATAGCAATATCTAAACTCAAGCTTAATAAGGCCGTTGGAAATGACGACCTGCCCGCTGAGCTTTATAAAGTTTGCATGGTTTGCCTGATCCACAAAAAAGGAGACCTTCTGAACTGCGCCAACTACAGAGGCATAAGTCTCCTCAACATCGCCTACAAGATCCTATCTGTCGCAATATGTGAACGCCTGAAATCGTTTACCTGATCCGCTGATCGGCCCTTATCAGGGTCAAATTTTCACCCTTCGGTAGATCCTGGAAAAAACCCAAGAAGTCCAAATCACAGCATTTATAGAGACGAACTATACAGAGCCATGTCTAGTTTTGGTATACCGTCCAAACTCATCCGTTTGTGTAGGATGACGATGGAGAATTGTCGCTGCACCATCAGGGTCGGAAACGACCTCACCGACACATTCGATACCAAAAAAGGATTTAGGCAAGGCGATGCGCTGTCATGTGACCTGTTCAATTTGATTCTTGCGAGGATTGTGCAAAACTCGGTGCAACGCCGACGATATTGACATCATTGGTAGGATTCAACGTGATGACATAGCCACGTTTGCTAGTAAAGAGAAGGAAGCGGCAAAAATGGGTTTAGCAGTTAATGAGGGTAAGATTAAGTATATGCTGTCAACACGGATGGACACACAACATCAACGAATTAGACAGAACGTCCCCATTGACAGATATAGCTTTGAGGTAGTACGGGACTTTGTCTACCTCTACTCCACTATTAACTCTGACAACAACAACTCGTCAAAAATCAAACGAAGAATTACTCATGCCAATCGCTGTTTCTTCGGGCTAAGAAGGCAATTTAGTAGTAAAGCTCTCACTCGAACTACTGAGGAGATCCTATATAAGACCCTAATTATCCCAGTCTAGCTCTACTGCGCTAATGCATGGACCTTATCAAAAGCGGATGAAGAAATCCTTGGTCGATTTGAGAGAAAAATTCTTCGAAAAATCTTCAATCCCGTTGGCGTTGACGGGCTTTTGAGACGAAGATTCAACCACGAACTATATGAGCTGTACAGCGACACACCCCTAGTCAAAAAACTCCGCATTGGACGTTTAAGATGGCTAGGACATGTAGAACGAATGGACACCAATACTCCGGCTCGCAGAGTCTTCGATTCCCAGCCAGACGTCGGACGCAGTAGAGGAAGACCTCGCCTTAAGTGGCGCGCACAAGTAGAAAGCGACCTCAACCAACTTGGAGTGCGCAACTGGAGGCAGTTAGTTAAGGACCGGGCTAATTGGAGAGGCATGTTTGTTGAGGCCCAGGTTCATCCCGGACTGTAGCGCCACTTAAGTAAGTAAGTAGTCAACACGAAAGGACACACAACATCGACGAATCGACAACAACATCTCGTCAGAAATTAAGCGAAGGATTGCTCTAACCAACCGCACTTTCTTTGGACTAAGAAGGAAATTCAGTAGTAAAGCCCTCACTCGATCAACTAAGGAGATCCTTTATAAGACCCTGATCATCCCAGTTCTGCTCTACGGCGCTGAATCATGAACCGTATCAAAAGTGGATGAAGAAATCCAAAAAATCCAGGAAAATTCTTGGAAAAATCGTCAGTCCCGTTTGAGTTGACGGGCTATGGAGACGAATATTTAACCAATTATACGAGCTGTACAGCAGCTTAGGTGCCGACCTCAAGCAACTCGGAGTGCGCAACTGGAGTCAGTTAGCTAAGGACTGGTCTAATTAAGAGGCATGTTTGTTGAGGCCCAGGTTAATTTCGGACTGTAGCACCACATAAGTAAGTAAAGTAAGCTCCCTTTGACCTAGACAGACAAACACCCGCTTCAAATAAAAAAAACAGTGGGTATAGCCAGGTGGCAAAATATCTAACTACATTTCTCATCGCCAATGATTGTGTCTGTTGATGACCATATTCCCAAATCCATTTCATTTCACTTATTTTTAAAGTTTAATTGACATTTTTATAAAGCGTCCGTATCCGTAGCTTTCTTAAATCTTAAAATGATCAAAGATATAAATTTTTTAAAAACCGACTAAGAATTTACAAAATAGTGAATTTTTGAAATCAAGTAAAATATCAGTCCTTGTCGCAGCTACTCAAATTAGCTGAGAAAAAAACAATTCAACAATTAAATGCACGATTTAATGAACAAATTGACACACTATCCACTCTTTTACAACGCACTACAGACCAGGATATCAATCATTTCTATTCGTCCGCCAGATGTCCAATCCCTTCGTCAAAATATCTGCAATTAGAATATCTGAATTACTGTGTTTCCATCAACGCTTGATTGATGACCTCACAGTCTCAGGGCCATTATTGATATCCTTCATCATCGTATAGTTTAGAAACCCATGCTGTGTCAAAGGTGGCCCTCAAAAACGGAACAAGGCCAAGTCATATCAAACGTTCTACCATACTCAATTCCTCCACACTATGATATTTTTCTTTTGAGATAGACAAAGTCATTGCCGCCACTGCCACCAGGGCCACAAGGTGCCTTGATGGGGAAACCATTGTTTTACTTTTTTTTCAAATTAAAGGCGATTGTGTACTTTAAGTCCTTATCCGTGTCAAATGGCATCGATTAATAAATCAACAGAAGGGTTTGATGTCTAAATCACATGTAAACAGCCGCACGTTAGCACGAGTGACGAAAGAGGAAATCAATATGGGCATTTGATCGATAGCAGTAGCTTGAGGGTATCCAAGGAGCTTATTGTGTTTCCTGGTTTCACTTTGCCTCCTCAACTTGTGCCGAATAGATTTGTTGTGTAGTGTAGGTATGTTCTTTTTGAGTTTCCATTCGCATGTGTATCAGAGCTGCCTTGATTGTAGTTGGAAAAGGTCGGAAACACTTGGTTGACAATTTATGTTGTCCCTTCTGCACACCGCACCTCAAAAAGGATAACAAAATCAACTTAAACATTCATTTTTGGATTTAACAAAGTTGCCGGTTTTTTGTTTATTTTGTCAGGTTACTATAATCCATATGGGGCGATACAGAGGCCTGCAGAGATTGAATAAATTTATGCAGGCTGCCGGCCACCTTTTTTTTCGTACCTCGTAAGGCTACATGACGTAGCGAGCGAACAGCTTTTGGCGAGCATTTTTGTGCGGTGCACATGTGAAGTGGAGATTTATTTTTCCCATGTGGTATGTCATTGGTTTTATTTTGCATAAGATATGCAAATACGTTTACCTCCTTGCGTGCCCATCCATGGCGGTAGTATGTGGTAGTGGAACACAATTACTCCAAGGACGATTTATGTCGACTATAGAGGAAAGAGGAGTGCTTCATATGAATGTGATATTTGTGAAACTGAAAATATAGTAAACTGAGATTGTATGAGCTGTTTGCTTTTAAAATAACTGAGGATGTTTCAAGTTACGGCAGTAGATTTAAATCTGCTCTTACAGTGCGAGTGAGTAAATAAAAAGTTTATATGCAGTTTTAACAGGCTATACAAGTTATAAGCATTAGGCAGTTGTCAAAATGGTTTCATTTGAATTTGAAAGGAGCAGGGAAATAACTACGCGGGCAATAATTTCAAATGAAAAAAAAAAATTCACCTCGAAAGGGAAATTATATCAATTTATTTCCTGAAGTTATTTCCCACTGAAGGTAGTCAATTCCACTTAGATAATTTGTTCTAATGGTGCACAAATATCTTTAGATTTTGAGCATTCGAATAGTAATAGTTTTTTTTAGAATTTGGACGAATAAACAGTGGGTCAGTAGAAATGCTCAGTATTAAAGAAATTTGTTGGATAATAAACTTAAAGTCTTTGGAAAAAAGAAGATATATTCAGGACATAACTTAAAACATCGTTTCTGGAAAAATAAACTCTAAGTTTGCTGTCCAATATATCTTTCTACGTTCCGTATATACCGTTATGTAAGCCTGGCTTCAAGAGTTTTTTCTCTTAATAGTAAATTAACGGATTGGGGTCATAATCCCGAAAATCCAAACAAATTTGCGCAAATTTTTCATTTTATATAATTTTTCGCGATTTCGTGTCTGGGACTTTTTCATACCCTATTCCATAGGGGTATATTAGTTTTGACATTAACTTTGTAACATAGAGAAATAATTTCGATAGATATACCTCAAAGTATATGGATCGATTCAGAATCGCTAGCTGACACTTAGTTCCAGGAACAAAAACAGACTATGGTGGGTCCCCGGACATAAGGGGATTGAAGGTAAGGAAAAAGCTGATGAACTAGCCAGAAAAGGTTCAGAAACCCCCTTCATTGGACCCGAACCCTTCTGTGCAATCCCCAAATCAGCCATAAATCTGGTTATACAAAACTGAGAACAAAACAACTGTTATTCATACTGGGAGAACATCCCAGGCCTAAGACAGGCCAAAAGAGCTATTCAGCCCTTCAAAGCCGATGCCAATAAGACACTAAATCTTCGCAGGCACGATATCAAAACTTAGTAGACTACCTAACTGGCCATCACGGTCTGCGATATCACCTAAATAAAATGCATCTAGTCGACTCACCGGAGTGCAGACTATGCCTAGAAGAAGACGAAACAGCCGAACATGTCATATGTGAATGCCCGGCCCTTTACGGTATGAGAAGGGAATCTTTCTTAAGGGAATAATTAAGTCCCGAAGAACTAAGAAAATCTTCTGCTGAACGTATTATCAGCTACATTAGGAAAGTAGAAGCGCTACTAACCTAAAAAACATCTGACGGCAAGCACGATAGATCTTTTAGGTCGACGTGCATCTTACTGCTTAGGCAAGTCAGAATTAAAAAAAAAAAGCCTCTCAAAAAACACCCTATGAATAATTTGATATCGCATTTCTATTTTAATCAAAATCATGATTGCTTTTACAACAAATTTAAATTTTCATACCGTTATATGTGATGTATTTTTAATTTAAAACCTTAAATGGTATTCTAAATCCTCTCTGGGCTTCCAAAGAATCTTAGGTATAAACAGTCGATTAGGATCCAAGAGACCGCGCACATACAAAGAGACAGAATTGTCAGAGCAAGTTTTTCGGACTAATCCGTTTTAAATTCTCGAGATTTTTTTCTCATGAAGTCAATACTTTTCAATAGGGACACATTAAAATAAAAGAGTATATAGAAATGAGAATGAAATTCAATTATTATGATTTTACTAAAGCCGGAGACTCAAAAATGAGCGTAGGAAATTCGTGTTATCAAACTCATTAAACCAGGTAAAACATTTTACCTACTACGTAAATTTAGATTTCACAAAAAAAAAGTTTAAATCAAGTATTTATATTAATTATCAACTTACATTTCAAAGCACTCCATATAGTAATCCACTTTTGAATGTCCAATCTAATCCAGATTTTTTATAATATAAGCACTTTCAACCTTGTTTTGAATTAATATTTTTTATTAACACACTTTTGCATTAAACTTTTATTTATCTGTTTGCTTAATATATATATAAAAAACACACACAACTAATTTTCACAATAGATCAATATATATTTTATTTTTTCTATTTAAAATCACTACATTAAACTATGATTTGCTTATAGAAATATTTAATTTTTTCAACAAGCTTAAATTGTTATAATTATAATTAACAAGCGGAAGATCGTTTTAACATCGAAAAAACATTACATTAAAGAAGTATTTTTATTTTTATATTTAACAAGATTGTATTTACACTTTAATTACACTACAGCGAAGAAAATATTATTTAATTTGAATATTATAATTAGTTAACTATACTGATTTAATTTTTAAATTTAATTTAATTTTTTTTTCCTTAAAATTTTGAGAAAGGGAACAATGTAAAAATAATTTACACGTTAAACAATCTTGACAAGGTAATCCGTAAAAAGAACAAGCGAAACACAGAACAGCACTTCGCGGTAGGACGAGGTAATTTTTTGTTCCTTTTTATGCTTTGGGATATTTTTTTTTTTATTTAATTTTTTAAGCAACCTTTTTTACACGACAGGCAGAACATTTCGCGCATGATATATAATACTGTATTTTTTTATTTGTTGTTGATTATGATAGAGGTGGTAGTGGTTGTAAGGGATGATGAAGCAATGGTTGGGGTGCTACTGTTGCATTTGCCAGCGCCACTGTTGCTGGGCCACCCTGCATCCTTAGTGATACTTTTCCTACTGCTACTACACCGTCGTCGTTCACCGCCACCACGGTGTTGATGCATTTTTATTATCCTTTCGGTCTTGGTTGGTGGTGTTTTTAATAACGCGATGCAGGTAAAGGCTATGAATGGCCTGAATAAATGTATAGTCGAGGCTAGTATGGTATAGCACCATTCGTGCGAAGCTTAAGGAGAAGGTGAATAGATATATATATCTGGGAAGCGAGATGAGATCCCTTTTTAAATATTAATTCGTTTTCTGGGGTGATTGAGCTTTACTCACACTGACGAATAAAGAACATGCACCTGGCAGAGGATTTTCTTGTACGTTTAATGTATTTTTTGAGTGGGTTTCTTCTTCACATACCCTTACACTGAGGATAGGTAAATATGAAAATGACTTCCGCCTTAGCAGCGATTGAATTTTCCGATACAGAGGCTGAGAAACACTCCTTTGATAAGCCTGACTAATCCTTGTGGATGTACAGATATGGAAAACGTTTTTTGTTTGTTTTTAATTTTTTTTTGTTGGTTGATTATTTATTTACACAACCGAAAGTTATAAGCTATGCGGATTGTTGCGCGCCGACCGACTACCGCATTGACCCGACATTTTTGCCCATAGCAGCACGGTATCGTGTCATTTTATGACCCAAAAATGTGAAACGCGACAGCACTATACTACCGACAAAACGATTTGCCATAGAACTGCTGTGACCGATTTATCCATCGGATACATATGAATATTTCATGTACTCCAACATTTCGAAAAGAACCGTTTTTTTATGAAATTATCACATTCAAATTCCCTCAACTTGCTTGCGTTTGATAATAATTTTAAAACACAAAAAAAAATCACATTAAAGGAAAACTTGCAGTTGGAAGTAGAAGAATGTTCACTTTTTGACACCTTCACTGTTTGAGACCCTTCACAGATACACAGTGATAAAATACACTTGAAACCCAAATTTATGCAAAATTTTACGTTTTTTTTTTTTTAATATTTCTTTGATTTGAATTTAATTAATTTTTGTGTACACTTTTGTGGGTGTAATTGTATATATATATTTTTTTTATGTATGTATCCGTTAGAACCGTGTGAATCTACAGGGACTTCAGTCCGTGTGAAAAGTTAGTCGGCTACTGAAACCTATATTCGGCAGGATTGACGTAATCCTTCCTATAGGTAAAAATTTCCCAGCTTTTTCCTTTCGCAGGGGGTGGTATTGGTTGAAGCGCTATCTGTTGGAAAATTTAATAGTTGAAACGGTTCTTATGACTGACGGGGAAATGTCTTCTGCGCAGATGTGTTTCAGAGGACATTTTTCTGGCGGTAAATCAGAAATAAATGACTTCCCTCAAATAAAGGGTAGATGTTTGTTTTGGGATATTTTACTTATGAATGGTATTTGAAAAATGTGCAATAATTCGAAATATTTAGTCGGCAATTGCGTTTTTTTTAATTTAATCATCCGGAATTCAAGAGTTAAAATTCTTCCGTTTATTCCTTTTTGTAGTGTTTTACAAATAAATCAGAAAAATAAACAATTTTTCAATGAGAAGATTTGATCAGCTGTGTAATTTTCTGGCCTAAAGCCACACTGATGATGAAGGGTCGATCAGGTTTTTTTTGAACTGGTTTAGGCTTTCATATAGGATAGGATATTTTAGGTAATGTTCAAAGGACTTATGACTCTGTAGTTGGAGTAGTTAAGAGGTACTTTCACCTAATAGGGCAAATATTGGTTTCTTGAAAAAATACGGATTCGGGATTTTTATCAAATCCAAAATTCCGATGATAGTCTGTGATCGCAACTGGAGGTTAAGCACCAACACGCATTTACTCTCAATTTTATATAATTAGTTCTTGAGCATCACGACGTATGATATCTACCATTTAACAATTTAGGGTAAACCAAAACCATACTCCTGTATGGTGTCTTAGTCCAGTGAACTATGCTTTATAAATAACCTCCAATCGCATTCTACTATGTAAAGTTCAAGGATCAGCTCGCATATGCATTAGCGGAGCTCTAAGAACAACTCCCTCCGCAGCCCTAAATGATATCCTCAATCACCTTAACATTACAGAAAACACCAACCATACCACCACCCAATTCAGTTTTGAGCATAACTTCAGGACAAATATTCCCAGTCGCCTTGAATGGGAGTCGGATATGATCGGAACCAATAAATCGATTCACATCTATACGGATGGTCTAAAACAGAATCTGGAACCTAAGCATATCCTGTCGCCTTCCCCATTTTTGTAGTGTTTTCCAGGCGGAAAATGGCAATTAAAGAAGCTTTGTCCTGTCTGAAAAGCAATCAAATATCCACGAAGTATACTAACAGCCAAGCGGCAAACAAATCCTTGAAATCCACCTCTTTCAAATCGAAATCAGCCCACCAATGCCGACTATCTCTAATGAGATGGCAGAGCATTTCACCATTCACCTCTTCTGGGTGGCCGGGCCACATAGATACACCAGGAAACTGCAACGCGATGAGCTTTCTGCAGACAGGGAACTACCCTTAATATTCTACAGTCAGTAGATACGTTAAGTAATTAGCTAGGGACTACATGTTAATTACAGATCAAACTTGATGCGATCAAGAATGCAAACCACAGATGGATAGACGCCACAACTTTTCAAATATCCAGGAAACTCTCGTCAAACTATAATCAAAAGCGTACCATCTGCTTGCCCATGCTGAACAGATCAATCATCAGCACCATAATTAGTCTCCTTATAGGACACTGTCCTATATGCCTACACGCAAAAAGACTAGGCATCCTTAGCAATAACTTCTGTAGAAGTCGTGGAAGACGCATCTCGAATAATAATAAATTTGACGTCAAGCTGTTTGGCCTCCAGATGCGTGCACAGACCTACAGACAAACAAAATTGCCAGACACATTTTTTCGGGCTTCTCCATAATCGTAATGTGAGGTTGGATTAAAATTAGGAGTTTGTTTTTTTCCAGAAAACAAATAATCATGTCAACTAAAACAAATTATGTGGAATTGTTGCAAACAGTAATAACGGGTGATTTTTTAAGAGTTAAGTTTTTTAGGTTGACAGCACTGGTAAGTAATGGTGTCCAAACGTAATCTTTCAAAGTGAAAAGTTTCCAGTATACGCTGCCATTTAATCATGGAAAGACTTACAAACGAGCAACGATTGCAAATTATTGAAATTTAATTTCAAAATTAAAAGAAATTTAATTTCTGTGAAAAATCTGCAAATCGGCTGTTTTATCGAAAGATTGTGTTCAGCGATGAGGCTCATTTCTGGCTCAACGGATACGTAAATAAGCAAAGCTGTCGCATCTGGAGTGATGAACAGCCACATGCCATACAAGAATTATCGATGCATCCTGAAAAAACGACAGTTTGGTGTGGTTTATGGGCTGGTGGCATCATCGGTCCATTTTTCTTCAAAGACGACCGGGGATGAAATATTACCGTCAACGGCGAACGATATCGGGCCATGATACGCGACTTTTTTTTGCCCCAGTTGGCTGAGTTGAACTTGGTTGACATGTGGTTTCATCAAGACGGTGCCACATGCCACACAGCTCGTGAAACAATGGAAATGTTGAAGGATGAATTTGGTAAGCAGCTTATCTCTCGAAATGGCCCTGTGAGTTGGCCGCCAAGATCATGCGATTTAACGTCTCTTGATTATTTCTTGTGGGGTTATGCAAAGTAGTTAGTCTATGTGGACAAGCCGAACACGATTGAAGCCTTACAGATAACATAATACGCGCAATTCATGGAATACAGGCCGAAGTGCTCGAAAGAACTACGCTTAAAAATCACCCGTTAGTATAGTATATACACTAAATTTCATTCAATTTGGCAAAATTGCCTGCGATATTTATATGACCTAAATTCAAAAATGCGTTTTATGCCTTCGCGCAACGCGTTTTCCTAAACCTCTCGATAAACACCATTCCACCAGAATCGAATGACAAAGTACAATGGCAACGATGCCAACAAGCCATAAGATTAGCGAGCAGCAACTGATGTGCTAGGTTTCTCGCGCCCACCAGCCAGAAACCCTTGGTTTGATAAGGAATGCTGACAGATAGGCAGAGAAGAAGAAAAGAACACCGACTTTTCAGAAAGAAGAAAAAAAGCAAGACAAGCGCGCAATCGAGGATATAGAGAGGTGCCACTCCAGGAACGATGTTTTACCAAAGTGCTCGAACAGAATCCTGTCGAGATGAACAAGGAAATATCGTAGTTAAGCAACAGTCGATGCTGGAGATATGGAAGAACCACTTCTGCATCGACGAATTGGACAGAACATCACCCTCCTTTACTGCTAAACCCATTTTTGCCGCTTCCTTCTCTATACTATAGCATAGGTGGCTATGACATCACGTTGAGTCCTACCAATGATGGCAATATCGCCGGCGTATGCTAGTAGTTGCACCGACTTTTTTGGAAAATTGTGCCTCTGGTGTTGGCTCGGGAGTTTTGCACTTTCCTCTCAAGAATCAAATTGAAAAAGTCACATGACAGCGCATCGCCTTGCCTAAATCCTTTTTTGGTATCGAATGTGTCGGTGAGGTCGTTTCCGACCAGCGAGAATTCTCCATCGTCATCCTACAAAAACGGACGATTTTGGACGGTATACCAAAACTAGGCATGGCTCTGTATAGTTCGTCTCTATAAATGCTGTCGTACGTGGCTTTGAAATCGATAAATAGGTGGTGGGTATCGATTTGGACTTCTTGGGTTTTTTCCAGGATTTGCCGAAGTGTGAAAATTTGATCGATTGTTGACTTTCCTGGCCTAAAACCACACTGATAAGGGCCGATCAGGTTGTCGGTAAACGGTTTCAGGCGTTCACATATTAACTCAGATAGGATCTTGTAGGCGATGCTGAGCAGACTTATGCCTCTGTAGATGGTGCAACGGTCTCTGGAGATTGCAGTCTTTCGACATTAAATTTTTTCACAGTATTTCTAGTTTGTTGTGGCGTGGCGGATATCCGCATCCTTACCTTGGCTACAACAAGGTAGTGGTCCGAGTCGATGTTAGCCCCTCGGAATGTTCGGACATCCAAAATACTGAATGCGTGCCTCTTGTCGATCGCAATGTGATCAATTTGGTTGACTGTTCGTTGATCTGGAGATCGCCATGTCCCCTTATGGATATCGAGGTGAGGAAACCGTGTGCTGACTATAGTGCCATTTCGTTCCGTAGCGAAGTCAATTAGCCTAAGCCCGTTACCAGACTTGTTGTCGTGTAGGCTATATATTCCGACAGTACTGCTAAACATGTCTTCTCTTCCTACCTTTGCGTTAAAATCTCCCAGCACGATTTTAACATCGTACTTTGGTAGTCGCTCATAGGTTTTGGCGAGGAGCTCGTAGAAGCAATTCTTAGTTATATCATCTTTTTCCTCCGTCGGAGCATGAGTGCTTATAATGCTTATGGGGAATAAGGCCTTAATGCGGATTGTTACAATGCGTTCGCTAATGTCTTGAAAACATAAGACTTCTTGCCTAAGTCTGGCACTTATAACAAATCCGCATCCAAATAGTCGCTGTTTCTGCTCACTATAACACGGTCCATAGTAGATGTCATGTACATCCCATCGTATTTCCTGGATGGCAGTAATGTATAATGCTTTGTAGAAGCTTAGGGCTTCCGAAAGTTGTTCGCCTGCACCTCTCCTGTTTAATGTTCTCACATTCCAGGTGCAGATACGAACGTCGTCGTCATTTTTTCGTTTAGCATGGTCGTCAACAATAATATCAGTCCTCTCCGAGGCTATTGGTTGCTTCGTAACATAATCTTTTTTCCGTGGATGGGTAGTTAACCCAAGCACAACCCCCAACCTGGAGGTCCAGGCCCTTTTTTTGACCCTAGGACAGCGACCAATTTTTTTCCAATTTTTTTCCAATACCCTGGCTCAGTATTGGAAATCCCTATAGACCTGGTGTTCAAATATGCCGAAGCAGCTCATATAGGGATTTCACTACCAGATCAAACTGGAGCTGAAGGCGCCACCGTTGACTCCATCTAAGGAATTCCTCCGCTGCTGCCTGAGATTGAGTGCCTTAGTGAGAGGACACTCCTCCCCCTCTCTCGTTTGCTGCCACCAACGACCTTCCACAGGGGTTTAATACCCAATCTCCAGTCGAGGTACTAGGCTCCCACCAGTCACCAGCGTGGAGGTGAGAGTAGGAGTTGATAGTGAGAGGCTAGAATGAGAACGCTAGTGTTCTCATATAATCGCATCACTATCCCTAAGCACCGGCAAAAATACTTTTGTAGTTATGGATAAGATCTTCTCAAAATCTATTTATAGTCCTCATTTTGTTGAAATAGTTGTTAGAGCTATTAATACTTTTTTGTAATTAACTCCGCCTACAGTTTCGACTAATTCATTTTGTACGTATTTATTACTTCTTATGTAGCTCCGAGTGTCTAAATCCTCACCCTCTATGTGTACCATTTAGTAAACCACACATTCGCTGTTACATTATTCAAATTAAATATGTTAAGCTTTTTTAACAATAAAGTAATCCATAAACAAATGAGTTCCTTACACCTGGGCTTACCTGGCATCCTCTAATCAGCATACGGTTGGTTTCTAAATAATCATCCAGAAGAATTTACTTATTACCCACATTCACACTCACGTGCAAAGACCGTGCGAGTTACTCCGTCCACAAGATATGCTACATGAATTCAATCCAAAGGACTTAGAGAAGATTTACATGGATACCATTAACGTATACTCAAAAAGCTATCTCAGCGATGGGGGATAACCATATTTCCTTAGGCACGCGGCAGAATAAAATTTACCTTACATTTACAGCAGCTGTTGTAGCTCTTGACATGCATATAACAGTGTAAGTCCTCTTCTCCTAGAAGCTTCTGTAACCTACTTATATTTTTCCCAATTTCCCCTTTCCCCAGCAAGAGTGTAAAAGTGTAAAATGCCCTTATTATGTTAAAAAGTTCCCAATATTTTTCCGAGACTTTCCAACTCTATAGTTCTGTATGAAAGGACCTCAAATGCGCATCCTCGTTACTCCGGAATATAGAAACACCAATTTGTACTTCACACCTAGTGCAGCAGGATGGTATTTCGACTTTTAAGCACATGTTGCCCACAGTTGTACTTCCCGAAGACGATGTTTACATTTCGCGCCGCTTTCAACGCTCCACCATTTATATGAATCCCTTATTTCCTTGTGGGTGATTGGATTTCACCCAACCCTGCTGTCATTCAACCAGCAGCGATGACGGTAGCGCGGTTTGTTCGACTGGTTCAGGTTTCAGAAGAGGTGCTGAGCATGGTTGGCATGAGTTCTTTGGTTACATTGGTTGATGTGTGTTTTGTCAGCGATACAATATTCATGAAACGCAAAGAATGACATTTTTATTGCTGCTATGTGCTCACAAGTGGTTGTGGGGTAAACGATAATTTTGATTTGAAATTTTAACGATACGCGTAGTGTAATGGGGTGGAAACATAGTTTCACTTTGAAATAAACTATTTGATAACCTTAGCTATCATGATTACTGAGGTGTTGTGCATGTTTGATTGTAGAAATATTCTAAGATGGGATTTTCTATGGCATATCATTGAATTGCAATTTCTTTCCGTTATTTTTTTATATCACTATCAGATCTGTGTCATTGAAAGCATAGTACAATCGCATCTACGAGCAGAGATTTGCCACAGCATAAAATATGCATCCACAGGCTCATCATTTAGTGCATTTGTTAGTGGGGACATAACAGAACAAAGAAGTTATTTTGACATCACTAACAAAATAAATAAACGATGAAATTAAACTTTATTTTTGTATTATTAAGAATACAAAAAAAATTATACATACACTTATTACGACTCAAGCATACAATTTCGCAGAGTGTTTTTTTTACTAACATACATTTCAACTACATCGCTATTTTTATTGTAAACTCTACTCATGCGACTTAAAGCCTCATGCATACCATAGTTGTATTTATGATTATGTATATGTAAAATATTTTATGCCGGTGCTTAAGGATAGTGATGCGATTATATGAGGACACAAGCGTTCTCACTCTAGCCTCTCACTATCAACTCCTACTCTCACCTCCACGCTGGTGACTGGTGGAGCTTAGTACCTCGACAGGAGATTGGGTATTAAACCCCTGTGGAAGGTCGTTGAGAGAGGGGGGAGGAGTGTCCTCTCACTAAAGCATTCAATCTCATGCAGCAGCGGAGGAATTCCCTAGATGGAGTCAACGGTGGCGCCTACACCTCCAGTTTGATCGAACTGGTAGTTAAATCCCTATATGAGCTGCTTCGACATATTTGAACAACAGGTCTATAGGGATTTCCACTGAGCCAGGGTATTGGAAAATAGTTGGTGGCGGAGGAGCCCTCTATGGGTCAACGGCAGCGCTCATACCCCAAAAATGGGCTACTGACAATGGTATTTTTTCCGTCCCGCTGTCCTAGGGTCAAAACAAGGGCCTGACCCTCCAGGTTGGGGGTTGTGTTTTGGGTTAACTACCCATCCACGGAAAAAAATATTGTTACGAAGCAACCAATAGCCTCGGAAAGGACTGATATTATTGTTGACGACCATGCTTAACGAAAAAAGGACGACGACGTTCGTATCTGCACCTGGAATGTGGGAACATTAAACAGGAGAGATGCAGGCGAACAATTAGCGGAAGCCCTAAACTGCTACAAAGCAGATATTACTGCCATCCAGGAAATACGATGGGATGGGCCGGGCAAAAGGAGGATGAAGAACTGTGACATCTACTATGGACCGTGCTATAGTGAGCAGAAACAGCGACTATTTGGATGCGGATTTGTTATAAGTGCCAGACTTAGGCAAGAAGTCTTATGTTTTGAAGACATCAAGGCCAAATTCGCCAACATAAGCCTTATATGCGCTCATGCTCCGACGGAGGAAAAGGATGAAATAACTAAGGATTGCTTCTACGAGCTCCTCGACAAAACCTATGAGCGACTACCAAAGTAGGATGTTAAAATCGTGCTGGGAGATTTTAACGCAAAGGTAGGAAGATAAAACATCTTTAGCAGTACTGTCGGAAAATATAGCCTACACGACAACACGTCTGGTAACGGACTTAGGCCAATTGACTTCGCTACGGAACGAAATGCCACTATAACCAGCACACGGTTTCCTCACCTCGATATCCACAAGGGGACATGGCGGTCTCCAGATCAACGAACAGTCAACCAAATTGATCACATTGCGATAGACAAGAGGCACACATCCAGTATTTTGGATGTCCGAACATTCCGAGGGGCCAACATCGACTCGGACCACTACCTTGTCGTAGCCAAAGTAAGGATGCGGATATCCACCACGCCACAAAAAACAGAAATACTGTGAAAAAATTTAATGTCGAAAGACTGCAATCGCCAGAGACCGCCAAGACTCACAACATACCACCAGCATCTAATGTCGAAGAACAATGGCAACGATGCCAACAAGCCATTAGATCAGCCGCAACTGATGTTCTAAGTTTCTCGCGGCCACCAGCAAGAAACCCCTGCTTTGATGAGGAATGCCGACAGATGCTCGCAGCCAAGAACGAGGCCTACATGGCTAAGCTGCAGGTGAAGACGAGAGCTGCCATTGAGCTCTATAGGCAAGGAAGAAGGGAAGAACATCGGCTTTTCAGAAAGAAGAAAAAAGAGCAAGAAAAGCGCGCGATCGAGGATATAGAGAGGTGCCACTCCAGGAACGATGTTCGCAAGTTTTACCAAAGTGTAAAACGTCAAAGCCAAGGCTACAAGGCTCGAACAGAATCCTGTCGAGATGAACAAGGAAATATCGTAGTTGAGACACAGTCGATGCTGAGGATATGGAAGAACCACTTCTGCAGACTGTTAAACGGCGATGACGAACAACATTCCGCTGTCAGGCAGAACGATCCATTCAATATTGGCAACAACAGCGAAAACTGCCAACCACCCGACCTAAGTGAAGTGAGGATAGCAATATCTAAACTCAAGCTTAATAAGACCGCCGGAAATGACGGCCTTCAAAGCCGCATACGACGGCATTTATGGAGACGGACTACGCGGAGCCATGTCCAGTTTTGGGCGTTTAAGATGGCTGGAACATGTAGAACGAATGGATACCAATACTCCTGCTCGCAGTCAATCATCGATTCCCAGCCAGACGTCAGACGCAGTAGAGGAACCCCTTGCCTTAAGTGTCGCGCACAAGTAAAAACCAACCACAACCAACTTGAAGTGCGCAACTGGAGGCAGTTAACTAAAGACCGGGTTATTTGGAGAGGAATGTTGGTTAAGGACGAGGTTCATTCCGGACTGAACAAGAAAGCAGATATTTAAGTGGTTGCAATGGTCTAATGGTGCTACTAAGTGCGCTGGTTGAAATCATAATCATAACATCCAAGATTTTTGCACTGCCCCACTTCAAAAGCAAAAGCCTTATAAACATTCAAGAGGTTCCAAGTCGGCGTTAAGCAGGAGTTTGAATTTTTCGTGGCAAAAATATAACTTCGCAAGCAAAAATGGAGAAGTAAGGTTAAGGCCATTTATTTCATGTTTTATTATAAACCTCTGCTCATATAGGGCCTCAAACGTAGCTCCTCCAAATGAATGGAGGAGGTGCATGCGAAGTTATGGAAATCTAGTTTAAAGCAGACAAAGATTTGGAGGCTTCTTATGATCGTTTTTTTGCTGTTGTGTAGAAAACTAAGGTCTTGTTATTATTGGAATTTGAACCTGGGATCCCTCGCTTAGTAGCCCAATAAACAAAGTTTGGTTAGGCACTAGGCTACTGAACCTTCTGTGTGTAGCCATGTTTGTATTACGGTATCGTCAGCAAACGTGCCTACGATACTGTCGGGTTACCACGCACAAATTGCAGGTACAAGAGTGGAGTAAGTACGCTTCCTTGCGGTTCGACTGGTATTATTTCCATTAGCATGGTATATACGTAGAAAGATACGATACGAGCATTTCTTATAATTGATCAGAACTAATTGTTAAATTTTGAACAATCTGATTAGTCTAACGACTAGGTGCGATTCCTTGAAGACATATAAATGTCAGTCTTCGGGAGTTTTTTTTTTTTTAAATCGGGTTAAAGTCCCTCGCTATTGCAGAAGGTTCCCTCGCGTTGAAACCTCTACGATGTCTTTCGATGATTTTTTCCTTCCAGCAAACCTCCACAAACACAAAAAAAATGTTTGAACAACAAAACCATTTTACCTATGGAAGCTCAGTTCCTATTGCAATATTTTTATTCAGTGGTTGATATTCACTTGCTTGGAATTTTATTAAGATCTTTATTACAAATAAATTATTTTTTTTCACAATCTGGAAACAGAAGAAAAACAATTAATATTTCTTTAATGAAATGACGAATTAGACTCACTAATACTAGTCCGTTGCCAATTTACGTTCATCTTGTTCTGTGCATTTTTCTCCTTGAGCCACTTGTACAAGGGTTCGTAATACTCCTTGATGGCTTTCCCGTTCAATCTGTTCTCCTTTGTGACCATTTGCATAGCCTCCCGCCAATGCTTCGTCGAGCCCAATTTCATTACATCCCTGTCGGATTAAAAATCAGTTGACATTTTGACATCAATCTCAAACCCTAACTCACTTTATAAGCTTTCCAGCATTTTCGTTGTCATAGAAATCACAATTGTGCAGAGGATGGTTTGGATCTCCGGGTACATACTTCCCAGCAGCAATACAAAGCGCCTTGTAGAACTGATAGCCAAGAATTTCCGACACTAGTTTTCTGAGAAAAAAAAATCAGCTTTCATCTTTTAGGTACGTATATTAGGCACTTACACAGTATTGGGCTTCTCTGGATCCAATCCCTTGTAGAAGATGTAACTTGGATCAAATTGATCTGTGTTTCTTTTAGTTGGTGGAGCTACACCTGCATATCTTGCCTGAATTTTCCAGTAATCGCAATTCCATTCCTTGAAGTTGGTGCGGTGATCTAGTGCATCCACAATAAATTTCTCGTTTACAAAGTACATTGACATGGATATCAGAGTATGGACACCCTATATAAAAATATACACGCCCTGTAAAACCTTATGCTTTAAAAAGTTGATGGCCTACCAATCGAAATAGTCGGTTCATGCTTAACTCATAGTCCATAGTGTAGTTCTCTATGAGTCCAATTCTCTCCAAATGTGCCGGACTGCCCGCAGATATGATAGCCGCTTCTCCAAGAGCATTACTGAAGCCGGGACAAGCTTCGCGATCTAGACCAACTGGTAGATTAGATCGGTATTGGTTGTACTGAAGTTCACTCATATGTCCATGCATTTGAAGGAATTTTTTATAGTCCGACTTGGGGCAGTAACGAAGGCCGACATTTGGTGGAAAGTAAAAGACGCTAGCTTTGCAATCTGGTCCCGCTTCTTCGTCCGATATCTTACGAGAATACGTGTTCCAAAAATTTCTATGAATGAAAAGAGTTAAGTATTGTTAGTCTTGGAAAAAAAAATCACCGCATCGAATTAAACCTCCAGTATTGTCAAGTGGTAAGCACCGGTTTCTAACATTCTAATATGACTCGCTATGAATTTGAAAACAATTGTTTTTTTTCTTAGGATTTGACTGTAATTCTGCAGTAAGGCTCTCACTCCGAATTATACAAAGATTCTGTATTCGACTATGATCATTTAAGTCATACTCTACGCCCCTAGGTATAGGCTCTATCATGAGTAAGACTTACCGAAAAGCCGTCGGTACTGTTTGTATTTACAAATCGTGGTCTGCTAAACTTAAAATTTCCATTTTATACCAGCCAAGCTTCTTCTTCTCCATAAGATTGCATGTAAGGCCAGGCCTTGAACTCTGTTCTAATGTTTGGAATTCGGCCCGAACTTACTGAACTCTATTTAAAGAGGAGCGCACTGCCTTGTAGACGATTGAAATCTTTACTTTAGATAACAGTTTCTAATGAAACAATTGTTTGACCCACAAGACAGTCAGTTTCGTCAAATAGACATACAGTTCATCTAACAAAAACACGAATACATAACACAATAATAATTCAATTTTTGTTTTGGAATAATGAGACAATGGAACGCACTTTCAGCAGAAAAAAGACAAGGCTTAGGGACACACATTAATGGCGCAAACAGGTTTCTATACCATTCAACTAAATTTTTCATGCTACATATATCGAAAAAGGAAACCCTTGATCTTTGAAATAGAAATTGAAAAAAAAAATCGAAAGGGCAATTTCTTGCAACAGCGTTTAAAAGTTTCAAGCTCAGCTTATGAATTTTCTTGGTTCTTGGGTCAAAAGGATTTGCAAAAAAACTGCCATGCCATGATCAGTGTCGAAACATTAACGTGACTGATCCTTAAGAAGTTTTGTTCCAATAGTACGGAGTTAAGCACTAAGCTAAGCCGTCGCCTAATTGACAGTGATGTTGGCACCTTTCTCATTTAAAAAAGAACCGATTATGTCAAGCGTGTAATGGACACCGCATGTGCCTTTTTCTTTTTCTGTGTGTAATGGGGTCTAGAGAACTTGGCGATAAAAATGCTCGCTCCAGAATGGACACTTTGTTTTTTCTGTGCATTTCAGGAATAGAAACATCATTTAAAAAAACACTATTTAGCTGTCTTGATCGGGTGATAAATTGTCAAAGTCAAAGTTACTTTGACAGTTGACTGCCCACGATGACAGTTAACCCTATCGGAAGATGTGTAGACTAATGGCGTTTTCGATTGGGATTTGCAGATTCGCTCTCAGATTTCTGATTTACCCGTCCCAGTCGAACATAAAAGAGGTTGATCTGGTTTTGTGTGTGTGTTAGTGTGCCATCTGACAGCTTATTGTTTATCTTTAGCTATCATTGAAAACCATCATTAGAAATTTTCTTCTACCCATTGCGGTAGACCTTCGCGCAACGCGTATCCCTTAACCTCTCGACTCACAATACACCCCAGCATCTAATGTCGAAGAACAATGGCAACGATGCCAACAAGTCATTAGATCATCCGCAACTGATGTGCTAGGTTTCTCGCGGCCACCAGCAAGAAACCCCTGGTTTGATGAGGAATGAAGACAGATGCTCGCAGCCAAGAACGAGGCCTACAAGGCTAAGCTGCAAAGCCAAATCTGGTCGGTTGAAAGCATGCCTGAAGAATGGAACCTCAGCATCATTTGCCCGATCCACAAAAAAGGAGACCCTCTGAACTGCGCCAACTACAGAGGCATAAGTCGACTCAACATCGCCTACAAGATCCTATCTGCCGTAATATGTAAACACCTGAAACCGTTTACCAACAACCTGGTTGGCCCTTATCAGTGTGGTTTTAGGCCAGGAAAGTCCACAATCGATCAAATTTTCACACTTCGGCATATCCTGGAAAAAACCCAAGAAGTCCAAATCGATACCCACCACCTATTTATCGATTTCAAAGCCGCATACGACAGCATTTATAGAGACGAACTATACAGAGCCATGTCTAGTTTTGGTTTACCGGCCAAACTCGTCCGTTTTTGTAGGATGACGATGGAGAATTCTCGCTGCACAATCAGGGTCGAAAACGACCTCACCGACACATTCGATACCAAAAAGGATTTAGACAAGGCGATGCGCTGTCATGTGACTTTTTCAGTTTGATTCTTGAGAGGAATGTGCAAAACTCCCGAGCGAACACCTGAGGCACAATTCTCCGAAAATCGGTGCAACTACTAGCATACGCCGACGATATTGACATCATTGGTAGGACTCAACGTGATGTCATAGCCACGTTTGCTAGTATAGAGAAGGAAGCGGCAAAAATGGGTTTAGCAGTAAATGAGGGTAAGACTAAGTTTACGCTGTCAACACGAAAGGACACACAACATCGACGAATTGGACAGAACGTCACCATTGACAGATATAACTTTGAGGTATTACGGGACTTTGTCTACCTCGGCTCTGCTATTAACTCTGACAACAACATCTCGTCAGAAATCAAATGAAGAATTGCTCTTGCCAATCGCTGTTTCTTCGGGCTAAGAAGGCAATTTAGTAGTAAATCCCTCACTCGAACTACTAAGGAGATCCTATATAAGACCCTGATCATCCCAGTCCTGCTATACGGCGCTGAAGCATGGACCGTATCAAAAGCGGATGAAGAAATCCTTGGCCGATTCGAGAGAAAAATTCTTCGGAAAATCTTCGATCCCGTTTGCATTGACGGGCTATGGAGACGAAGATTCAACCACGAACTATACGAGCAGTACAGCGACATACCCCTGGTCAAAAAATCTCATGATTCACTACTTAACATCTAGCATTTGGAGATTTTGGATTGTAGCCCTTGGGATTCTCTTTTGGGATTTTTTTTCCTGGAGATTTCAGTTTAAGCATTTTGGGTTTGGAGATTTTGTTTTGGGGATTATGTATTGGGGAAAACGGACCCAACCCTAAAAATTGACTCCGTGTATGGTGATTTAATTTCGTAGCACTCATGATTTATCGATTTTGTTGTCAAAAAGTTATCCAAATGTATAGAATCTGCAACAGCTCAGTTATCAGCTGTTTGGTTTACTTTTCCCCAAACAATGAAATGCCTTACAAGTCTTTCTCTACTTTAATAGTCACACTCAATATATAATATCTGAATATATCGTACACACATTTAGTTTCTAAAAAAATTAATAAAATGTCCAAACTAATGGAATTGAAAATAATTGTTTGCTGGTCTGGGTTCGATTCCCAGCCGAAGCAACAAATAAATTATTTTTCACTGGCCCTCCTCTTGTGATGAACATACAAATCATCCGAGTAGTATCAATTGTCAAGAAAAGCTTATCTAAACTTAGCCGTTCGGATTCGTCATAAAACAGGAGGTCCCGCCATCCTGCAAGAAGTACACACTCACACATGAAGGGTTGTGAGAAAGCTCGGCCCTGGGTGCTGACGACCCTGTTGCGCCAAAAAATTATTTATTTCGTATTTGTTAACTCACCAAACTTGCTCGGTTAACTCGATGTTAACTCTGGATTTAAATTGACTGAAGAAAGTAGTAGTTAACTCGAGTTTAATTCCGAAACTAGGGTGATCTCTGACTGAAAATCCTTGCCTAAGAAAAACACCCGATATTCGACCCTCTAAAAATAAATTTTTACTGCGACTACTTGGAAAGGATAAATGTCACCGTGTATTGTCAATCTTGTTTGTCATATCAGAATAGAATCAAGTAACATCAAAATAAAAATAATATTTTCAAACATTTAAATAAATTTATAAATGTATGCACTTACGATGAAAAATGGTTGAGACCCAGCGATTCGAAGAATGCTGCCGATATATCATTGATCTTGAGCGGCGTATAAACCTCCTTATCCATTTTCTGTTTGATGTCGGGTAACTTTCTTTTAGGAAAAGGTGTTTGAAAGACACTATTGGCCTTCCAAGCATGCTGTAAGATTTGCTCCATCAAATGATGTGGAATTAAATCACCATTAGCTGACAACTCTCGCTCGTATGTCCGTCGTAGGTCAAATCGCAGATATGCATGCAGTTCTCGGTATAGTGGCATAATATCCTTAATGGTACTTTCAAGTTCGGCTAGGAAATTATCTTCTTCATACCCTAGGTACCAAGTTTTTGATGGTGTAACATGACCTATCAATGGGAATTATATTTTATAACGAGCATTTGAACCTTAACAGAGGTTCCACAAAACTCATGCAACAGTGACATGTTTTATATAATATATTTATATCAAATCGGAATTCATAGAATGTATTTTTATATTGTTAATAGCTTTTAATTGAATATATTATATTTATGGTTAAAGTAATATAATATATAAGGCCTTTATCACAAACAATTATATAAAATACTAGCTGACCCGGCAAACGTTGTTTTGCCATATAAATTATTTCTATTGAATATTATGGTTCAATAATAGAAGAGAGTTGAAAGTACCTACTCTGCTTAATTTTCCTCTCTCTCTCTCTTTCTCTCTCTCTCCCTCTCTCTCTCTCTCTCTCTGTTTACCACCTCCATAGTGTATTCACTTCATTCGACTAATTGACTTTATTGGTGTTTTGATTAGTTTTCAACCTGTTCTACCGCACAAACTCGGTTGAAAAATTTCAAATATTTCTTACCCCGAAACTCAGTTTCCTCGCCTAAAATCCCGGTTTTATGGAAGTTGAACTCATCTCATTATCTGACAATAACCAACAACATGCGGTGTTCCCAAGCGTTCCCAAGTAATAACCGCAACCGACATTGCTTGGTTTCGGTGATCAGAAGACAACCGATATTTTGTTTGATCTATTTTTCGTTACACTTTTTGGTTTCATTAAATAAAATTCACAACGTCCCAAAAGAAGTTTCACTTCAAAATGGCAACCATACAAATATCGCCATAAGCCCCTTTTGCAAGATATTCTCTCTTCATTGTAAGCACCTCACAAATTCTAACCAAAGCTACAAGCCCCACCTTTCGGAAACACTCCCAAATATCGGTAAAACCGTCAAACATTCAAAAGGCAATCTTAGTCTAAAGTGCCGTTATACAACTTATACATCAAATTTGAATACGTCATCCCATCCGAATCAGACCACATACCAATTATCATCTTCATCTTGCAGCCTCTCTCGTCCAATCTCACCTTTTCAAAGGTAAAGGGATATCTACCATCTCGTTTTAAAAATGTCGTCATATGAAAAACACCGTCCTTCCTGAAGGCAATACTCCATTTCCAAAAATACATCTTCATTATCACTAATCACATAAACATCTTAAACTCAATCAAATCTATCCTTGACGTCCAGACGTCAGACACACACCTTCGCTAAAACACATTTATGACACCAAAATCAGCTATCACTACAACATTCAGAGGGAAATAACCATTTTCGCCACCTACAATGTTACCAAATGTCACATCCATATATGTAGCAGCTTTTGTTTGATTTCTTACAACAATGGATATTGCTTTGCTGGACTCACTGATGAGTTTCATAGTTTGATTTTGCTCACACACAATCCCACGTACCCAAATTTACTTATTGACAGATAACACACTTTCTTGGTGCATACCAGTTATCACCCCATAAGTTGCGTATCCTAATGTAAGGCAATGCCCCCACATCCGGCACAAACAGTTCACACGCCAGAAAACCAATCCACACGACACCGCAAGTCCAACGAATCAACCCAGACGCTGATCCTGTATTTCTCACAATCAACATTTGCCAACTCTGCACTATTATTATTTTAATAAATACACGTGTAGTGTAGATTTAGGTTTGAGTTTGAATATCGCACCAATAAAGTCGACATCGGTCCGACTGTGTTTTTTTTGATCTTCCAACACACGCGAAAGAAATTTACCGGTGCACCAACCAACATGCCAAAAAGAAAATCCCTTATTTTGCACACCAACGTACGTGTTGCCTAAGATGCAAGTTCATACGTTCAGTATACACGATCCAACAGCCACAACGCAAGCCATCGAAAAATAAGTTTCACTTCAAACAAACCTGGGGGATCATTCCGTTACTTTGAAAACGATTATCACCCAAACGGTAGTAGCGGGCGATATCGTCATCAATTTGCTTCACGTAACTCGACACCTTTGGTATCGTCAATAGTTTTTTTTATTTTTTGAGATACCCTCAAACTGTAATAACGTAAAGTATTTATTAGACGTCATCTAAATTGTCATTAATGACATTTGAATTTTTTTTAATGTGTTTGGCGACGCACAATTTTGTTAAAAAGAATGCAAAATGTAAGTAATTGATGATTACAAACGTATTTTTTTAATAGTAGCTGAGTTACGGCGAAGCAAATTGACATCCTAGTGAAACATTTTGTAAACTTTGGTAAATGTTCCAATTTGACATATATGTACACAAAACATATGATCAAATTACAGTGACTTACATTTTACTTTTGGAACCTTCAAATTACAGTGGGTTACAAATGGTTTTGTATGTTTTAAATACAAAATCAATTTTAAATTCCGGAGTTTGACCGTTAAATATTAAAAACAAAAAGGCAATTGATAGCTTTAAAAATCATGAAATATGCTTTAGTTGTCCTTACAACATCCAAATTGATGCAAGACGAGACCTCATGAGCACTCGCTCAATAATCGTCTGTAAATTGACGATTATTGTTTTACGTAAAGCAAATAAAGTGCTAACGCCGACAGAAAAAACGATTATTGATCTTACGTGATGCAAGACTATCGTCGAAACGTTATCGTCAAACGATAATCACTTTACGGAATGAGTGTAAACATATGAGGGTTGGTAAACCAACAACACGCGATCACCGACACCAAGTGGTTAGTACTTGGATATTGAACCGGATCAAAACACCGTAATCGTCAGTTTTATGTTTCATAAAATCCAACTCACACCGTCCCAAAAGAAGTTTCACTTCAAAAATAACGAATTCATTGTAAGTGTGTTTGAATGTTTCAACGATTAATAAAATGTATCGATAAAATAGAACGATCGATTATCGATCTCTAAGAAATCGAAGGTAAGTATAAATCGAAACTGAAACATTAAATGAAACTGCGAAAGTGTGCTGTTGTTGTGTGTCGCAGTTCTGTTTTAGGAATTTCCTAGACCCGATTTAGGATACAGCTGTACCGGGCCGACTCATGGTACGACGACAGTGAACACAACTTATTCGCTTTTTATAAAATTCGATACAATTTATGCTGCAGCTATTTTAATAGTTATTTTTTCATCAACATATGGTTTAAACGAGTGGTGGGTGCACGACTGGGTCGTACGCAACTTTCTCTTTCACAGCAAGTTAGGCGTTAGATTATATCATAAGCATTTTGATTATTGATGCTAAAATGATATAAATAATGTCGAAATATATTTATACGAATGATTACTCCGAATTTTGAAGGAATCGATGTCAATGTGAATAATAATAATTTTCCGTTAGTGGCCACAACTAAAAATTCCGTTTAGTGATAGTTGGGCTAAAACTAATTATGTGGAATTGTTTCAAACTGTAATTGTAGTATATATATTAAATTTGATTCAATTTAACATAATAGTTTGCGAGAAATTAACAATTTTCTTTATATGGCCTAAATGACAAAATCCATTATATGGATTTTCTCGAAAAAAAACTGGGTATGCAGATTAGTTGGAACTACTATGGTTATAGTATATATAAAGTTTAATCAAAATCGTTAGAGCCGTTTTCGAGAAAATTTAGGTTATGTGTAATTTTTATATGGCAGGTACCGTTATTAACATGGCTAAAAGCAAACAAAAAAAAATGGCCTAGAATTATGACTAAAACAAGCTTGGATACGAAGTTTGAAGAAAACCGGCCAAGCCGTTTAGGCTGGGGAGACCATTACGGACCGACGGACCGACAGACCGACGGACCGACGGACGGAATTCCAAAAACCACTTTTTTAGGGTCCGCTATCATCGTAATATTAGAATCAATCAAAATCTCGAGGTCGAAAATTTTCACGAAAACAATATCTTTCTCTTTGTAAGAGAAAGTTAAAAACCAAAAAACATAGAGACGGCCGAAAGAAGCGAAGCTTTTACGTATTGACGTTAACGTTAACGGTACGGTGACGGTCACGATTTCACTTTTACTCGGTTCACTCCACATCTTCCAAGTGCGCCATTGAGGGAAGTTAAGTTAATGGTACGGTGACGTTCACGATTTCACTTTTTCTTGATTCACTACCCATCTTCCAAGTCCGGCATGGAGGGAGAAATTAACGGTACGATGACGGTCACGAATTTACTTTTTTCGGGTAAAAAAAAGCTACCTTCGCTTCAAAACAATTGCTTTGCTACCAAAAATTCGTTAGAATTTATATCAATTTCACCGAACGTTCGAATTTTTTGTCAGTGTACAATCACTATTTTTCTATATTCGGGCCAATTTTTGCCCGTATACAGTTGATCAGCTGTTTGGTGGTTTTTCTTAAATTTTCTTATAAAGCCACGTATACACGAGGAATAAATTTGCATCAAATGTTTGCCGCAATCATATTATACATGTGTGAATAGTAGAAAAAACATAGTTGGTTGCAATTAAAAATGTTTGCAGCAACAATTTGTGGCAATAATTTGAATATGTCATGTGAACACGTTTTTTTCTTGCATGAACTGTTTGCGTGTTTGCAGCTGCTGTTTTCCATACAATACAAACATTTATCGTTAAACTTTTCCCGAATTATGAGATGGGATGGCTCAAATTTGAGATTTCGGTTTTTACCATGGTTAATAAAGCTTCAAAGTCATTCTTGGACGCTCGTAAAAAAATGAAATAGCCCTTTTCATCATAATTTTTCAGCTCATTTAAAAGTTTCTGATGAAATCCAACCTCGGGTCTTTTTGCTATCCAATCTCTTTTTCTGATGTTTTTTTTTTGCTTTTCACGTTTCAATGAAATTATTCAGCCCTATCAAGGTGTCCGTTGGAGCGGAAAATTCTCCGATTTTGTATAATTCGGACGATTTTTCTTCGAGGTATTCTTCCGAAAAGCTGTTCGGAATAATTCTCCGACATTTTGTAACGCAACTCGGCAAATTTCTTTGAAGTGCGTTCAGAAGCATTTTTCGTGAAATTTTTGACAGCTAAGTGCATTTTTTCCGATTTCCTCCGACACAAATTCTTCGCGGAATTTATTTACGAATTGTAGTGAAGTGAAGCCGTCGCATTTGTGTAGTATTTTTTTTTTCGGATGACACATACCTCGAATGCAATTTGAACGTCCGACGAAGTATGCGTTGCGGAAAATTATCCGCTCTGACGGATACCTCGATTATCAACATAGCTGCTGATATTTTAGTTTTTTTGGCAAGAAATTTCGTTTTTGTCGATTTTAATCACACATCTCTTAACAAACTATTGACAAATGGAACTGTCAACTATTTTGAAGGTTATAACCATGCAAAAGACTTGAATTTAGTGTGAATTTCTTTGCAACATCCTGAGGCAAACAGTCGTGCAAACAAACTGCTTGGGCCTGATAAGTAGCTTAAAAGTTTCGCACTGAAAATACATGGAACTTCTACACGAATCTTAAAGTAGAAAATGGATAAGGATGTTTATTTTTTAGCTATGGAAAATTTCTTCGTACAAATGGACAAATGGGATTCGAATATTCTCTGGAGCATTATTGTCCATTCGCTTGATGTAGCCGAGCCACAGGACCAAAAATCCGCCGAAGTGTTTTTCTTTCGAAGGAGCCCAGTATCAGCTCTCCCTTCTTGCTTATCATCCAGCACTCGGCGCCATAAAGCAGAACTGGCAGGATAAGGGTTTTGTAGAGCACACATTTCGTCCTTCGAGTTTTGAACCCATTTTTTTCGCCAAACCGAAGTATAGCAACAGTTTCCTAGGGTAATTCTTCGCCGGATCTCCACTAGGGTGTCATTCGTGGAGTCATGTTTACTCCGAGTTAGTTGAACTCCTTAACTATACCTGAAAATTGCTGCTATCAAAGTGACGTTTTGTCCTAGGCGGTGGACAGATTCTTATTTGTTTGTTGATAGCATGTACTTAGTTTTGTCCTCAATTACTTCAAGGGCAACGGATTTCGCCTGTGTACGCTTTTATCACGGCATTCTGGGAGCGAACGATGATGTCAATATCGTCCGCATAGCCCAGCAGCTGGACGGACCTGTTGAAAATAGTGCCTTCTGTGTTGAAACCTGCCTTGCGCACTATCTGCTCCAATACGAGATTGAAGAAGTCACATGATTGGAACATATTTGGAACAGTAGTTCGGAGGAGCTACTTCCAAACTGCAATTTGCAGCTCGACACAGCTGAAGCAGTTTTGCCGGGATTCCGAATAAAGCCATCGCCATATAGAGCTCCTGACGATGTATGTTATCATACATGGCTTTGAAGTCGATGAATAGGTGGTGAGTTTCGACTTGAAATTCGTTGGTCTTTTCCAGCATTTGCTTCAGTTTAAAAATTTGGTCGATAGTCGATCTGCCGGGCCGGATACCACACTGGTATCACACAGTACGTTGGATAGGATCTTTTATGCGACATTAAGCAGGGATATGCCTCGAAAGTTCTTGCAATGGAGCTAATAGTCCAGTCATCGGGCACGTTTTCTACCACCAATACTCGGTTGATGATTCGGTGCATGCTCGGTGCATCACCACCTTATTTAAAAAGCACCGCTGGTAAGCCATCAGAACCTGCGGCCTTGTTGTTCTTAAGCTTTTTTATAGCTAGGCCAACTTCTTCTATACCATGTGGTGGAACTAGTTCTTCATTGACTGGCCGTGGGTTCTCTTCTTGCCCTATCACACTCTCTACATGATTCCCATTAAGCAGCTGCTGGAAATGCTGTTTAAACACATCTACTATTCCCTGCGCTTTGGTGACTAGGTTTCCTTCGCTATCTCGAAGAGCCTGTGTTCCGGTTTTATAGCCAGCAGCCAGTTGCTTGGCTTTTTTTTATAAAACCTCCGGATTTTCGATCGCGCGACTCTTCGATCTCCTTGAGCTGGGAAGCCGCGTAAGCCCTCTTCTTTCTAAGCAGGGTCTTCTTTCCCCCTTTCTCCTGGCTCGATTCTCTTCTCTCGCTGACCTTGTGTGCATCTTCTGTCATTGTGCGTTTAACTTGAGTAGGTGTCCATTGTGAACAGGCTCTCAGTTGCACAAGCCGCAGTCTGTTTGGCGTAAATATAGAGGGGCACTAGGTGTTGGATAGCATCTAGGGCTGCAGAGGGATTGTTCTTTGAACTCCGCTAATGCATATGCAAGCTTATCTTTGAACTTTACGTAGTAGGTTGCGGTTGGAGGTTGTTTCTAAAGCCGTCCACCGGACTAAGTCACCATACAGGTGTATGGGTCTAATGATAGGCAAAGCCAGAAATAGATATGTGGTTACATAACCCATTTCTTACCGGTTGCATTTTTACAAGTTTTAAAGGCTACGGTCGCTTTTTTTTACGCGTTCTTGGATGTTGACTTTCAAGTTCAGTTGCTTATCGAAAACCAAACCTAGGTACTTGGCTGATTCTGCGAACTTGAGACTGACGCCATTTAGTTTAGGAGGGTCAATGTGCGGGATTGTGTTTTTCCTGCTGAAGAGGACCAATTCGGTTTATTGAGGGTTCACGCCGAGTCCACATCTGGCGGCCCATTTATATAGTACAGAGAGACCATTTTGTAATAGCTCTTTAAGGGTATTGAGGTATTTCCCTGATACAGCTATTATCACGTCATCCGCGTAGGCAATCATTGACATTGTTAAAAGCTCCTTCTATATTAAATAAAGCAACCATAGTTGCTTTTGCTCTTAGTGAGTTTTCGATGATGCGTTCGAGTGCGTGAACAGCTGTCTCAACCGGCTTCCCCTTGCAATATGCATGTTGGGAGTTTGAGAGTACAGTCGGTTCTATACTAGTGAGGAGGTGGAAATAGATAATTTCTTATAAGGTTTTAAGAAGATCTTCGGACGGAGATCCTTCGAAATTATGTGAGAGCTCTTTTCTGCTTTGGGGATGAACACAACTTAATTTCCCATGAATATGTATTGAACTTAATATTTCGGAGTTCGAATTCCTGTTATTTTTGGTGAAATCAAACAGCTAAGTTAATATTCTGTGTGTCATGAGTTTTTATGAAACCCTAAAATCATAAAAATATAACTTACCATTGAAGGCAGCTGCTAATCCAAAAAATTGGGTATAATCGTAGAATGAACCTCCTGCTTCCTCATCGATTGCATCGCGCCATTGGGTCCAATAGTATCCCAAAACATATGGGTTAAGGGATCTCGATACAACATTGTGTATCTCTGGAATTTGTGCATACATTACCGAACAGTCGGATTTGGTATTATATTTACACACACATTTTTTAATTACAAAGTTTCGCATGTTTCTTTGTATACTCATGGCTTTTTCATAGTCGGATTCCTCTAAACCGAATAGCTTCAGCTTCCCCAGAGTTTTCACCTGTCTCACCAGGGTAGGTGAATTTAATTCCACCAACGGTATAATACTCAAGTTGTAGGCCAATTCGTTTGAAAAATGCCTAAAGCTGTACTCGAGCTCATTTTTGGCCTGAGCGTTATTGACTTTTGTATATCGAACATTGGATTGTAGGAAAATATCGCATTTTTTATTGTAATGTGATTCCATGTATATGTTTGCATTATCTAGCAAACTATATGCAAGTGCTTCGTAGTCAATTTTTGGAGGTGGTTCGGTTGTTGTTGTACTGGTTGTGGAAGACGTAGTCGAGTCCGTAGAATTAGCTACAACTAGGGAGATCCAAAGCAGATGCGTTAGCCATCGCAAAAGTGTCATATTCATCCTTCTAAAAGAAACAAAGGTTATTTTATACAGATACAGAAGGATAGATAAGGATCCAAAATGAATATCGTTAACATAAAAATGACTTAAAAAAGAAGAACAGAATTGTTTTAGAACCCACAGAAGAAAAAAAAAGGGCAGCGACCCAATAATGTACCAATATACGGACTATTTACATTAGATTCAACCGTTTGTAGGCATTTAGGCACTATGAAGAAGATATGAAGCTGGTCATCATTTTTCCAAGAATTGGGTACATTCTTGCTATGGTGAATCCTATTTCATTCGAAGTTATTCCAAATTCACTTATAGTTATTAGTACATACAGTCCGTCTGCTACACTGCTTCGGTTAATGCTATTTTGAAGATTTTCAAGTTGGTGGAAATTTTGCCGGCCATAGTCTCCTGTTCCGACCCATGCAATAATCCAAAAAATTGGACTTCCTGAGGGTGAATCTTCTGCTATTATAAAACCAGTTTTATATACTCTTCTCTTGTTTTCATTTAGGTTTTGTGTTCAGGAGCAGATTCATGTGGAAATAGCTATCTTTAATTATTTAACAACACCCTGTAGCACATTTACCGTATTACCACTGGCGTAGCTAGGTAACCAAAGGCCCTGGGCCCAAACTAAACTATATAAAATCGTTTGAATTCGAAGTACTCCAGATTTGTTGTAATCCAGATTCACCGCACTCCAGATTCGTCGTAATACAGTCGGTTCCATAATAAAATTAAAAACCAAATTGTAACTTATTTTAATGAAAAAATTAAAACTATTTTATGAAAATAAAATATCTACCTGTTACCGTTAAAAAACACAGTTCTCAGCCAGAAGGTTGTAAAAGTCCACGATCAAGAACTTGACATTTTTATCATCACTGAACATAATATGTTCGTAAAATTTCCCAAGTCGTAGATATGACGATTGATTGTACGAATTTCCGAAAACTGATGAGATCGTTGGTTTTTCCGCTGTTACCTGTGCCATGCAGATATTGTCGTCGTTGATGTGATCAGCGACATCCTCCCTGTTGGTGGTATCTTTGCAATAATCGTCAGATCTCATGCAGCCTGCACTACAGTAGACACAATCAAACTACTTGTAGGCAAATTTATTATGTCATAATCAACAAGAAACGTAACTGATATATAACTTCACGTACGCCGTTGGAAAATCCCCGGAATCACCGGTGAACATTTTATATCGATCGACAGATGGCACTAGCAAACCTGTACTATATTGCCCCGCAAGTTTCAAGCAGAGATATTCGAGACTTATTGCGAATTCCCCTGGGTACTCCTACTCATTCCGTAACTTTTAAAACGATAATCGTTGACGATAGTATAGGAGTCTTGCTAGGTACATAGCGTGTAATTTTTTTATTGGGTGTGTGCACGTGTACACAAATTAAACGGTACATACCCAGAAGGTCTCCTTCATCATCGTCAACGATTATCGTTTTGAAAGTTACGGAATGAGTACTCTGTTTTTTTTTTTTTTTCAAATAAGTTTCCAGTATTAAAGTCGCGTTCCTGGAATCTGGTTTATTTATATTCCGAATGTGGGAGAAATGTTCACTTGTTCAATGTATAGTTTCTAAGTCAGATTCCGAGGAGCCCCCTGAGTTTGGGGGCTAGCCCCACGTTAGCTACGCCACTGCGTTTTACACACTTTCTTAACTGATGGTTGTAAAACTCGATACATTAATAAATCTGGATGATGGCCTAGTATAACCCTTGAACCAATACTTCGTTTGTTTTGATGAAGCGACATAAACACTACTATTTTGTTGATTAAATACGTTTTATATATTTCGCTCTATATTTCTATTCCTTTTCTCACGTGTCACTGCAAAAGTCACTTGTATTTTTCATGCATGTGTTTTTCTTGTGGTTAGTGCAATGGACTACCAAAATGCAGGGTCCCTGGTTAAAAACGCATGAATGTGAAAACAAGTTCGAAAGTCTGGCAAACATACAAGGGTAATACTGTCACTGAACGGCTAATTTGAGATGCTTCTCATTTATTGCGATTTTTCTTAAAAAGTTTTTTTTTTGGTATATACATATAATAATTAATTGACATCTTTATATGTATTTGACAATTATAAACCATTTAAAATTATTAAACTTACATTTTTCTTCATTATCTTTCGCATGAAACAAATTACGAACACTGCAAACCTATCGTATGGCATTAAGATTGAAATTGTACGTTCAGGCATCCGTTCACTCAAGTGGTGATCCCAAATTACGTTAACGACTATACGTTTACGTATGGGATAATGCCAAATGCACACTTTACGAAAACGAGTTACTCCCAGGGGTCGAATCGCGACCTCCGTGAACGGATCGGCAATCGTAAGAACAGCAATTACGTGATTCGTCATACGAACAAACGTATTGAGATTGTGTCACACGAATGCTCACGGAACGTAATTTTTTGATTTCAAGTAGTAGTTGTAATAGATTAAAATTAAAATGGTAATTGTTTTAACGTCAAATAAATGTCATTCAGAAGAAACAATTTCGTTTCATATTAAGAAACTCAAAGAAAATCAAAGTTTTCATATGTTAAAAAGATAATTTTAGAAGCTTTAATGGACTCGACGTTGCTATTTTACTTAAGTTCTTCGGACGAAAGTGACAATAATGAAAAAAATTGTTCGCAAACAGCTAAGGGATAAAAGCAATCCGCTTTCCTTTCAAAGCAAAGCGTGAGTTAAATTGAAATATATTTGTGAATTTATGTATACGGTGTATTTTATATAGATTTATTAAGCGGTTTCGTTTAAACAAAAAAGCATTTCAATATGTTTTTACGAAACTGAACTTCTGTGTCCAATTACCGACGGCAGTACTTTCTGTTTTGCAATTAGCAGCGACACTATCTCTTTTAGGGTGTGGAGGATACCAACACACAGTCGGAGATGATTATCTTATTGGGATATGCCAAAGCAGTGTATCAAAAATAACTTCCTGTGTAATCAAAGAAATCGAGGACAAAATATGTCCTACTCACATATTATTCCTCCCGGCGAATTCATCTAGATGTAAGGAACACTTTTTACAAAAGTATAAAATACCGGGTGGTGAGATTGTTTGATCTTTTGCATAACGCTTTATTATTATTAATTCGCCCTTGTAAATTGAATTTTAGTCATTGGGTGCATCGACGGTACTCATATTGGGCTGCAGCGACCCACTCAACATGAACACATAGATAATAAAACAACAAAAACGGTTAAGCATAATTCATATTCACGACTTATTTCATATTTGTAAATGTATCACATATGTGTTTGCATTATTATTCTTCTTCAGAGTTATTTTTCAGCATTTCAAGCTGAAGAGTTTTGATTTGCAGCTCGATTGCTTGCACGGCTATACAATTTTTATGCTTCTCCTTCTTCATAACCAATACTCTTTCTTGGATATAAAGCAATCTATTCAACTTTCCTTCAATATTTTTGTGGAATTCGGATCCCAGCTTAATATCTTCTTCAAGGAGTTCCAATTTGCCATCACTGCTCCTAGCTATTTGTTTTTTTCTCGACTTTGTGGCTGTCTTAGATGTACTGGCTGGTGCACAATCAATGCTTTGTTCGCTGTGACTGACTGCGGAATAGCCCTCCAGTATCAAATGAAGATAATTCTCCACAGAATCTTTGGTACCAGAACTTCTTGCTTCTGTTAAAATACTAGGTTCTGAGCCGGGTAACTGTGAACCACCGCAAAAGTTTTAGCGTTTGAAAGTCCCTTTACAGATGCTTCCAATCCAGCTGCTTCAATTAACAAATTTTCTTCTTCCGTGATATTTTTCTCATCATATGGCCCGCCGCCTGTTTTGTTCTTCGATGCTTTGTTAAAAGATAGTTTTTTTTTTGTTTGGAACTTTTGGTCTGCAAAAACCTTAAAAAATCAAAAAGTTGAGATTTAATAAAAGAAGAGTTTTCTAACCTTCTTCCACTCCTTTTCTTCTTTGACCGGAGGTCCAACAGTATTTAATTTTTTGGCCAAGCTTTCCCACATTCTTATGGAAGTAGCTTTGCATTGGCTAATGTTTGGAAGTAAGTTTTTGGCCAAGTTCGGGTGATCTCTCATGTGTTCTGCCAACACGATTTTCTGTGTGGAGTTTATTTTGTTGCAATTTGTCCTAAAAATGTGTTTGTTTTTGAATGTATATTTATGAATTATCATTTAAATAGATTTATTGTTATTAAACTTACATTTTTCTTTGCTATTTCTCGCATAACACAAATTACGAACACTAAAAACCAATCGAATGACATTAAGATTGAACGTATACGTTTAGGCATCCGTTCAGCCAAGCCAAATTATGTTTACGAATATACGTTCACGTATGCGATAATGCCAAAAACACATTTTATGAAAACGAGTTACTCGTTCACGGAGGTCGCGATTCGACCCCTGGTCTTTTCAGCCTGAAATTCCATATTAATTTCAAATATATGACAGAAAAAGGAGGTATAACTGTGTTTCTTCATTTAGATCTGAGTAGATATTTGCTGCTAAATCAGAGTCTGACTCGAATTCCGAAACAAGAAAATAGTGTTTCAAGGGCACCTATTGCTCTAAAACTCGATTCATTACACTTTCAAGAGCTAACCACCTTGCGAAAGAAGTCTTCAATATTTTGTGATTTTTACATGAAAACACTCCCGAAATTTTTTGAATTCCTTTTGTCTTTTTGTACTATAAGTACAGATAAATGTTTCTAACAAGTTTTTCTACCTTGCTAGTCGCAGCTGAACAGACATGAATAGTGTGGCAAGTACATGGCATAACGTACAAGTTAGGGCAGATTTCAAAAAGAATGCCTTTAGACCACTCTTATTGCCCATCACGACAGATGTGTTGTCAGCAGCATACGATATACCCCTATGGGATAGGGTATAAAAACCGCATATACAAGGTGGCGCAAAAGTAATCCTCCTATCAGAAAATGCTATAAATTTTGCGATTGGCCCCTAATGTCAGTTCTGTTTTGACATTTGTGTAGTAAACACATGCGAAATACACGTTAATAAACAATGTTACGCTACACTGCTCCAGAACGCGGAATATTGGTGACTATTTATTTGAGCAATAATCGGTCGGTGACTTTGGCACAACGTGAATTTCGTCGCAGATTTCCTAGCCGTCCAACGCCTACTGGTGAAACACTGCGACGTTTAGCCGCTCGCCTCGAAGAGACTGGCACAACACGAGATGCTGCCAGGCGTGCCAGACCCCGGAGTAGCCGTTCTGCAGAGAATATTGCTGCTGTAGCCGAAGATGTCATGGAAGCGCCGTCGACATCGACCAGACGACGTGCCACGCAAATGGGTATCAGTCGACGGTCTTTACAGCGAATTTTGGTACAACATTTGAAGATGTTTCCGTACAAAGTCCAGACGGTGCATCAGCTGTTAGCTGCTGGCCGCCAATCGCGTCTAACATACGCTCAAGCCATCCTTAATCACCACCAAGAGGAAGATGATTTTTCATCAAAAATAATCATGAGTGATGAGGCCCATTTCCATCTTAGCGGGTACGTAAATAAGAAAAATTTACGCTTCTGGGGCACTGAAAATCCGCGTGTAACCCACGAAGAGCCATTAAACCCGCTCAAAGTCACTGTATGGTGTGCTGTTTTCGCTGGAGGAGTCATCGGACCTTTTTTCTTGAATGGTGAGCGCTACAGAGCAATGATCAACGAGTTCTTTTTGCCGCAACTTGATGAATCGGGATTGGAAAACATGTGGTTCCAACAGGACAGTGCAACGCACACACTGCACGTGCCACAACCGATATGCTGAAGGATGCATTTCCTGGGCGCCTAATCTCCCGTTTTGGCGATTTGCACTGGCCAGCAAGATCGCCTGATTTGACCGCTCCAGACTTCTTTTTGTGGGGCTTTTTGAAGTCGCGGGTTTATGTCAACAAGCCTCAGACTCTTGCAGCTCTTAAAGACAATATGCGTCAAGAATGTGAGGACCTATCGCCGGAAGTTTTGGCCAAAGTGATGGAAAATGCCATAAAAACTGCTCAAATGACAATCAACTGTGGCGGCGGCCATTTACATGACATCATATTCTCGACTTGATGTAAAAACAATTAAAAGACCAAATAAAAATAATCCACAAGAAGTATCAAAGCCAAAAAAACTCGGAAAGTTATTTTTGCGCCACCTTGTATTAAAAAAGCAGTATTTTAAGTAGATGTGCAGTACAGCAGTACAAAGGTACTGAAAGCAGTACAAATACTGTTTTTGCAGTCTTGAAGTCTTGTACCCAAGGAGCAAGTGCGTATGAACCAGATTGCACCCACCGGCCACCACTCGTTTCCATTAAATCAGGCTTTTCTGGTTTTGTTTTGATTGCCTTCGCCTGCTGTGTTACTAGAAAAATATTTTCTTCTTTTTTAACAAAACATTGACTGATATTTATTTTAGTTAAGGACGCAGAACGTGTGGCCACGCACAAACACCTGTCCGTCGATGTAAGCCGATTAACCGCGATCCTGCAAGTCCTTATATCCTGAATCAAAAAATCTCCTCTGATCATATTTGACTCACAACAACAATATGTTTAAAAAGTCATAAAAAAATGTTGTTTCAGAGTGATGTTGAACTGAAACACCATGTTTTATAACTTATAGCGTTTTCGAGCACTCTTTTTATACTCCAGAGCACTTTTTTTACTCTAGATCTATTTTTTCGTTTTCGATTGGGATACAAAAAGGACTATTTTTTTTACTCTAGAGTACTTTTGAAGAATCTGGATTCCAAGTCAGATTTACACCAACATGCACCAACACAAAAACATTTAACATCTGACTTAATATGTCAATTTGAAGTTTGCATTTCGCAGTTTGATGATTAAAAAGTGATTTTCGGGGAAAACTATAATTAGAAATTAAAATATTTTTGGATATTCATGTTCTAAAATTCATAAGCTTTGTTTTGACACCAACTCGCCAATGGTTGAGTTTATGAAAAAGCCGCAATGAGTAAAGGAAAATTTCAAATGATGGTTTACATTGATAGCTAATAGCTATAATTGCGGCTTAAGATAAACAATAAGCTGTCAAATGGCACACTAACACACACAGAAAACCAGAGTAACCTCTTTAATGTTCGATTGGGACGGGTAAAATCTGAAATCTGAGAGTAAATCTAAAAATCCCAATCGAAAACGCTAGCTGTACCTAGCTAAATATTTCCGCTGTAAAGACGAATCACCATTCCCCCGATACGAACACACTCACGTCTTTTTCAAATTATAAACCCACTTTACATCTTCTGAAAACAAAACCCCTAAACAAACCAAACAATTTGTTTGCTTTGAAAGGTTCAGCACAAACATTTTTAGCCCGAGTGCAGATAACACCAAGTATACAAATTCAACCGCCAAACGCTGATAAGGAATTTTCCGGCCTTAGAAAAAAAAACAAAAGTTACTATATCTGCTTATTCGTATTTCTTGAATTGATAAACAGCACAAATCCACTTCAATCCAGCCCCAATGACCCCGATTCTCTAGCGAACTATACCGAACAGCATTGCATTTGTTTACGATATACAAGTAATCGATCGAAAATGTATTTACAAATCATTCACGAATAGATTTTCCGGTCTTACTCTTGCGATATTGAAAAGGGATTCACTTGAGGGATGTAGAAGAATATGATTTAACAGATGATTGATTTGAAATACGTACACACTAGAATACATGTAGGGAAACCCTCCCCCCTGCCCACAGCCCTTTGACTAGCAGAAGCACTCCTTGAAGGAGATACTGGATTAGGGTAGAAAAGTAATCGATTCACTGGGTAAAAAATTGAATATCAACAAATGTGGGATTTATGTTTCCGAATCATTGACGAATAGGTTCTTTATTGATGTTGAAAATCATTTACTTGAAAGGGTTTTGCTTATTCACATACCGTTTTATGATTGCGCAATTTGTGATGTTTTTTTTTTTATTTCTGATATTATTAAGAACGCGATGTTTATTTTGCCGCAGAATGATTTATACGCGCCTACTTGTCTCCATCGACTATTTACAAAGAGCAGCATCGAGGCGAATATTGCTTATCGGCGGTTTTGAGTTGAAATTTTGTGCGGTCCTCTTATCTTCAAGCTTTGTCTAGAGTAGGCGATTTTGTCGGTTTAATGTTTAATTTGAACAGAATGGAGTAGTGGTACATTTTAAAAAATGTTTTCTGTAATGTGTGCTTTTTATTTCAAGAAATTGAATAGTTCTACTTGCCCCATAGGCAGGGCTACCTTCCAATAACTGAAAAAGAGTCCAAAAACGGAACGTAAAAAGTACAACGTTCTCAAAAAGTATGTGTTGTTTATACAGGGTGCGTCTTATGTTCCAGATGGATGATTTTGTTTGTATAAGGTGGCGCAAAAATAAACATATGAGAGGCTACAATCCGCTGTGCGGATCGTTGAATACCCTATCCCATCCCATCCTTTAAATTAATATCCTTAAAATATAGGCTTTATGGCGATGAAATACAGAAAATGACATTGTCACAATATATTGCTCAGACAGTTTCTCAAAATCTTGTGTGGTTCGACAAAAAACAACGTATTTCTAACTATTGCTAATGCCTTGGAATGGGGTAGACAAATGGTTTTTGTAAGAAAACGCCCCCAAAAAGTGGGCGTAGGTGAAAATGATCTATGGACAAAATGTTTATATTACCATTGCGGAAGTATTTGCATCAAAATTTTTTTCGAAAGATTTAAAATTTTGACAAAAAGCGTTTTTTACTAAAAAAAAACGCCCCCAAAAAGTGGGCGTGGCAAAAAACTTTGCATTAACGAAATATAGATATTAGGATTGTCTAAATATGCTACTCAGACACTTTTTTGAAATTCCTTACGGTTTGGCCAAAAAATAAGTTTTCCTAAAAAGGGGGCGTGGCAGTGGGCGGATTTCAAAATTTTTTACACTTGTTCTGGTGGCACGGACGAGGATCCTATATACCAAATTTCATTATCCTAGCTCGAAATTTAAGGCCCAAAAATCGCTGACGAACAGACAGACGGACGGACGGACGGACAGACAGACATGGCTAATTCGACTCAGCTAGCGATTCTGAGTCGATCCATATACTTTGAGGTATATGTAGCAAATTTATATTTCTATGTTACAAACTAAGTATCAAAACTAATATACCCCCTATGGGATAGGGTATAAAAATCTGGTATATAGCATATAGGCCTCCGCGACTGCGATTTATAAACTCCATCCTGTTGGTTCAATTTCGTACTACTTTTTCGAACATACCCGGTCTTATTTTGTTAATAGTGCGTCGAATGTTAAATTCTAAGTGTTAAGGTTTCTGGTCATTCAGCATTGACCAGAGATTAGACGTACTCTCACAAAAAGTGAGTTCAAAGTTTTCAAATAACACGAACGAGGTGGCCAATTCACAGGTCCATTTCTAGAGATGATTCGGTCACCAACGTCTTGCTCTACAAAGTCATGGTTGCACGCACTGTATGGCATGTTGCGCCGTCTTGTTGGAACCATTTCTCCTTCTGACATGAGGAATAAAAAATCACATGCCTGAAATGCTTGAAATTCACGGTAATGTTGGCACCGGTTTCGGACTTAAAGACAAATGAGCCAATGACGCCTTCGGCATGTAAACCGCACGGGATGTAATGGAGTCTCATGAGCATTGTTCTCACTGCAAAAATGACAATTTGCTCCAAAAAGTATACTCACTTCCATGTGAAAATCTGAGGAAAAAGTCCTCCCCATACTGAAGTCAGAGAAAAAAGGAACACAGGACAGAAAAAACAACAACAAAATGTGTTTATAACACGAAAAACGCTAGTTGTCAGCCTCATAGTGCATTCAATTGAACAATTCGACTCTTCCCAAACCACTACTAGCATACGACTATACATACCCATCAAGCTAGAAATCAGCAACATTGCTGAAGATGATTTCACAATAAAAAGCTGGTTCCACTTCCAGTTGATTCTCTGCGAATTCACCGAATAAACTACACAATTGATGGTCCACTGGCTTTAATTCTTGCATCTTAGGTTAGGATTTTTACACGACGGAATTGATGGTTCGCTGGCTTTAATTCTTGCATCTTAGGCTAGGATTTTTCCTCAACATTTTCCAACTAGTTCACGGGCAAAGACCGAGTTGCTGAGTGGGTTGTCGGATCGATAAATTCGGGTCCTCTGTCACACTTACGTCTACAGCGGCGATGGATACTTCTGTACGCACGGTACGGCCTAGATTTGGATGAATATTATCAAAAAGAGTAAATGTGGTCATGGTGGACATGCGCAGGCGCACCGTAAACGTGACAAAGTGCTCTATAAGTTTGGCGAACAGAGTGCCAATTTTGGAAATAAATTTCCACCATTTGTAAACGTTGTTCCAGTGTAAGTCTTTCAATGGGGATTAGCCAAAGTATAGTGAAATAAAAGTCAAACACTCTTCATTAGTATGAAGTTCTATACCCCTAAAAAAACACCCTTTATAAAAATCTCGTGCCATGGTGTTGACCGGTGTGACCAAACTCCTCCGAAACGGCTCAGCGGATTTCTATAAAATGTTTGTGCAGGAGAATAGGTCTTAAAGTATATTTTTTTCAAATTCCTCCCACAACCACTTTTCCCACTCTTCAGAAAAACATTTTTTTTTTCATTAAAATGTAAGGAATTTTGAAAAAGTATTTGAAAAGTTTTTTGCCACTCCCACTCTTCGAGTGCGTTTTTTGTAAAGAAAGCTGTTTTCGAAACAATTGTTTGCCCACTTTTTGGGGCTGTTTTTCGTAAAAAAAAAACATTTTCGGTACAAAAGAAAATTCGAAAAAAAAACTTTCGATGAACATTTTGGGGGCATTTTCCTAAAAAATAAAAAAACGACATCATTATGCTGACAGTTTCGGCTGTACAAAGTGGGTTCTATTTTGTGGATGCACCACTTAGAACTGGAAAAACATATCTCATTGCGCTACTTCTCACTGAAATACCATTAAATAATGGTATCGCATTGGCCGTTGCATCATCTATGCCAACAATTTTATTGGATAGAGACAGAACAGCTCATTCAACATTTGAGCTGCCTCTCAATATTCGAAATAACACAGACGCAGTGTGCAATATAAAAATAAATCGTCTATGGCCAAAGTGCTGAAACAATGTAAAATTATCATCTGGGATGAATGCACTATGCCACACAAAAATTCTCTTGAGGCCTGATTTCAAGCAAACCCTTCCCGTCATTTCACTTGCAAAGTAAGCCTATAAGATCGCCATCGCCACTGTGGCGTAATGATGAACAAAAACGGTAAATATGCTACAAGATTCATCCACTGACACATTCTAGAAACATTTGTTCCATCGTTAGATGAAAAATTTGCTCTCCATGAAAATACACACTAACTGCATAAAAATACTCACCGATTGCTGCAAATACGCAAAATGCTCTCATCGCATTGGCCGCATATTTCCCGATGTACGCACACAATACATAATCATGCGGTGCTGACAGAAAGAGTCATTTTGACGTCGACGTCGACGATTTGAACTTCAAGATACAGCAGTCGTTGTCAGGCGAATTGGTATCCGAAGCTGTATATAATCCGACAGAGTTTTCGAACTCACTGGATTTTCCAGCCATACCAACATACCTTCTACGAAAGATGAAATTTAGATCTCCGGTTATTTTACTTCGGCCGGGAAATAAAATTCGTCTTAGTGGAACCACATGCCCTGTAGGCCTAATTGATCCAATTTGGGCACAAGAATTGTCGACATGTCTCGATAGCGGTCATCAGTAACAGCATCGTCTATTGCAGCATTGCCCCTAAAAGAATTATGACCCAATGATGCCGCCGGCTCAAAAGGCGCACCGTATCTGTATGACAAATTTCTGTCACAGAAAAATGCCTACCAAATAAAATAGACCTGAAACATAAATCACACCCTGTATTTTCTAGATTGCACCTTAAAGCTTCTATCAGTTGTTCGACTGCACATTTTTTATTATGTGTCCTAACATTCCAGGTGCAATATGAAAGGATGCTATTTGGAATCGAGAGTGCACCTGGCATTTTTCAAAGAATCATGGAAGGGATAGTCGCTGGAATACCTGGGTGTGCGGTGTATCTCGATGATGTAATAATCACTTGAAAAAATAATGAGGAACATCGTAATAATGTCAGAACATTATTAGAAATGCAGCAAAGAAAAAAGTCATTTTGCAGAAAAAAAAACTTAAGTACGTTGGACACGAAATTGATGCAAGAGGAATTCGACCATCTGAAGAGAATAGAGGCCATTAAGTTAATAAACACCGAAAAAACATAACCGAACTCGAATTTTTCATTGGGAAAATAAACTACTACCATTCATACCCAATTTCCCATCAAAGGCCTCAGCCTTAAATCAACTTCGACGATAAGTCACAGAATTCGTGTGGGGAAGAGAACAAAATTCGTCTTTTCATTCATTGAAGGATGACATCATTAAAGCTGTGAAATTGTTTCATTTCGACGAAAAGCTTCCTCTAATTTTGGCAACAGACGCATCACAAAAGTGTATAGATGCCGCTCTGTCACGCCGATAGCCAGATGGTTCAGAGAAACCAATTTCTTTCGCTTCAAAAACCTTGAATGAGAGACAGACCAAATACTCACAAATCGAAGGAGAAGCATTATCAATAATCTTCGGCGTCACTAGATACCATCAGTACCTCTACGGCAGAAAATTTGAAGTCGCTCTTTTCCACCCATCAAAACCAGTTAACAGTTATGACTCTTCACCGGCTCCAACGTTGTTGGATCATTCTCCAGGCCTATACGTACTCGATTTACTACCGTAACACCAAACAACACGCTAATGCCGACGTACTATCAATCAGCTCAGGAATCATTGCAGCATTTACCAATACAGACGAAGTTGCGTTTCTCATTACGTCCAAAACGGATGGCCGCAATCGCTACAAAAATCGCAGGTGAATTTACTGCCTCATTTTAATCGTAAGTTTGCTCTTTCACTTCAGAGTGGAGTTTTGCTCCTTCAAACTGACCACACTCGTGTTGTTATACCTGAGGCACTCAAAAACAAGTTTCTACAAATGCTGCATCATGGCCGGAAGCTACTCAACCCTGGGAAAGAATCCACATCGATTTTGCAGGTCCTTTTTTCTCTCGAATGTGGTTCCCATTTGTATTTGAGCTATCATCGACAACGTCAGCATCCACTATATATGCAATGTTTTCGAGATTGAGGGCCTTCCAAGAACGATCGCCATCCCGCCTCAAATGCTTTAGCTGAGCGATCAGTGCGCACCTTCAAGGAGTCTTTCAAGAAAATAATGCACGAAGAGAATGACCGAGAGAAGGCTTTGTATAAATACTTGATCACATTTCGGGCAACAGAATCGGGCAGCTAGAATCATCAAAAAAGCCACCATCGGAATTGTTGCACTGCCGTCAACCTCGCACCATATTTTCAGCTATGTTTCCAGAAACCCAACAAAGTCAGCCTACGGAATTTAAAATCGGACAAAAAGTCTATGCTAGGTCCTATACTAGAGGAAATCGTTGGATCGCTGGATTTATCACTAAGGTTAAAGGACGTGTTACCTACATCGTACAAACATCTAGAGGCATCATCAAACGACATCAAAACCAACTTTGAGCACGATAGAGTAAAGAAACCACAGACAATGTAGCCACTGAAGATTTCGACATGAACTTAGATGCAGCGCCATCATCATCACATGACGAAAATGCTGAAATGCCGATCTCGGACACCCAAGTAAAAAGACAGGTGACCAGTCCTACGGCATCTCAGAGCCGAAGTGCTGATAACACCCATGCAAAGAACGGAATCGACAGCATCACCACTGCAGCTTAGCCACGAAGATTCAATAATCACTCATTTCCCATATATGCACTCCTTTAAGCCTGCAATATTCCATTTACAATACAAAAATCAATTCATAAAAACAAAATGAAAGTATCTCAGATATCGGATGGATAAAAACAATGTTTATTGATGTGACGTGATGCGAACTTAATATACGTCCAACCCAAAGTCAGTGGATAAGGTTCGCATGATTATGATGTGCCTGACATCACTGACAGATGATGTTGCTAAGTGAATGGGATTGTTGGGTGACTATGGTGATAATGACTAAGGAATGATGAATGAATTTCGGTGAACGGAATAAAATTTGTTGACAGCGAGACGGATAGTTAATTGCCGTGCAGATATTATAGATTAGACGAGTTCGTTTGTAATATTTCATGCAGAAACGATTTGTAAAACCACCAAAGTAGAGGAATGATGGACTTTTCATGAAAAGTAACTTTATCTTCATTACGGGATTGAATGAGATTAAACAGATTGTTTGGTAAAATTAATGTGATGTTAATGTGGTGAAATTAACTTAGACTACGGGCGTTTTACGAGTGTGGGAGATCTTGGGGAAGGTCTCCACAAACAGTCCATTTTCGGCATAAAGCTTTGTATTGAATTTAATTAATAAAAACTATTTGTGAATTTTTAAATATGTATATTTTATGGGTGTGTTAGGAATATTTTTAGGAACTCCTTTTCAAACAATAGATACATCCAATTTACTCTGGATGATACTCCCCCAGACCCGAAGGTTTTTAGGAACCCAAAAGAAACCAACTGGTCACTTTTTAGGGATATTTTAACCAACAAACTTCTCTCTTACTCCTTGGTACAACCGAATACCAACACAGAATTGGACAGCCTTGTGGAAACCCCCTCACGAGCGCTGAGTGGAACTACAACCTCTGCACCCTCAGAAAAAAATACAGGCAACTTTTTAACAAAGCCAAGAGCTCCAAAGAGACACTAGATTGGGACCTATACAAGTTGTCTCTCAAAACATACAAAAGCACCTAGAGGGAGGAAAAAAGAGCATCCTGGCGTACCTTCTGTGGCAACATAGAAGAAACCTCAGAGGCTTCTAGACTTCGCAAAATCCTCTCCACCAATCCAACTATATCTAGCTACCTACTAAACCCAGATTGTCAATGGAAAACCTCCACCATGGAAACCACTTCTGGACTTACTTCTGGACACCCACTTTCCTGGTAGCTCTTCCAACCCCATGGATACCGAACCAGAGCCGTTCGGAACACCCATTCCACATAACAACATTATCATCACCAAAGAAAAACTTCCTTGGGCCGTTAAGAGCTTCAAACTATTTAAATCCCCTTGACCAGATGGTATCAAACCTACAACCTTGAAATCCTGCTACCATGGCTACTAACCATCATGACCAGCTGTCTATACAGTTGGTACATATCCCCAAGACATGGACAGAAGTAGATGTTGTATTCATCCCCAAAGCAGGAAAGAGTTCTCATATAAATCCGAAGGATCCCCGTCCGATCAGTCTATCTTCTTTTCTGCTTAAAACATTGAAAAGTTTAAGTGATCTACACCTCCGTATTAGTATTGAACCGACTGCACTCTCCAACTCCCAGCATGTATACTGCAAGTGTAAGTCGGTTGAAACAGCGCTTCACTCACTAGTTCGCTTCATTGAAAACTCACTAGGATTATAGGAGTATACTATGGTTGCCTTTCTTGATATAGAAGGAGCTTTTAACAATGTCAAACAACAATCACTCGGATTTAAAGTAGACTACTCAGCTACTCACAGGCAGAAATTTTATAACAAATCTTGGCATCTCATTTGCACGCCCACAAGGGGGCGTCCTGTCTCCTCTGCTCTGGAATCTAGTGGTCAACTAGTTACTAGTAAATCTGGAAAGAGAGGGAAGCAATGTGATTGCCTACGCGGATGACGTGGGAATAGCTGTATCAGGGAAATACCTTAATACCCTAAGAGATCTATTACAAAATACTCTCTCTGTACTCTCTAATTGGGCCGCCAAATGTGGACTCGGCGTAGACCGTCAAAAAACCGAATTGGTCCTTTTCAGCAGGAAATATCAAATTCCGCACATTGACCCTCCCAAACTAAATGAAGTAAGTCTCAGGTTCAGCCAAATACCTAGGTCTGGTTTTGGATAAAAAACTGAACTGGAAGGCCAACATCCAAGAACGCGTAAAAAAGGTACAGTAGCCTTATACGCTTGTAAAAATGCAATCGGAATGAAATGGGGTATGCAACCACATATCTCTTTCTGGCTCTACGTGTCTATCATTAGACGCATACTCATGTATGGTGTCTCGGTCTGGTGGACGATTTTAGAAACAGCCTCCAACCGAAACCAACTAGGTAAAGTTCAAAGATCAGCCTGCATATGCATTAGCCGAGATCTTAGAACAACCCCCACCGCAGCCCTTGATGCTATACTACATCTAGTGCCCCTAGATATCTACGGCAAACAGACCGCAGCTTGTGCAGCTTTAAGACTGAGAGCCTCGTCACAATGGACACCCGATCAGGGTGAACACACAATGGTTCTGAATCACCTTAACATTAAAGAAAATACCGCGACACCACTCCCAAGCCTTGAATGGGAGTCGGATTCGATCGAAACCAATATCTTGATTCACATCTTCACGGATTGGTCTAAAACAGAATATGGAGTGGGGGGAGGTGTTTTCTCCGAGATGCTTAACCTAAGCATATCCTTTCGCCTTCCCGACCATTGTAGCGTTTTCCAGGCGGAATTCATGGCAATCAAAGAAGCCTTGTCCTGGATGAAAAGGAATGTAATATCCACGAAGAATATTAGCATCTTCAGCGACAGTCAAGTGGCAATAAAATCCCTGGAAGCAAACTCGTTCAATTCAAAATCAGCCCACGAATGCCGACTGTCTCTTAACGAGATGGCGGAGCATTTTACCATTCACCTCTTTTGAGTGCCGGGCCACAGAGTTATACAGGGAATTGCAAGACAGATGAGCTTACCAGACAGGGCACTACCCTTGACATTCTACTACCAGTGGACATTTTAGGTATGCCCCTTGCTACATGTAAATTACTGATCAAGTAAGAAGCGATCAAGAAAGCAAACCGCAGATGGATAAATGTGCCAAATATCCAAGCAACTCTGGCCTAGCTTTAACCAGAAGCGCTCGACCTGCTTAATAATGCTAAAGAGATCATACATCAGCACAATAATCGGTGTCCTCATAGGACACTGTCCTATAGGACTACTTTCAAAAAGGACTAGGCCTTTTCAGCAATTAGTACTACTCACCTTCTTTGCTCTTGTCCGGCTCTCTCAGTGAAAAGGAAACTTCATCTGGGAGACTACTTCTTCGATAACCTAGGTGATCTGGCTAATATCAGTATCAGAAATGGTTCAATTAGGCGTACGAATATCGATGGATCCACGTGGTACCACAGCGGAACTTTTTGCTCGAAGTGTGCGGATTGTCACAATGCGTTTACTAAATGTCTTGAAAACATAAGACTTCTTGCCTAACTCTTGCACTTACATATAACAAATACACATTCGAATAGTCGCTTTTCCTGACCACTGTAACACGGTCCATAGTATCTAGATGTCACAGTTGTTCATCAACTTTTATGCTCGGCCCATCCCATTGTATTGTTGTCGCCTGCACCTCTTCTGTTTAATATTCTCACATTCTAGGTGCAGATACGAACGTCGTTGTACTTTTTTCGTTTGCATGGTCGTCAACAATAAAATCAGTCCTTTCAGAGGCTCTTAGTTGCTTCGTAACAAGAGTTTTTTTTTTCGTGGATGCGTAGTTTACCCAAAGTACAACCCCCAAATTGGGGGGCCAGTTCCATATTATCTGATTCCCTTGCGACACTTGGCCATCATTAACCAATGTGGGATTGAACGCTCCCGCAAGCCTTTCGACTCATCCGCCATCGTCTCTGGTCAAGGGGCCTGAACTACCTTTAAAATTTCTAAATGATCTGTTGTCCCAATATGTTGAAGCAGCTAATTTAGATTCTTCACTTTGTGCGTCCTAACTGGTATTGTAAATCCCCCACCGCTGACTCCATCATGGGAGTTCTTTAGCTGCGTCTGAATTGGAATATGCGCTTTCATCTGCTGTCGCCAAGACTTTACACAGGGATTTAGACAGTCCAAGCTGGGCCAAAAGAGTTCATCCTATAGGGAAATGCTCTTATTTATAAATGGCCGCCAATGTCAAATTTGTTTTGACATTTGTGAACTAGACAGATGTATATACAAGTGAACAAGCCATGGAGCGATACACTCCCCAAGAACGCGGAATAATCGTGTCTATTTTTTTCGTAACAATTCGTCTATAGTGAAAGAAGAAAAAAGAGCAAGAAAAGCGCGCGATTGAGGATATAGAGAGGTGACACTCCAGGAACGATGTTCGCAAGTTTAACCAAAGTGCTCGAACAGAATCCTGTCGAGATGAACAAGGAATTATCGTAGTTGAGACACAGTCGATGCTGCGGATATGGAAGAACCATTTCTGCAGACTGTTAAACAGGGATGACGAACAACATTCCGCTGTTAGGCAGAACGAACCATTTAATATTGGCCAACCACCCGACCTAAGTGAAGTGAGGATAGCAATATCTAAACGCAAGCTTAATAAGGCCGCCGGAAATGAAATGGTCGGATGAAAGCATGCCTGAAGAATGGAACCTCAGCATCGTTTGCCCGATCCACAAAAAGAGGAGACCGTCTGAACTGCTTCAACTACAGAGGCATAAGTTTTCTCAACATCGCCTACAAGATCCTATCTGCCGTAATATGTGAACGCCTGAAACCGTTTACCAACAACCTGATCGACCCTTATCAGTGTGGTTTTAGGCCAGGAAAGTCCACAACGGATCAAATTTTCACACTTCGGCAGATCCTGGGAAAAAACCAAGAAGTCCAAATCGATTTCAAATGTCTAGTTTTGGTATACCGCCCAAACTCGTCTTGCTGCTCCATCAGGGTCGGAAACGACCTCACCGACACATTCGATACCAAACAAGGATTTAGGCAAGGCGATGCGCTGCCATGTGACTTCTTTAATTTGATTCTTGAGAGGATTGTGCAAAACTCCCGCGGCAACACCAGAGGCACAATTTTCCAAAAATCGGTGCAACTACTAGCATACGCCGACGATATTGACATCATTGGTAGGACTCAACGTGATGTCATAGCCAGAAGGAAGCAGCAAAAATGGGTTAAGCAGTAAATGAGGGTAAGACTAAGTATATGCTGTCAATACGAAAGGACACACAACATCGACGAATTGGACCGATCGTCACCATTGACAGATATAACTTTCAGGACGGGACTTTATCTACCTCGGCTCCGCTATCAACTCTGACAACAACATCTCGTCAGGAATTAAACGAAGAATTACTCTTGGCAACCGCTGTTTCTTCGGGCTAAGAAGGCAATTAAGTAGTAAAGCCCTCACTCGAACTACTAAGGTGATCCTATATAAGACCGCATGATCATCACAGTCCCAATCCTTGGTCGATTCGAGAGAAAAATTCTTCGAAAATTCTTCGGTCCCGTTTGCGTTGACGGGCTATGGAGACGAAGATTCTACCAAGAACTATACGAGCTGTACAGCGACATACCCCTGGTCAAAAAAACTCCGCATTGGACGTTTAAAATGGCTAGGACATGTAGAACGAATGGACACCAATACTCCGGCTCGCAGAGTCTTCGATTCCCAGCCAGACGTCGGACGCAGTAGAGGAAGACCTCGCCATAAGTGGCACGCACAAGTAGAAACAGACCTCAACCAACTTGGAGTGCGCAACTGGAGGCAGTTAGCTTAGGACCGGGCTAATTGGAGAGGCATGTTGGTTGAGGCCGAGGTTCATCCCGGACTATAGCGCCACTTAGTAAGTAAGTAATTCGTCTGTAGTGTTGGTGCAGCATGAATTCCGTCGCCGATTCCCCGGCCGTCAGACACCGACTGCGGGACCACACGAGACGTTGCCAAGAGTGGCGGGCCCCTGAGCGCTCGTTATTCCGAAAATATCGCCGCTGTTGCGAGGATGTCGAGCTGTCGCCGGAAACATCGACCAAACGAATTTTGATCAAAGACTTGCGCATGTTCCCGTACAAAGTCCAGTCCGTGCATCAGCTGCTGCCTGTCGACCGCCAACCGCGTGTAACCTACTCCCAAGCCATCCTCAATCTTGAAGACGAAGTGAAAGATTTTTCGCCCGAAATCACAATGAGCGGTTAGGCAATCAGCGGGTACGTGAAAAAACAAAACTATCGCTTCTGGGGCACCGAAAATCCAAGAGTAATGCACTGTAATGCACTGGTGCGCTGTTCACGCTGCGCTGGAGGAGTCATAGGGCCATTTTTTTTTTTTTCGAGAACGCCGCTAGTCAAACGACAACAGTGGACGGTGCGCGCTAAAGGGCCATGTTAACCGAGTTTTTTCTGCCGCAATTGGAGGAATTAGGACTGGAGGATATGTGGTTCCAACAGGACGGAGCAGCGGCACACACTGCGCGAGCAACAACCGACATTCTGAAAGCGGCGTTCCCGGGTCGCCTCATCTCTCGTTTTGGCGATTTGCACTAGCCCGCAAGATCGCCCGATTTAACCGTTCCAGACTTTTTTTGTGCGGTTTTTTTTAAGTCCCGTGTTTACGTGAACAAGCCCAAGACCCTAGAAGCCCTCAAGGACAACATTCGACACGAGTGCGAGAATCTGTCGCCCGAAGTTCTCGCCGAAGTGATGAAAAATGTCATAAAACGAGCCCGTATGGCAATCAATTGTGACGGCGCCCATTTGGCTGATATCGTCTTCTCGACTATAAAGGTTCAAATAAACATAATCGAAGTTTTTTATTTAGAAAAAAAAAATGAGAGCCAAACAACATCGGATGACTTCTTTTGGCCCACCTTGTACAAACGTTAGAAAAAATTCCATTAATTGAAATAAAATGAAAAGCTTGAAGTAGGATTGAAAGCATTGCTACTTCAATTCAAGTGTTTGGTCATGACATTCAGATAGCTATTCACTTGTATGCTAATTAACTGGATAGTAGCTATACTTACCGAATAGCAGTGATTTGTTTAGCCGAAACACAAGTCGCCTAACCAATGATCCGAAAAAGTCGATTCAGTTTTATGTTCCTTCTTGTATAAAGTTTTCGCCTTCCGGTATAAAGTCTTAAAAATACGAACAAAGTTTGAGCACATTTTGTTTCCCCAAGCCTTTCTGAAGTTAAATGTCAATCAACAACAACGAATCGGTTTCCTGTAGAGTTATTAGTTAATTACTTCTGTCCTGTGGGCCATATCAAGAGTAACCACCGCAAAGGAAACAATGCATAGCTCTTTATATTAGACAACGAAAAAGATTTGTTTTCGCATCAGTGCCTTATGAGATTCTGATCCCTTCCTATTCCCTGCATCAATTTGCAACTAATCCATTTGTAATAAATCCTTATTTCGTCCTTGATCTTGATGTAAGCACATGAAAAAGTTTTCTTTGTAGCCATTTTATTTGTTTCACTTTGCCACTTTTTTATGGAAAAACTTTCTCATATTGTTGGCTTTATTTGGTTGGCTTTGACGTAAAGGGGTAGGGGTAGAGTCCCGCTACGTATCTTTACATACCAGCAGAAGATTTTCTCTTTTTTTTTATCCTTCTACGGCTTTCCGGTTAAACCTTCCTATTTGAATAGGTTCCTTGGTTACATAAATCGTATCCTCTTCGAAGTCCTTTGGGCTATTACATTCACTTCGGTTGACAAGAGTATTTATTAGATAAACATTGGATTGGGAACGCGTTGGCAGACTGCTTTTACGGATTTTCAGTGATGTTTATGACAGATTGACATAATTCAGTAGAATAATGTTGAAAACATAACCAGTCGACAAATTCCTACCAATTGGTTTTTATGTGCTTGTTTTTTTTACTTTCGGAAACAACATTTTATGAAGGTTATTGACGTAGGTTTTGTAAATTATTTCTTTAAATTTGTGCCGAAGGATGTTTTAAAAAAAAAAAAATATTTTTGAAGCATTTTAGAAAGGAAACCAATTATTTTTACGACTTCTGTGTGATAAGTATGTCTGAAGTGTATAATATTTGAAAAACCAAATTTTTTGTTTTCTCAAGTGTGGCAAACGAGAGAGCGGGGAGGAGTGTCCTCTCACTAAGGCACTCACTCTCAAGCGGTAGCGGAGGAATTCCCTAGATGGAGTCAACGTTGGCGCCTACAGCTCCAGTTTGATCGAACTGGTAGTGAAATCCCTATATGAGCTGCTTCGACATATTTTGAACACCAGGTCTATGGTGATTTCCAATACTGAGCCAGGGTATTGGAAAAGAGTTGGTGGCGGAGGAGCCCTCAATGGGTCAACGGCAGCGCTCATACCCCAAAAATGGGCTACTGAGATCACTATTTTTCTCCGGCCCGCTGTCCAAGGGTCAAAACTAGGGCCTGGCCCTCCAGGTTGGGGGTTGTGCTTTGGGTTAACTACCCATCCACGGAAAAAAAAAATATTGTTACGTAGCAACCAATAGCCTCGGAAAGGACTGATATTATTATTGTTGACGACTATGCTAAACGAAAAAAGGAGAACGACGTTCGTATCTGCACCTGGAATGTGAGAACATTAAACAGGAGAGGTGCAGGCGAACAACTAGCGGTAGCCCTAAACTGCTACAAAGCAGACATTACTGCCATCCAGGAAATACGATGGGATGGGCCGGGCAAAAATAGGATGAAAAACTGTGACATCTACTATGGACCGTGTTATAATGAGCAGAAACAGCGACTATTTGGATGCGGATTTGTTATAGGTACCAGACTTAGGCAAGAAGTCTAATGTTTTCAAGACATTAGCGAACACATTGTAACAATCCGTATCAAGGCCAAATTCGCCAACATAAGCCTTATATGCGCTCATGCTCCGATGGAGGAAAAATATGATATAACTAAGGATTGCTTCTACGAGCTCCTCGACAAAACCTATGAGCGACTACCAAAGTACGATGTTAAAATCGTGCTGGGAGATTTTATCGCAAAGGTAGGAAAAGAAGACATCTTTAGCAGTACTGTCGGAAAACATAGCCTACACGACAACACGTCTGGTAACAGATTTAGTCTAATTGACTTCGCTATGGAACGAAATGCCACTATAGTCAGCACACGGTTTCCTCACCACGATATCCACAAGGGGACATGGCGGTCTCCAGATCAACGAACGGTCAACCAAATTGATCACATTGCGATAGACAAGAGACACGCATCCAGTATTTTGGATGTCCGAATATTCCGAGGTGCCAACATCGACTCGGACCACTACCTTGTCGCGGCCACCAGCAAGAAACCCCTGGTTCAAGAAAAGCGCGCGATCGAGGATATAGAGAGGTGCCACTCCAGGAACGATGTTCGCAAGTTTTACCAAAGTGTAAAACGTCAAAGCCAAGGCTACAAGGCTCGAACAGAATCCTGTCGAGATGAACAAGGAAATATCGTAGTTGAGACACAGTCGATGCTGTGGATATGGAAGAACCACTTATGCAGACTGTTAAACGGCGATGACGAACAACATTCCGCTGTCAGGCAGAACGATCCATTCAATATTGGCAACGACAGCGAAAACTGCCAACCACCCGACCTAAGTGAAGTGAGGATAGCTATATCTAAACTCAAGCTTAATAAGGCCGCCGGAAACGACGGCCTTCCCGCTTAGCTTTATAAAGCTGGCGGCGATGACTTGGTAAGCAACATCCACCAACTCATAAGCCAAAACTGGCCGGATGAAAGTATGCCTGAAGAATGGAACCTCAGCATCGTTTGCCCGATCCAAAAAAAAGGAGACCTTCTGAGCTGAACCAACTACAGAGGCATAAGTCTGCTCAACATCGCCTACAAGATCCTATCTGCCGTAATATGTGAACGCCTGAAACCGTTTACCAACAACCTGATCGGCCCTTATCGGTGTGGTTTTAGGCCAGGAAAGTCCACAACCGATCAAATGTTCACACTTCGACAGATCCTGGAAAAAACACAAGAAGTACAAATCGATACCCACCACCTATTTATCGATTTCAAAGCCGCATACGACAGCATTTATAGACACAAACTATACAGAGCCATGTCTAGTTTTGGTATACCGTCCAAACTCGTCCGTTTGTGTAGGATGACGATGGAGAATTCTCGCTGCTCTATCAGGGTCGGAAACGACCTCACCGACACATTTGATACCAAAAAAAGGATTTAGACAAGGCGATGAGCCGTCATGTAACTTCTTCAGTTTGATTCTTGAGAGGATTGTGCAAAACTCCCGAGACAACACCAGAGGCACAATTTTCCAAAAATCGGTGCAACTACTAGCATACGCCGACGATATTGACATCATTGGTAGGACTCAACGTGATGTCATAGCCACGTTTGCTAGTATAGAGAAGGAAGCGGCAAAAATAGGTTTAGCAGTAAATGAGGGTAAGACTAAGTATATGCTGTCATCACGAAAGGACTCACAACATCGACGAATTGGACAGAACGTCACCATTGACAGATATAACTTTTAGGTAGTACGGGACTTTGTCTACCTCGGCTACGCTATCAACTCTGACAACAAAATCTCCCCAGAAATCAAACGAAGAATTACTTTTGCCAACCGCTGTTTCTTCGGCCTAAGAAGGCAATCTCGAACTACTAAGGAGGTCCTATACAAGACCCTGATCATCTTATTCCTGCTCTACAGCGCTGAAGCATGGACCGTATCAAAAGCAGATGAAGAAATCCTTGGTCGATTCGAGAGAAAAGTTCTTCGAAAAATCTTTGGTCCCGTTTGCGTTGACGGGCTATGGAGACGAAGATTCTACCAAGAACTGTACGAGCTGTACAGCGACATATCCTTGGTCAAAAAACTCCGCATTGGACGTTTAAGATGGCTTGGACATGTAGAAAGAATGGCTACCAATACTCCGGCTCGCAGAGTCTTCGATTCCCAGCCAGACGTCGGACGCAGTAGAGGAAGACCTCGCCTTAGGTGGCGCGCACAAGTAGAAACCGACCTCAACCAACTTGGAGTGCACAACTGGAGGCAGTTAGCTAAGGACCGGGCTAATTGGAGAGGCATGTTGGTTGAGGCCCAGGTTCATCCCAGACTGTAGCGCCACTTAAGTAAGTAAGTAATTAAAAATCTATATTTTCTATCAAAATTACATTAAAGGACACTCTTTATATAAGAAGTTCTAAACCCAGCATGAACATATGGTATACAACTATGGGGTTGTACAATAACCAGCAATAGTACTAAATAGTCTCTTCTTGCACCATTGCATTTAAGTATAGCTACCCTAGATGGTGAATTAAGAAATTTCGTTCATAATCATTGCAACACCGCATTTCCCCAAAATGTTGGTCAAGAGAGGCTTGGTGGGAAGACTACAAAGAACCAAATCGCCGTTTTCTTACACTACTATCGCTGTCCTGCATTGTGACGCTACCTGCCACATGGTTATTTCTATTGAAAGAAAAAAACTATTCGATAGGCCTAGACTAGTTGTAGTATCAAAGTAAAACGCCTGTCGGTCTAACGTAGATTGATCAGGGAGGTATTTTTAGTGGTGTTAGAGTCCCAGACGAATACGGTATAATACCACCATACTTTTTTTGAGATTTCCACCTTCGTCACAACAAAAAAATATTTCAGACAACCCAATTACGAATTTTTGTTTACTTTCACATCTGGTGCCATCTAGTGGTTTCACAAGTAACTGCCAGCTGTTTCCCGCTCGAAATCTCAAAATCTTTGAAATTGTATGCTGTGTAGCACATACAGTGCGTTATTTGAAAAAAAATAGTTTTCACCGAAATGAAGCCCCGCTGCGCCTGCTGTGCGCAAGTTTGTGCAAAAGTTCGTGAGACTGGTTTGCTAGTGGACAATACTCATTGTCTTCGTCGCGTGCGTCGTCGTGCGCACACGCATAGACGAGAATGTGTCTGCTGTAGCCGAGAGAGTGTGAGACATGAATTCACTAATTCACGCACATCAACTCAACAGCTCAACATTTCACGTATTAGCTTGAGGAGAATTCTGCACAAAGATCTCGGATTATTCGCTTACAAATGCCATCCGCTTCGTTATTGCTTCGCAGTTTCAGTCTTAGAGAGATTGGACAACGATTTTGGGCGAAGAATCATCTTTTCTGACGAGGGACTCTGAAAACCCGCACGTTATTGCCGAGAAGCATGGATGCATCATCTACTGAGAGTGACAGTTTGGTGCGGATTGGGATGGTGGCATCATTGGACCATTTTACTTCGAAATTAGTCTGAGAACAACGTTCCGGTCAACGTTGGTCGCTACAGAGCCATATTAACCGATTTTTATACCCTATCCCATAGGGGGGTATATTAGTTTTGATACATAGTTTGTAACATAGAGAAATAATTTTGCTACATATACCTCAAAGTATATGGATCGACTCAGAATCGCTAGCTGAGTCGAATTAGCCATGTCTGTCTGTCCGTCCGTCCGTGTGTCCGTCCGTCCGTCTGTCTGTTCGTCACCGATTTTTGGGCTTTAAATTTTGAGCTAGGATAGTGAAATTTGGTATATAGGATCCTTGTCCGAGTCACCAGAACAAGTGTAAAAATTTTTGAAATCCGCCCACTGCCACGCCCCCTTTTTAGAAAAACGTAATTTTTGGCAAAACCGTAAAGAATTTTAAAAAAGTGTCTGAACAGCTTATTTACAGAATCGTAATATCTATATTTCGTTCACATAAAGTTTTTTGCCACGCCCACTTTTTGGGGGCGTTTTCAATAAAAAACTGTTTTCGGTCAAATTTTAAATTTTTCGAAAAAAATTTTGATGCAGAATCATTAACATTATTAATATGAACATTTCGTCTTTATACCATTTTAACCCACGCCCACTTTTTGGGGGCGTTTTTATATAAAAACCATTTTTATACACTACCCCATAACATATGCAGGAGAAAACCTTGGCTTTTGTAGAACCGTAAAAGTGTTTTGTAAGCAGCCTGAAGAATTTGTTGTCACTATATCATTTTTTTTATTTTATCCACATCGTGTTTTTAGCCATGCCCACTTTTTTGGGGATTCTAGTTTTATGGATAGGATGGGATAGGGTATTCAACGATCCGCACAGCGGATTGTAGCCTTCTCATATGTTTTTTTATACCTTTGTTACATAGTTTGTAACATAGAGAAATAATTTAGCTAGATATAATTTAAAGTGTATGGATCGACTCAGAATCGCTAGCTGAGTCGATTTAGCCATGCCTGAATGCCCGTTCGTTCGTCTGTAGGTCACCGGTTTTTAGGCCTTCATTTTTGAGCTAAGATAATAAAATTTGATATATGCGATCCCTTTACGTGCTTTTCCGACCACTGCCACACCCACTTTTTTTTTTTAGAAAAACGTTATTTTTGGCCAAACAGTTATGAATTTTGAAAAAGTGTCTGAACAGGATATTTAGACAATCTCGATATCAATATTTCGTCCATATAAAGTTTTTTTTGTCACGCCCACTTTTTGGGGATGCGTTTTTAGTAAAAAAAACTTTTTCGGTGAAATTTTAATAAAAACTTTTGATGCAGAATCATTGGTAATGTCAATATACAAATTTTGTTTTGGCGTTTCTTACAAAAACCATTTGTGTACCCTACCCTACACATAGCATATGCAGAACCAGAAACGATTTTAGCAAACCGTCTTAGCAATATATTGTGAAAATGCCACACCCTCTTTTTGGGGATGTTTAATTTAAAGATGGAATGAGATAGGGTATTTAACTATTCGCACAGCGGATTGTAGCCTCCTCATATGTTTTTTACTCAAATTGGAGACATGAATTTGGACGACCTCTGGTTCAGTCATGATGGATCGCCATTCCGTATTCCCGAATCGTGCTATCAGTCGTATTGGCGATGTCAATTAGCCGCCTCAGAGCTGCGATTTATCCCCTTTGGACTTTTTTTCTGAAAACCGTGAAGGATTGATGTTATGCCAACAATCCGGAAACAGTTCAAGCACTTAAGGCAATCCGTGAGCTACAGCCCGAAACCATCAACAAGTTCTTGGAAAATTGGAGTGACAGAATGCGCTACTTCGAAGCCAGCCTAGGAAACCGCTAGAACGACGTTGTTTGCCAAAATTAATGGGAATGTTTGCTATTACTAATAAAGGTATAATACAAGAAAAAAAGTAATTTTGTTCATTCTATTGCATTTTAAAAAAGAAACTTGAATTTCGCCCACCTGTTAGTAATCTCATGTGAAAATTAAAGATACTTTTTTGTAACGTCCTTTGGTTCCTCTTACCACAAATCATAGCTACGACCCTACGAGTACCAACCTACATTTACAATCCTTTCATGTTTACACGAATTGAAAATTAAATATCCATAGTAGCATTGACCTATTCACCGTTATTTGTCTGTGGATTTTCCGACAATGCCTGCCTACTTTTGAATTTGCCGGGGTCTGTTAAAAATGTTAAAAATACCTATGTATAACTAATTTCTACTATGTAGTGCAGATTTTTTTTTTTTTTTGAAATCTATTTTTCTTCCTTTCATTGGAAGGACTCTTACAGCTATCAAACATGACATAAATTTGGCTGTGGGCCAATTCCTTTTTGAAATCAACGAAATTAGGTAAACAAAAGGTTGAAACGGAATCACAGTTCGACTACTATGAGGTGCATACTGGAGGGAAGTGAATAATTTTACAAAAGGCCGCCTTTCGATTCGACCCACGAATTGCAATTTTGGATTGGTACAAGCATTCATTGGCCAAAGTCTATTCGAAGTGAAAACTCGAAATTCAATTTAAACTTTTCGAATGGCTTAAGTTTAATCGAATGTTCGTCGAGTTGTATGTATATGGCACGTGTATCCTATGAACGGTTGCATGGATTGTCTGGGTTAATCTTCAAGGATCAATCAAGAGGTTAGTAGTGGTGCGGGGTCGAATTACTGTAATAATGGCAATGGCATTGGTGTAGTCACTCAATACTGATTAGCATAAGCATACGGTTTTTAGTGGTAGGTTTTGTTTATACCGAGCAAGGTCATTTAAAACTGAGATCGATGGGCGACGGGAAACGAATTCTGAAATTGAAAACAGCAGTTATAAACAATCTATGTGAAACGTGTGTATAATTAAATTATAATTTCACATATTACGGCAGATAGGATCTTGTAGGCGATGTTGAGCAGACTTATGCCTCTGTAGTTGGTGCTTGTAGAACGAGGGTAGACTCTGATTGGCGTTAATTTGGCAATGCCCAGTGTTGTAACCCTGACTACACATCAAAGGTGCTTATTTTTACCTCCAAGTGGTAACCATCGGGTACTGGTCTCATCCAACCGGATTTGACTTGCTAAACGATAAGTGCGAGTGTTGATAACACGACGAAAAACAGCAACACTATAAACACCCTGGCCAGAATGGCACGGATGAATACCCGGCCTGCTGTCCCAGGCGAACCTAGATGAGCTGCTCTGACATATTCGGACAACAGGTTGTCTAGGAATTTCAAGGGTTAGTCAGGCCCCTTGAACAGAGATGGTGGCGGATGAACCGAAAGGCCAACGGCAGCGCTCAATCCCGTAGTGGATACTGATGGCCCCGTGTCCTAGGGGTATCTAATAAATTGGAACTGGCCCCCCAGGTTGGGGGTTGTGCTTTGGGTTAACTACCCACCCACAGAAAAAAATATTGTTACGAAGCAACCAATAGCCTCGGAAAGGACTGATTTTATTGTTGACGACCCTGCTAAACGAAAAAAGGCCAACGACGTTCGTATCTGCACCTGGAATGTGAGAACATTAAACAGGAGAGGTGCAGGCGAACAACTAGCGGAAGCCCTAAACTGCTACAAAGCAGACATTACTGCAATCCAGGAAATACGATAAAATACGATGTTATAGTGAGCAGAAACAGCGACTATTCGGATGCGGATTTGTTATAAGTGCCAGACTTAGGCAAGAAGTCTTATGTTTCCAAGACATTAGCGAACGCATAGTAACAATCCGCATCAAGGCCAAATTCGCCAACATAAGCCTTATATGCGCTCACGCTCCGACGGAAGAAAAAGATGATATAGCTAAGGATTGCTTCTACGAGCTCCTTGACAAAACCTATGAGCGACTTCCGAAGTACGATGTTAAAATCGTGCTGGGAGATTTTAACGCAAAGGTAGGAAGAGAAGACATCTTTAGAAGTATTGTCGGAAAACATAGCCTACACGACAACACGTCTGGTAACGGACTTAGGCTAACTGATTTCGCTACAAAACGAAATGCCACTATAGCCAGCACACGGTTTCCTCACCTCGATATCCATAAGGGGACATGGCGGTCTCCAGATCAACGAACGGTCAACCAAATTGATCACATTGCGATTGATAAGAGGCAAGCATCCAGTATTTTGGATGTCCGAACATTCCGAGGAGCTAACATCGACTCGGATCACTACCTTGTAGCAGCCAAGGTAAGAATACGGATATCCACCACGCCACAACAATCCAGAAATACTGTGAAAAAATTTAATGTCGGAAGACTGCAATCGCAAGAGACCACCAAGACCTTCGCACAACGCGTATCCCTTAACCTCTCGATTAACACCATACCACCAGCATCGAATGTCGAAGAGCAATGGCAACGATGCCAACAGGCCATTAGATCAGCCGCAACTGATGTGCTAGGTTTCTCGCGCCCACCAGCAAGGAACCCCTGGTTTGATGAGGAATGCCGACATATTTGTCAATAATGGAAATGCGTTGTTCTTTCGTATTCGTATAGCGCTCCATTTTAACTAACCCCGAACTGTCAACTGTCACATGGTTTTCTTTTCCGGCCACAGTCACGGTCTGCCGGACGATTCTGACAATGTTCGTATAGTATTAGATATACAAATGTTGTAACGGGTGATCCAAGTAGAGATACTTTTTTCAATAGCCTTTTTTGACAGATCACGTGTGAGTCGTGTCATGCTGTCATGTTATTTTTGTTTAGTATTGTTTGGCATTTCATAATGGAAAGACTTACGCGTGAACAACGTTTAAAAATTGTTCAACTTTATTATGAAAATTCACGTTCTGTGAGGAATGTGTTTCGTGCACTTCGCTCAACTTATGGTCAACATAATCGGCCTACTGAGCGTACTATTCGCAACACCATCACCCATTTTGAGACCCAGCATTCATTATTGGATAATATTCGACCGAATAGACCACGTCCAGCACGCTGTGAAGAAAATATAGCGGCCGTAGCTTAGAGTGTACACGAAGACCGTGGAGAGTCGATTCGGCGCCGTTCGCAGCAACTCGGACCATGATAACCGACTATTTGATGCCTGAAATTGAAGCTCGTGATCTCGGCGACATTTGGTTTCAGCAAGACGGCGCCACTTCCCACACATCGCATCAATCAATGGACTTATTGGCAGAATATTTCGGTGAGCACATAATTTCACGTTTTGGGTCGGTCGATTGGCCACCAAGATCGTGTGATATCACACCGTTAGACTTTTTCCTGTAGGGATATGTAAAGTCAAAAGCTTATGCCGACAAACCCGCTTCGATTCAGACCTTGGAGGAAAACATCACGCGTGTTATTCGCCAGTTACCAGTCGAAATGCTCGAACGAATGATCGAAAATTGGACTCAACGGATGGACCATCTGCGACGTAGCAACGGCCAATATAATCTTCAAAAAATAAATGCCAAAGAATGTTCTTTCAAATGATAATAAACATTCTCCATTAAATTTCAATTTTCTGTTTTTTTCTTTAAAAAAGAAGGGAACCTCGAAATGGATCACCCTTTACTAAAGTAAGTATCCATTATTGAAACTGCATATCCACTCAAAATTCCTTATGAATAATTGAATTTATAAATTTATTCATAAGGCGACAATCTGGAGAACCGTATCTCTCCTTGGTGCATAATGTTAAAATCTGTTTGTTAATGTTCTTCAGCCATCTATTAGATGCAATATGCAAATTTATCTAAACAACATGACGAGCATTTTGCATGCAAAAGTTAGTAGTTTGTGCTTGAGGTGAGCTCAGGTCCTTCCATTAAGTACAACTTAGATTCGACCCTCATTTTCGCGAAACATGAAAGAACATCAGTCTTTATGAACCAAATAGCTTTACAGTGAACCAGCCCCGCCAAGGTTTAAGTATGTCGTCGATGTCTTCCCTAAAAGTCAAATCTACTTCAGTTTATATGAGCTGGTTGGTGTGTGCTGATATTTCTGTCTATTTGGCAAAGTTCCAGACAACTATATACACATCCATGATGATAGTCTGTTCCTTTGTTTGTTTGATTTTAACTGACATTCTGCGGTTGAAAAATGAACGTTTTTCCTCAAATGTACCTAAAGAGCAGAAGTGAATCGTACCTGTTACTCTTTGTGTACTTTCTCTGGTATCGGGAGGTTGGCGAATTGTTTTCAAATTAAGTGTGGTAGAAAACGAGCTGTATACCTTTTTATAAAGTATTCCCGCTATCCTATATAAAGCTATATAGCACTTCCACAAAATGATCTTAAACGAGGCATGCAAAACGGCAAAAAAGTTTTTTTAAGTTTTGGAAACTTTCCAAGTATGTGGAAAGGTGTGTCAGAGGTTCCCTTTAAATATGTCAAAACTTTGTTGCCTGAAAATATTGACTTTAATTTAACATAACATTCATTTACCTGTATAGGGTGTACGATGATTTGTTTAGGATAAACTGTACTACACAAGTGTTACAGACATAACCTTCAGTCAGTTATCCAGTGTTGGCAACTTATATCAAGAGTTAAAATTTTTTTGTCTTTTTGACAGAAACCATATAGACGATGAGGAACTAACGGCGTGCAATGAAAGACAGCCTGTGCGATTTAGTACATAGTGATACAAATCCTTACGTGCTTAGTTACTTACTCAAGTAACGCTATAGTACGGATTGAACCTGGGCCTCAACTAACATGTCTCTCCAATTAGCCCGGTCCTGGTCGGTTTCTACTTGTGCTAGCTACTTAAGGCGAGGTCTTCTTCTACTGTGTCCGACGTCTGGCTGGGAATCGAAGACTCTGCAAGGTGGAGTATTGGTGTCCATTCTTTCTACATGTCGTAGCTATCGGAGTTTTTTGACAAAGGGCATGTCGCTGTATAACTCCTATAATTTTTGGTTGAATCTTCGTTTAAATAGCCCGTCAACGTAAACGGGACCGAAGATTTTTCGAAGAATTTTTCTCTTAAATCTACCAAGGATTTCTTCATCCGCTCTTGATACGGCCCATGCTTAAGCGCTGTCGAGCAGGACTGAGATGATCAGGGTCTTATATACCGATATAACGGGTCCGCCATCTAACGTTTTTTTTTCAACTAGTGCTTATTTCGTGAATGGTAACATTTAGCTCATGTCTGATTTGACAGATAATTAGTTTTATCCTTCCGCTGAACGAATATGGTTGTGTATACGCTTGAACAACGCTGGAAAATATTGCGACATTACTTTGAAAATCGTGGTAATGTTGCAGAATGTGTGCGAAAATTGTGTACGGATTTTGGAAGAAGAGAAGCACCGTCAGCTCCGTATGATCGTTATCTTGTGAAAAAAGTGAAAGAAACTGGCATACTCATCGATAAACCAAAGCGTGAAAAGCCAAAAACAGTGCGTACACCCGAGAATATTGCTGCTGTGGCAGAAAGTGTGCGTGAAGCGCCATCAACATCAATTCACCGTCGTTCTCAACAATTGAACATTTCGGAGACATCATTGAGATGAATTTTGCATATAGACCTTGGTATGACGCCATAAAAAGTCCAGTTGGTTCAGGAGTTGAAGCCAACTGACCATGCAATGCGTTTTCGCTTTGCTAAGAGGGCCTGCGATCGACTTAGAGAAGATGCCGATTTTGCCAAAAAAAAATCATCTTTTCAGATGAAGCTCATTTTAATCTTGGCGGGTATGTAAACAAGCAAAATTGTCGGATTTTGGGCACAGAAAACCCGCAAGCATACATTGAAAAGCCGATACACCCAAAACGAGTCAGAGGCATAATTGGGCCATTTTTCTTCGAAAATGAGCAAGGAGTGGCCATTACAGTCAATGGCGATCGTTATCGGGCCATGTTGAATGAATTTTTGTTCACAAAAATTGAAGAGCAGGATATTGGCAATATTTGGTTTCAACAGGACGGCGCTACGTGCCACACAGCCGAAGCTACACTCGATGTTTTGCGCCCTGTTTTTGAAGATCGCATTACCAGTCGCAGAGCTGATGTCGTTTGACCACCTCGGAGCTGCGATTTGACACCGTTGGACTATTATTTGTGGGGTGCCGTAAAAGATAAGTGTTACGCCGACAAGCCAGAGACAATTAACGCTTTAAAGGAAAATATTCGTGAAACCATTGGTGAAATACAGCTGCACACAATCGATAATGTGCTTTAAAATTGGACCGATCGTGTAGGCTACAGCATGGCCAGCCGAGGCAGCTATTTGAATGAAATTATTTTCCATTATTAACCCGAAGGATTATACTTTCAAATAAAAAAAGAAATTTGAGAAAATATTCAGTAGTTTTTTTTTTATAGCATTTTCAAAAGGAGACCCTATGAACTGCGCCAACTACAGAGGCATAAGTCTCCTCAACATCGCCTACAAGATCCTATCTGCCGTAATATGTGAACGCCTGAAACCGTTTACCAACAACCTGATTGGCTCTTATCAGTGTGGTTTTAGGCCAGGAAAGTCCACAACCGATCAAATTTTCACACTTCGGCAGATCCTGGAAAAAACTCAAGAAGTCCAAATCGATACCCACCACCTATTCATCGATTTCAAAGCCGCATATGACAGCATTTATAGAGACGAACCATGTCTAGTTTTGGTATACCGCCCAAACTCGTCCGTTTGTGTAGGATGACGATAGAGAATTCTCGCTGCTCCATCAGGGTAGGAAACGACCTCACCGACACATTCTATACCAAAAAAGGATTTAGGCAAGTCGATGCGCTGTCATGTGACTTCTTTAATCTGATTCTTGAGAGGATTGTGCAAAACTATAAAGCCAACACCAGAGGCACAATTTTCCAAAAGTCGGTGCAGCTACTAGCATACGCTGACGTTATTGACATCATTGGTAGGACTCAACGTGATGTCATAGCCAGAAGGGAGCAGCAAAAATGGGTTTAGCAGTAAATGAGGGTAAGACTAAGTATATGCTGTCAACATGAAAATACACACAACATCGACGAATTGGACAGATCGTCACCATTGACAGATATAACTTTCAGGACGGGACTTTGTCTACCTCGGCTCGGCTATCAACTCTGACAACAACATCTCGTCAGAAATCAAACGAAGAATTACTCTTGGCAACCGCTGTTTCTTCGGGCTAAGAAGGCAATTTAGTAGTAAAGCCCTCACTCGAACTACTAAGGAGATCCTATACAATACCCTGATCATCCCAGTCCTGCTCTACGGCGCTGAAGCATGGACCGTATCAAAAGCAGATGAAGAAATCCTTGGTAGATTCGAGAGAAAAATTCTTCGAAAAATCTTCGGTCCCGTTTGCGTTGACGGGCTATGGAGACGAAGATTCAACCAAGAACTATACGAGATGTACAGCGACATGCCCCTGGTCAAAAAACTCCGCATTGGACGTTTAAGATGGCTAGGACATGTAGAACGAATGGACACCAATACTCCGGCTCGCAGAGTCTTCGATTCCCAGCCAGACGTCGGACGCAGTAGAGGAAGACCTCGCCTTAAGTGGAAACCGACCTCAACCAACTTGGAGTGCGCAACTGGAGGCAGTTAGCTAAGGACCGGGCTAATTGGAGAGGCATGTTGGTTGAGGCCCAGGTTCATTCCGGACTATTAGCGCCACTTAAGTAAGTAAGTAAGTATTTTCAAAAGTTATTTGGCGGACCCTTTAGAATCTATATAGGATCTCCTTAGTAGTTCGAGTGAGGGCTTAACTACTTAAATGCTTTCTTAGCTCGAAGAAACAGCGGTTGGCAAGAGTAATTCTTCGCTTAATTTCTGACGAGATGTTGTTGTCAGAGTTAATAGGGGAGACGAGGTAGACAAGTTCCCGTAATACCTCAAAGTTATATCTGTCAATGGTGGCGTTGCCTAATTTGCCGATGTTGTGTGTCATTTCATGTTGACAGCATATACTTAGTCTTACAATCACTTATCTACACTTAAACTCATTTTACCACTTCCTTCATGACATCCCGTTGAGTCCAACCAATGGTGTCACAATCGTCGACATATGCCAGTAGTTGCACCGATTTATGGAAGATTGTGCCTCTGGTGTTGGCTCAGGAGCTTTGCACAATCTTCTCAAGAATCAGATTAAATAAGTTCATCGCGTTGTCGAAATCCCTTTTTTTGTATCGAATATGTCGGTGAGGTAGTTTCGGACCCTGATGGAACAGCGAGAATTCTTTATTGTCATCCTGCACAGACGGTCGCGTTTTGGGTGGTATACCAAAACTAGACATGGCTCTGTATCTGTATAGTCCGTCTCTATAAATGCTGTCGTATGCGGCTTTGAAATCGATGAATAAGTGGTTGCTGGTTGGTAACGATTTGGACTTCTTGGATTTTATCCGGGAATTGCCGAAGTGTGAAGATTTGATCAGTTGTGGAATTTCCTGGCATAAAACCGCAATAATAAATGCCGATAAAGTTGTTGGTAGATGTTTCAGGCGTTCACATTTTACGCAGATAGGATCTTGTGATGTTGAGAAGATTTATGGATCTGTCCTTGGCGCAGTACAGAGGGTCTTCTTTTTAGTGGATCGGGCACACGATGTGTCCATTCTTTAGGTGTATTTTCATCCTACCAAATTCGGCTGATGAGTTGGTTAATGTTACTTACCAAGGAGCAAGTAAGGCCTTCATTTCCGACAGCCTTGTAAAGCTTGAGTTTCGGTATTGCTACCCACACTTCACTTAGGTCGGGTGTCATTGTTCGTTCTGCTTGAGAATGGAATATTGTTCGCACTGCAGAATTGGTTTTTCCATATGCACCATTGACTGTGTCTCAACTACGATATTTCCTTGTTCATATCGACAGGATTCTGTTTGAATTTTGTATCCTTGGATTTCACTTTTACACTTTAGTAGATCTTGCGAACATCATTCCTGAAGTGGCGCCCTCTCTATATCTTCGACCGCGTGCTTTTCTTGCTCTTTTTTCTTCTTTCTGAAAAGTCGGTGTTTTTCTCTTCTTCTTTGCTTATAGAGCTCAATGGAAGCTTAGTTGTAGGCCTCTTTCTACGAGCATCTGTCGGCATTCCTCATCAAACCAAGGCTTTCTTACTTACCAGACGTGTTGTCGTGTAGGGTTTGTTTTGCGACGATACTAAAAATGATACTTAAACGGCGGCATTTCTTTTAAATTTTATATTTTTATAAAATATAATACACATGAAAAATAAATTGTTGATTAGTCTAACGACTAGGTGCGATACATATAAAAGTCAGTCTTCGGGAGGTTTTTTTTAGATCGGGTTAAAGTCCCTCACTATTGCAGAAGGTTCCCTCGCGATAAAATCTCTGCAATGTCTTTCGATGATTTTTCCTTCCAGCGAACCTCCACGAAACAATTTGGCCAAAATCTAAAAATCCGTTATAAGGATTTTCACGCAGTTTTGTTGGAACTACTGTATTCATAATATATGTTAAAATTTAATCAAAAGTTTATTTTAAGTATAATCGAAATCGTTTGAGCCGTTTTCGAGAAAATGTTCGTTATGTGTAATTTTTATATTGTAGGTACCGATAGTAAAATAGCTAAGATTTATAAAAAAATGGCTTAGAATTGTGACCAAAAAAATGTCAATATTAAGTTTGAAGGAAATTGGTCAAGCTGCTTACGGACCGAAGGACAGGCGCGGTGGTCGGGATTTCAAAACCCCTTCTTTTTGGTTCCGATATCATAGTTATGTTAGAATCAATCAAAATCTCGAGGTGGAACATTTTCGCGAACTTAATTGCACGTTTCCTTAATTTTCCATTACAAACTTCACTTTTATTCAATTTTTTTTCCAGCCATTGTTATATATGTAACGGGGACAAATGAGTTTTTTAGTTTGGTAAGCAAATAATTGCATCCTTTCTCCATGCCTTCACAAAATGCACAACTCCAATGCAATGGTTCCAATCAAAATTTCAAAATTTGGTCACGATATTGCTGACTTAGCAACCAAACTCTTCTACCAAAATAAATCACCAAACCAAAAGGACGAACAAATAATTATCGTGTAGTCCCTTCCGTTGACAATCTATTTAGTTATCATATCAGAAAGTTCCACGTAGCATGTGGCCGTTTAAAGGCCGGCATTTTCCTGCCTCTGCTGCGGACCATGTAAATGGCCAATAACGGAAGGTGGTAATTTATCACGCTCTCCAACCAACGGATAGAGATTTTGTAATGTGTAGCGATAATTTTTTTTTTTCGATTCCAAAGCCGTAAGGTTGAGTACACTGATTCGCACCACTTACTCCAATTGAATCAGTTTCACGCTAAAATCTCGCGTTAGTAGAGTACGATTGGTTAGCAGGACCCGCGTGCCACATGCAATTCTTCAATCTGGATGCCTCATACCCGTCCTGATTAGATTATTTTTTTTCTGGTTCAATTCACGTGGCTAACGTTGGCATCAAAATCTAAAACATACCGAGGACATGGTAATGGCGTCCATTTGAATGGACTTGAATTTTTCATGATATCGCTGGGCACTGCATTTGGGTATGTCTTCTTTGCAGGACCTTATACCTACAGTTATGTTCATATATCAGTAGATTTGGATGTATCCTAAATTAATTGATATTTGCCGCTGGTTCTACATTCGTACTCCATCTTTGTATTCAATTACAATTTCGACATACAAGCCATGTGTAGGTGTGTACTTAAAGTTTCAACAGAATTTGAGTACCAACGTTAAATAATGTCAAATTGGGTCCTTCTGGATGGTCCTTTTCTAAGTCTTTTTGTGCATTTCTTTCCATCTAACTACAGTGAGTGAGCAGCCTACATTTGTAGTAGTGGTAGTAGTAGTTTCATTTGAGAAATTCACTTCCTGCTGTGATGATAGAGTTAGTGATGTCTTTCAACTTTTAATAGTAGTTGTCGGCCTACTTTCGGATGAATAGTGTATAGCCTCGAGGAAGCCGCATTGCGGACAGTGTGGCAAGCTGACTGCCTATTAAAGTACTCCAATTTTGTGATACGATGAATATGAGGGAGAAAGAGAACAAGGAAGCATACACAATTTTCAGGATAGCATGTCAAAGTATCGTTTAATAATAAAAAAATAAACGAATGGACATTGTTTTGCAGCCAATGGTTTCGAGACAGATAGAACTCAAGGGTAGGAACATTTTTCTGCAAAAGTTACTTATAATATGACATGTGGAGTTTCATAATGCTGTTGATTAATAAACTTACAAACAACGCATTTGGTTAATAACAGGAATACGCTGTTACTTACTGGGATCAAACCAAGCTGTTTTGAGTAAATTTTTCACTGTTTTAGATTGCAATGTGGTGTATTAGGGGTGTAACACACAATGACTGAATATTTAGCTTTATGTTATAAAAATACTAGCCGACCCGCGCACGTTGTTTTGACATATAAATTATTTCTACTGAATATGAATATTTATTTAGCAACCAAAATATGCTAAATAAAAAAAAACATATCAGAAGACTACAATCCGCTGTATACTATTTGCTTTTGGATGCACCATTTGAAACTGGCAAAACTTTTCTCATTTCACAAATTCTTGCCGACGACGATTGTAAACTAAGTTCTCTCGATAAAAACTCGAAACCATTTTGGAACATAATGAAGGTAGTAAAAAATAAAAATAGGCAACTGCCATTTCTGAAGGATTCCACCAATATCTTTTGCTCAGACCAAGACAAAGCAAATGCACTTGCATCCAACTTCACTAAAAATCATGCTATTTCATCTAACTTAGGAGATGTGAATACAAATGTTTTAGTCAATAGTACCGTCCAAAATTTGTTACAAAACAACAACAGTACGCCTTATTCAGGTGTATATATAACTATCAACGATATAGAATTTATAATAAAGGATCTAATAATTCGAAAAGCGGAGGTATCGACCTCCAAAAATCAGGAGTTAAAATTATAACAATCATTTTGAATTCATGCATTAAAATGCATTACTTTCCTAATAAATGGAAAATTGCTAAAGTAATACAAATAATAAAAGCTGGTAAGCCTCCTAAGAAAGTTGAAAGTTATAGACCAATTAGTTTGCTAAGCAGCCTTAGCAAAATTTATGAAAAAATTCTAAAAGAGAAATTATTAAAGTTTATTTCAGACCACAATCTTTACCCTAAGGAGCAATTTGGTTTAAGACGTTTTCACAGTACGTCGCATCAAGTGCTTAGGATATATAACCGTATAAAAATGCATCGTTCGATGGGCAAATCCACTGGAATGATCTTACCAGATATCGAAAAGGCTTTTGATACCGTTTGGCATGACGGACTTATTTTTAAAATGATTAATTTCAACTTTCCTATTTATATTTGTAAAATTGTCCACAGTTTTCTGTCTGGTCGTTGTTTTAAAGTGCACGTTAATAGTGGTGTCTCAAACTTAGTATTATTTGTTTCCGGTGTCCCTCAAGGGTCAGTCCTTGGGCCTGTTCTGTATAACCTTTATACATCCGTTTTTCCTGCTTTACCTAATTGTGAAGCAGCTATTTTTGCTGACGACACAGCAATTTTTTTCATCAGATGCTTTTGCTCTTGACATTGAGAGTAACTTAATCAATGCGATGAAAATATTAGGAAACTATTTCAACAAATGGAAAATTAATTTAAATGGGGAAAAAATACAAACCATCTTTTTCTCCCGAAAAAGAAAAGCTTGTTTTCTTCCCAATAGACAATTACAGATAAATGGCATGAACATAAATTGGGAAGCGTCTGTCAAATATTTAGGAATATATTTAAACACCAAATTAACATTTAGCGCTCATGTTGCCAACACATTAAAGAAAATTGCGATTGCTATCAAAATACTATACCCTTTTATAAATCGGAAGTCAATGCTCTCGAATGAAAACAAAATAATTATCCATAAAGTGATCTTCCAGGCTATTCTTTTCTATGGTTGCCAAGTATGGGGAAATATTGCAATGTGCCATATTAAAAAATTACAAATATCCCAAAACAAATTATTAAAAATGATGCTCAACTTACCGTGGCATCACTCAACTTCGAATCCTCATAATAGAGCGAATGTTGAATTGGTCGTTGACAGAATCCAGAAGTTAAATCTTCGTTTTTTGGACCGCTGTAATTTTTCTGATAACCCTCTAATACATAATTTAATTATGAATTAATTTAGATAAATAGTTAAGAACCTTTTAATAAACTCTCCCTCCTTGAGCATTTATGATTATTTATTTATTTACCTTATTATTTATTAAATTATACTTTATGTTTTTAACTTATTTATTCGTTTGAATATTTATTTATTATTAATTTATTTATTCGTTCAATTGTTATTAATCTATTTATTCGTTTAACTGCTAAATTATTTATATGTTTATTTATTTATCTTCATATTTCCATATATCTATAAATATCACTACGTACCTTATTATTATTATTAAGGTATTTATTTATTTATTTTTTTTAATTTATTTATCTAGTCAATAGTATCGCTATATTATTATTAGTTATATTTTTTATTATTTATATTATTATATATATTCAAATTGAAGGTTTTTTTTTCGTATTTTCCTTCAGTATTATTATATTTTCCTCAATGTTAATTGCTCAATTATGTTTAAAACCATGTTTCAGAAGAAAGATACATATTATCATATCTCTGTATTGTAAAATGTGTGGTAACTAACCTATTGTAAATTTATATACGAAATAAATATCTATCAAAAAAAAAAGACGTGCGATCAAATAATGGCATAGCATTGGCTATTGCATTATCTGGCATTGCAGCTTTATTGGATGGAGGCAGAACACCTCATTCAATATTCTCTGAATATTCGAAGTAACCCAGATGATGTGTGCAACATTAAAATAAATCATTGTGGAGGGCCAAAGTGCCGACAAAATGCATTTTACAGGTAGATGGACTGACTAATGGAATTTCTAAATCCACTTTAATTCAGCTTTACCATCGAGGAGCGATGAAAATCATTAAAACTGTTTTACAACTTGAAAATAAAAATAAAAAAAAAAGTCCGCCATCTAAGTAGTAACCGCACCCGACGCTCTTTGATTTCGGTGATCGAAGAAATCTCGCATAATAAAATAGATGGATTAACTAACGTGCTTTCTAAATTAATTTCAACATAGCTACCACCCAGAAAGTGGACTTTACCATCAGATAGCGATGCAAGACGTTTAAAACGTTCTACAACTTTGAGTTGCAATCGGTCAAAAAGGCCTACCAGCGTTATTTGGGATGGATGCACTAATGGCACAAAAATATTCTCTTGAGGCATTGAACAGAACACTCAATGATATTTATAAAAAAACAACCATAAAATATTTCAGTACTCAGGTAATTTAAGACAAACACTTTCCGACAGCTAAAAATTAATATGTGCCAAAATGATACAAGACCCATCCGCTGACATATTCTCGAAAAAAATTGTTAGATATCGGCAATGGAATAGGAGCTGTCTATGAAAATACTGATTGCATAGAAATGCCCACCGATTTCTGCACAATCGTTGATAAGTAAAATGCTCTCACTGACCAGGCAGAAAGAGTCATTTTGTCAGCGAATTTTGCAATGCCAACGAAACTGTACATTATCCAGCTGAGTTTTTGAACTTACTTGATATCCCAGGCGTATGCCACCACGCCTTCTACGAAATTTTAAAGTTGGATCTCCGGTTATTTTACTTCGGAATTTGAACCCACCACGGGTTCATTTGCAATGGCACATTGGTCATTAAAAAATTAATGAAAAACATTATCGAAGCCACCATTTTGAATGGCAAATTCCGAGCTGAACATTTTTAATTCAAATGTATCCAATTTACTATTATATTGACAATCAATATGCTCGATATCCACGTGAAGTCTATATGCACGATATCCACGTGAAATGTTATCTCAACGGCTAATAAGTTGTGTCCACTGTGGTCGTACCTATACTTGAGGTAACCGCCCCCGGTACAGCTGCATCCGAAAAAAAAAACAGTCGATCTTCAACTGCGAAAGAGTGTAGACGTCGTCGACTTTCGCAGTGACTTTAATCGTGAGTGATAATTCAAGTTAGCAAGTGATTTTATAAGTGGTCCGTGGCCGTGGTTGTAGTGGCGACCAACGGGCAAGCGAACGGTTCCGGGTTCAATCCCCCGCCGAGCAAAAAATTATTAGAGGCTTTTTTTCACAATCGTGAAGTGGAAAACTTTATCGATTGGGAAAATAAACACATGGCTGAGAGAAAGTTAGCGGGGATATCGCAAGATATCCCAGCAGTTACGGAACCGACCGTAATTACGAAGAGAAGAAAAAAAATGATTTGTACGCCGAACCTGGTCAAACGGCGTACAAACACAGCTTCAGCCACGCTGCCTGCTGAAGTGAAGGGGACGACGAAGTTGCCTACGACGTCGGCGGCAGCAAAACAACAACAACTGGCCGCCGCCTCCCCATCAGATGATGCAGCGGAAATCAGCTACATGTCTGATGAAGGGGAAGGGCGGTATACCACCGAGGACAGCAGCAACAGGTTTGCGGTGCTGTCAACGGATGATGACGAAGAAGAGGAGGAGCTTGAGCTTAGCAAGCAAGTCAATTCATTTGAGGAAAAAATAGCAAAATTGAAATCCGAACTTGAACCGCTAGTTCTTGCTTTAAAAAAAAAACAAGAAGAACGTCGCGAGCGTGAAAAAAAAGCCAGCGACGAAAAAATGTTACAACAAACGGCAGTGGCAACAACAAGTGCTGAAACTGTGGCAAATACAAAAGCCCAGCAAACACAGCCACTGCCAAAGAATCAACAACAACAACAAGAAGATGTACAAAAACAAGTACAGCAACAGCTCCAAAAGCAACAACAAAAACAGCAAACACAGCAACAAGAGACACGCATGCAAAAACAGCAACCGCAAACCCAGCAACAACAGCCATCGAAGCAACAGCAAGCTAAGCAACAACAACAACAGCAGAAGCAGAAACAGCAGCAGCCTCAACATCAACAACATCAGCAGCAGCAGAAGCAGCAACAACAACAGGAGCAGCGGCAGCAGCAGCGGGAACACCAGCAGCAGCCACAGCCGCCTCAGAACAAGAAAGAAAAAGTGCCACCCATCAACACATTTAAAATGGACCTCAAGGAAACCATTGATATGTGTAAGTCGGCCATAGGCAATAATTTTACAATAAAACGTTTAAGTCAAGATAGGCATGCTATCCACTGCTTAACAGTGGAGCATCATAAAATTATAAACGAATTACTTGTAGACAGCACAACGGAGTTCTTCACATTTACTCCGAAAGTAGAAAAATGCCAGACGGTTGTCTTAAAGGGCTTGGATTCCTCAACGGATCCGCAGGCGCTGTTAAGTGAGCTTCGCCAAGTAGCGACTGACGATCTCGAAGTCGTTGGAGTAAAGCCATTCACCACAGTGAAGGCCAGACGGGAGAACCGGAAACTACCGATGTTCCTCGTACAGCTATCGCCCCAAAGCAAGCTGGATAAGTTGAGGAGTATCTCAGTCCTCAACTTCCAGCTTGTGCGCTGGGAAAAATTAAAAAGAAGCGACAGCATGCTTCAATGCATGCGTTGCCAAAGGTTCGGCCACGCCTCAGCCAACTGCGAAATGCGGTCACGCTGTGTGAAGTGTGGACAGAACCACAACATAGGAGAATGTAAGTTAGGAAATGAGCGGGTCGAAGATATGACCCTGCTTAAATGTGCACTTTGCGGAGGCGGCGGGCACCCTGCAAACTATCGGGGCTGTCCAAAGTTTCAGCAAATAAAACTCAATAAAAAAGCGAAGCAAACGGTAGTGGTGAATCAGCCAGCCGTTCGCCCTCCCTCAACGTCCGTCAACCCCCAAATTTCCTACGCCCAAATGGCGTCAGGAAAGGGAAAAACGGTACAGCATCCACCAAAGGAAGCCCAACAGGCCCCCGTGCCTCAGGCTCCAGCAGTAGATGCGGATGTGTTGACTGCGTTGCGGGCCATTCAAGGCCAGCTAACCGGTCTTCAAAACCAGTTACGGGAGCAGGCGTCAAGGGTAGACTATATCTACTCCTTGTTGCCGAGCTTAATGCAAAATAGATCGTAATGGGCGCGCTGTCAGAGAGACCCCTAAAGATCCTGGCTGTGAATGTAAATTCACTGATTAGGATTGAACGTAGAGCTAATCTGTTCCAACTGTTAAAAGACCAAAGTCCCGATGTGCTTATGGCTAGCGAAACTAAGCTAAACCAGAAGCATAAATTGACTAATAGTAATTACAATATCGTAAGAAGAGACCGGCCCAACTCCACTCAAGGAGGCGGGGTCGCTATCTTTATACGAAAAGGCATTAGTTATAAAGTCATATATAGTGGTGAAGTGCGCCGATTCCGGTTGCTGGAAGCCTGCGTCATATGCATTCCTCTCCAACAAGGGAAGCGATTGTATGTGATAGCGGCCTACGCACCGGAAGCACCTCAGCCTACACTTTTCACAACAGAGCTCGGAAAACTTTTCGAATCTCTGAGACTGAACTCAGTGGAGAACTTTTATCTTTTGGCTGGAGATTTAAATGCCAAACACGAAGATTGGGGAAATCAAATACAAAATCCTCGGGGTAACCATCTATACAATTGGATGGTCCACTACAATGTTGAATATAGGATCGACATTCTCGCCACAGATAGGCCATCGTTTCCGAGAAGCGGTGCTTTTCTGGATCTTTTACTGCGAGACACAAGACTTACTGTTACTGACAAAGTAGGTCAACACCCGCGAAACTGTTTACAGACGATCGAGTACAACAGTGACCACTGCGGACTCGCCGCCGTAATACAGCTTCCGAACGAGCTTGTGGCGTTGGAGGAGTATGTGCCTGTGCATTCTTACAACTACGGTAAGATGCGCTGGCCACGCTTTACCAACGCCTTATCAAGAGAATTACGTTCGAGGGACATACTGCCACCTAACAACCGAAATTTGACAAACAACGAAATCGACAACTACTTACAACAAATGGACGAATCGATCCAAAGGACAATGGACAGGACGATTCCAAAATACAAAGAACGTGACATAACGTCTTCGTATAGAAACGCGACCATTGACGCACTGCACAGACAAAAAAGCGGACTTCTGACAAGACTAAAAAACTTGTACAGACGACTAACAAACCCACGTGACCCGGAGATTAGAACACTGAAGGCGTCGATCAAAAACATCAACCAATTGATCAAGGAGAACTATCGGTTGTCCATTAATTTGTTCTGGAATAACAGAATTCGGGCCGTAAATTCCAGCGACCCGAGTATGTTTCCACAAATTAATAAGATCTTTAGGAGGAAAGGTCATAACGACCTTCCGTGTATTAAGCTCCAAAGAACAACTGACAATACAAACATACTTTTGACAGCAGGAATCGATCCAGGGGAAGCCGTCTTCAACGACGATTTCTATGTTATTGAAGATCCTCAGGAGAAAGTGGAGGCAGTGGGGGCTGTTTTTCAGGAAGTGTATAAGGTGAATGATAGCGTTCGCCCGAACCGCATCCTGGAAAACAATGCCCTGCTCCATCACTTCTACCTCAGAAATGACATAACGCAATGGCGATCTGAGAACCGCGGTTTCACGCGGTTCGATGACGAAAACTTGGCAAACGCCATAGTCGCCGAGCGAAGTGGGTCCAGTCCCCTGTTAATTTCGAAGGTGGAACTCCAGACCATCTTCGATTCCATAAAGAAAAGAAGTCAGCGGGAGTCGATGGTATATCCAACATTGTACTGCGACACTTACCCCCTGAAGCTGTGGACATTTACGCCACGCTGTTCAACAATGCGCTGAATAATGCATATTATCCAGTGCGTTGGAAGACGGCGGTGGTTCATCCTCTCCCGAAAAAAGGAAAGGACAACTCCAATCCGGCAAATTTCCGGTCGATAAGTCTCCTTCCGAGTATCAGCAAGGTATTCGAAAAGATTCTCAATCGGGCTCTGTTCAAGTGGTCTGAGGACAACAATATTATACCAGAGAACCAGTTTGGTTTCAAGGCCGGACATGACTGTATTCATGCCGCCTCCAAGCTCGTCTCTGATATACAATGGAACAAAGCGAAAAAACAGTGCACGGGTGCATATCTGGTTGATTTGGAGAAGGCTTTCGACACCGTATGGTTAGAGGGCCTCTATCTAAAGCTAACCAGACTTGGCATAAGTAAACCACTACTATATATGCTTCATGACATGTTGACTGGTAGAACGTTTGTTGTCAAAAGTGGCAATGTAACTTCTACCACCGAATATTTCATTAAAAATGGTCTGCAACAGGGAGCGGTGAACTCGCCGATTCTCTTCAGCATTTACACCAGCGATATGATAGGTAGTCTAACTCAGGCAATTGCGTATGCGGACGATCTTATCGCGTACAGATCAGCACCTACTGTCGAGGTCATCCGAACTCTTTTGCAGCGGGACTTCGATAAGATCCAGAGATATTGTGATGACTGGAAGTTAAAAATCAACTTTCAGAAATCGGAAACTATCCTGTTTAGGACACCGTTGTCTAAGGCCTCTAGGGATACGAGAAAGAACTGGCGCAAGCTGGTGATCGTTGGACCAAACGGACATCCACTGGCGAGCAAAAGTGTAGTAAAGTACCTTGGCATCTGGCTGGATCAGTATCTATATTTCGGAAGACATGTAGATGCTGCTCTGGCGAGAGCTAGGGGAGCATTTGCCCTGACAAGACGATTGTTTTATAGCAGCCGTCTTGACAGCAGGGTGAAGGTGATTTGCTACATGTCTCTTATCAGACCGATGATTGCCTATGGGTGCCCGGTGTGGTTCAACGTTGCCCCATCTCAAATGGAAAAGATACGGGTGTTTGAGAGGCAGTGTTTGAGAAGCTGCCTTGGACTTCACAGAACACCAGTATCTGACTACACAAAATACTATTCCAACCAGGTCCTATACAACGGGGCCAACATAAACAGGATAGACAATTTTCTGGTGAAACTCATTCGGTTTCACGCGGCAAGAGCGATGACCTCGAGCAATAGTCTCATCTTTGGGGCCTTCTACCCCAATGATGAATATTTTGAAAGTGCGCGTTTAAGCGGCTTTATTCCGCCTGAAGCTTTCCTATTTTTGGATAGTCGAGGGCTGATACAGGACAGATCGGCGGTTCCGCTAATCTACCACGTCTTCCGACGAACTGTGGATAGGCGGCTCCTGTACGACCGAGACGTAGTTGCTCAGGGCGGAGGAGAGCGCCTGCGGTTCAGCAGGAGTGTGTCCGATTGGGACCGTCGGAGTAGGTTGCAACAGGAGAACCTGTTGTGGTGGCTGCAAGATTAGCTATAGGTAGTTGACTCTTGACTTTCATTTTGAAGTATGGCCGACTTTCATAATCTAAGGTTTCACTTAAGGTTAGGTTAAGAAAAACAGTCGGGGTGGCACAAAAAAAAAAAAAAAAAAAAATACAAAAATACAAAAATACAAAAAAATACAAAAAAATTCAAAAAAAATACAAAAAAAAGTACAAAATGCTTGCTGTGGCTGTTCTAGTTTTAAGTTATTTTTAAGTAGTTTTAATTAGTTCTAAGTAGTTTTAGTTAGTTCATAAGTAGTTTTAATTAGTAAGTAAGTTTAATAAAAATAAAAAAAAAACACATGACACCAAGTTTTTTAAAAAAAAATGTTTCTTGGTCAAGAAAAAAGATAAATTTATTTTAAAATAATTAAATTAGATTTTAGGCCGAAAGGCATTAGTTTTTAAGTTGTTAGTGTTTAATTTAGGATATCCGCAGAGGATAAGTAAGTTAGTTAAGTTAGTAGATAAGTAGGCTAGTTTTTATTAATTTTTGTCTAGCATGTAAGTTAGTTATAAGTTAAATAAAAATAAAAATGAATTTCAAAAAAAAAAAAAAAAAAAGCTGCATCCGAAAGCGGTCCCAGAAAATTCTTAGAACAGAATTGCGACACACAACAACAGCACACTTTCATTTTAACTTTCGATTAATGTATACTTGTGAGGGCTCAGTGGCGCGATGGTTAGTGTGATGAACTGCCGCGCAGAAGGTCTGGGTTCGATTCCCAGCCGTAGCAACACCTAAATGATTTTTCACTGGCCCTCCTCTCGTGATGATCTGACAAATCGTCCGAGTAGTATCAATTGTCAAGAATAGCTTATCTCAACTTAGCCGTTCGGAGTCGGCATAAAACAGGAGGTCCCGCCATCGTGCAAGAAATACACACGCACACATGAATGGTTGTGAGAAAGCTACCCTGGGTACTAACGAGCCTGTTGCGCCGAAAATTTGTATTTGTATTTGTATACTTACGTTGGATTTCTTTAAGATCGATAAACAATCAATCTATGTTATCGATCACATTCAATCTATTTTAACGATCGTTAAAACATTTAAACACATTTACAATACATTCGTTATTATACCCTATTCCATAACATAGAGAAATAATTTAGCTAGATATACCTTAAAGTAAATGGATAGACTCGAAATCGCTAGCTGAGTCGATTAGCAATGCCTGTCTGTCCGTACGGCATAGAGGTGCCACTCCAGGAACGATGTTCGCAAATTTTACCAAAGTGTAAAACGTCAATACAAGGCTCGAACAGAATCCTGTCGAGATGAACAAGGAAATATCGTAGCTGAGACATATTCGGTGCTGAGGATATGGAAGAACCACTTCTGCAGAATGTTAAACGGCGATGACGAACAACATTCCCCTGTCAGGCAGAACGAACCATTTAATATTGGCAACGGCAGCGAAAGCTGCCAACCATCCGATCTAAGTGTAGTGAGGATAGCATTATCAAAAATCAAGCTTAATGAGGCCGCCGGAAATGACGGCCTTCCCGCTGAGCTTTATAAAGCTTGCGGAGATGACTTGGTAAGTAACATCCACCAACTCATAAGCGAAATCTGGTCGGATGAAAGCATGCCTGAAGGAGATCCACAAAAAAAGGAGACCTTCTGAACTGCGCCAACTACAGAGGCATAAGTCTCTTTAACATCGCCTACAAGAACCTATCTGCCGTAATATGTGGAGGCCTGAAACCGTTTACCAACAACCTGATCGGCCCTTATCAGAGTGGTTTTAGGCCAGGAAAGTCAACAACCGATCAAATTTTCACACTTCGGCAGATCCTGGAAAAAAACCCAAGAAGTCCAATTCGATACCCAACACCTATTCATCGATTTTCAAAGCCGCATACGACAGCATTTATAGAGACGAACTATACTGAGCCATGTCTAGTTTCGATATACCGCCCAAACTCGTCCATTTGTGTAGGATGACGATGGAGAATTCTCGCTGCTCCATTAGGGTCGGAAACGACCTCACCAACACATTCGATACCAAAAAAGGATTTAGGCAAGGCGTTGCGCTGTCACGTGACTTCTTTAATTTGATTCTTGAGAGGATTGTGCAAAACTTCCAAGCTTCCTTGGTCGATTCGAGAGAAAAATTCTTCGAAAAGTCTTAGTCCCGTTTGCATTGACGGGCATTGGAGACGAAGATTCAACCACGAACTATACGAGCTGTACAGCGACATACCCCTGGTTAAAAAAAAACTCCGCATTGGACGTTTAAGATGGCTAGGACATGTAGAAAGAATGGACACCAATACTCCGGCTCGCAGAGTCTTCGATTCCCAGCCAGAAGTCGGACGCAGTAGAGGAAGACATCGCCTTAAGTGGCGTGCAAAAGTAGAAACCGACCTCAACCAACTTGGAGTGCGCAACTGGAGGCAGTTAGCTAAGGACCGGGCCGGACCGGAGAGGCATGTTGGTTGAGGCCCAGGTTCATCCCGGACTGTAGCGCCACTTAAGTAAGTAAGTAGTAAGTATTTTTTAGAAGTGAAAGCCAAGATTCATTTTGCTAGTCCATAGCACACAACCTCATTATAATGGTATTTAAATAGTTCTTAGCTGAACAAATAAAAATCCGCAAAATATTCCATTTTATATAAGAGCAATTTCATGAACTTAAACGTATTCATAAGGAATGCTCAACATGATGAAACTCATCAGCTCAACTCGAAAACTTTATCCTCACATCAGGATACACCAGAACACACACGGTTTCCGTCTACCACTTAACAATTCAATCAAAGCTCTAATGAAATTACATAAAAACCAAAATAACTTCAAGGCTGCCACAGGAACCGCCACCAAATGTTGCACTATACCGCAACAAGTAACGTGATTCATGTAGATCGTAGGTGCTTATGCTTATGCAACGAACATGTACTGAACTGAGTGGTAAGAAGGCTAACCCTGGTTGACTGGCATGTCATTTAGAGTTCACTTAAAGGCATGCAGTATGTTGTATTTGAAAATGTAGGTGCAAACTTTATATTAATTTCCCTTTTCCAAATTAAAAACTTTTACCTTGCACTGCCGGTATAGAGTTCTGTGTATCTACAGCACATTCCGTATTACTCAGGATCATAAGGTACCCCGTTTCAATATGGCTGAAATACGAGATAACGGTGTGTGATTGATCCAACTATATCCTGTTCTAGATTTTAAAAGTCCTACTATTTGCTGAATGAAATTTCATTTGTCAATAAAGGGAAAGCGAGGTAGTGTAGCAAGTAGTGTTGAAAAGAAAATTGTATAGATGCTTAGATTGATTTATAAATATTGATTTTTGTAGTCTCCAGATCCGTACTTATCAAAGCAAGATATTTATCATGAAAAGTTAAGTCCAAAGTCCCCAAATCGAAATGACGAATATTTTCTTTTTCTACTGCGTCTAACGTCTTGGTGGGAATTGGATTACTTGCGGGATATTGGTGTCCATTCCCTTGGCGTTCAGTTCAGTGCAAAGTTTTTTGACCAGGTATAACACGAATATACATACCGTCATATAAAATAAACTTTGGAGTTTTATTTAAGCCAAATTTAGGATGCATTGCAATAACCCCTGCGGAATTAATCCCCATGTGGATAAATTCCCAAAAATAAATGCAATAGACCCCGCAGGCCTTATTTCCTTTTCGAAATGGAAATAGGTCCCGCGGCTATTGCCTGTTAATGTCTTTTGCTGATGGGGCTTATTTCCTTTGCATGCATCCATACTCGCACGCAACCCAAATCCAACAGTGAGCCCAAGCAGGATGCCCTTCCACTCATATTCAAACTTTGCATACCCCCAAACTCGCACTCGGATCGGATCGGGATCGGTATGAGAAGTATAAAGACCCTAATTGCGCCAACTGTTGGATTTGAAATGGATGCGAAACCGGATGTTGCAAAGTTTGAAGAAGGAGTGGGGTGTGCTGTTTCCTGCAACCCCCCTGCTTGGGCTCACTGTTGGATTTGGGTTGGTGCGAGTTTCGATGGATGCAGAGGAAATAAGCCCCACAATCTAAAGGCATTAACAGCCGCGGGTGTTATTGCTTTTTTGTTACGGGGCTTAATTCCATTACGCAGGGCTTAATTCCTCGGGGGTTATTCCACTGCACCTATATGAGACCCGGTTTTGATGCTCGTATTTCCTATACGTGTATGTTGCTAATAATTTGCTGTCATCGCTCATATCGTTTTGTCTGATAGCGGGATATTGTTTGTGATCGACCGGTAACGATCTTCAAAACAGAAATAGTTTTCCATATTCTTCACATCGACTGTGACTCAAGTACAATTTTCTTTTGGGCATATCGAAAGGATACGAACACATTTCTAAAGTGGCTCCTCTCAATATTTTCGATTTTATGGTTTTCTTGTTCTTTTTTCTTCAATTGCAGCAACAATTTGACAGACGACAACCGATATTTTGTTTGATCTACGGTTGCCAGATGTCACTCATTTGGCGGGACAGTCCCGCTTTTGAACCTTCGTCCCGCCAAGTGTCCCGCTCAAGAAAATGCCACGACAATGTCCAGCTTTTTCGACATTTTCGACCTCGAGATTTTGATTTGATCTAACATTACGATTTAGGGGAACTCAAAAAAAGTGGTTTTTGGTCCGTCTGTCTGTAATGGTCTCTTCAGCATACATGGTTAGTGGGACAATACAGAACATAGATGTAACTAAGTTTGAAATCACTAGCAAAATCAATAAACGACTAAATTACAATGAAGCTATATATGTTATTAAACAAAAGACAATTTTAAATATATTTATTACGGCTCTAGAATACAATTTCGCAGAGTGTTTTTCAAACTACTTTTACTAACATGCAGTTCAACTACGTCGTTATTTTTATTGTAAACTCTACTCATGCGACTAATAGCCTCATGCATGCCATAGTTGTGTTTATGACTAGGTATATGTAATATATTGAATAATTGATAATAATAATTGGTGTAAGAAAACCATGTCATGGTTTTTCTACATGTCAGGCGGTTTTGAGGCTCAAAGATATTTTAATGTTTTTTAAATGCTAAACAAGTACTTTGCTTAACATATTTCCAATCGATCACCGTTTATTTCATTTAAATATTCGGAAAATTGTGAGCGCTACACAATTTAGCGCAAAACTCCAACCTATTTTTGCATGGGACACCTACCCTTAATAGACAAAATGAATACCAAAGGGCCAACATGGATACCTTGAGGCACTTAGTATGTGGCTTAAAAAGGGTCCGATATACAAGGTGGCGCAAAAGTAATCCTCCTATCGCTATAAATTTTGCGATTGGCCCCTAATGTCAGTTCTGTTTTGACATTAGTGTAGTAAACACATGCGAAATACACGTTAATAAACAATGTTACGCTACACTGCTCTAGAACGCGGAATATTGGTGACTATTTGTTTGAGCAATAATTTTTTTAAATTACAGCCAAAAAACATCGGAAGGTTATTTTTGCGCCACCTTGTAGAACATCTGAACAGAACTTTGTATTGGCCTTCAAAAAGATAGGATTTAATCCATGTAATTGGGCCCGATTGAAATCCCAGTGCTTAAGTTTAAAAAGAATGGTTTCATGTGAAATTTTATCGACAAAAATTACATCGACTTCATTGCCATTCTCTAATGCGAATAGTGTATTAGATACAAATTCTGTTAAGTTGGTGTTGACCTTCCTTAAAAAAAAATCCGTGTTGGTTAAAAAAATAATGTAACATAAACGATGCTTTCAAATAGAGCTAAGCAATTGGTCAGTAGTTAGAAATTATTACTATGTAAGAGCTCTTCCAAAGAGAACGTAAGACTCCCTGTGATACCGGGTTAGAGCAGGGTTCTGCTCAATAATTAATAAAATTTTTAGAACTATAGAGGGACCGGGAGAATATTCGCGCTTTAGTTTCATTACCTTTGCTTCTAACAGAGACACGATTACTTCAATTGAGTTCAATGATGTTTGTTTTCATGAACGCTGTAAACAAATCATTAAAAAAAGTACAATTTAAGTACATTCACACAAAATAAAATCAGAAAATTTTATATACGCTTTTTTATTAAACAAAATGTTAATCAAAATAAATTTTCCAATTAAATTTTAAATTTTACATTTTATGATAAAGGAAAACAAGGTTATCAAACAATTTCAAAAAAGACAAAAAGGGTAAAAAAAATGTTTTATTTTAGTTACGTGTATACTATGTTAGCAGCTTTATACTACCAAGTAATAGGATAAGAAAGGGCACTTGGAGAAATATTATTACAATTATTTTTAATTTGTTATGTAACATTTAACGATATTAATAGGTAAGGAGTTTCCACAACATGTATTACTCGCACAATAAGTATTTAGTAAACAAATTGTATTTTCCCAGTTTCTTGAATTTGGCTCACTTTATGCCTTATTTGCTGCCTTCACCTAAAGAAAAAATATTGTTAAAGAATTTTCATTATTTGCATTCATTATAAGTTATGTTGACACAAAATAATGAAAATTATTACTTTTATATATATTGACGTTATTCTTACTTGTGATTTAATGTTAGGTTTTACCAATTTTAGCGCAGGAAAAGTAAGAACAAAGCTGCTTAAACGCCTGTTGTTATTTTTATGTTATGTGTAGACGCTATATTCGCGTCTACATTTCAGTTGTAAATGTATACGTACTTAACAATAATAACAAAAACTCGAAAACCATTTAAGACATAATATGCCCAAAAGAGGCTTTTACAGCAATAAATTTGTTTATTTTTAGTAAAATCCTAAGTGTGGGTTAGCATGTAATATGTATGCATTGCTATTAGTTAGATTAAACGATTTTGTACATGGATATGAATGAGTATGAGATTTGATTACAAAAATTGTGTTTGTTTATTAAGCATTAAGAATGCAATGCTATTTGACGTAAACTGATGACAACCCATGCATAATAGAAGATTCCAACAAGTTAAAATATAAGGTAGACTATTTGATGTAAATAAATATAATATATTTATTATTTTAAAAATCTTGGTAATTAAAAAAATCAATTATAAATTTAATTAAAAAAAAAACAGTATTTAAATATAAATTAATACTATTTAAAAAGGGTAAAAACACTTGTGAAAGGACACGTTTAAAGTATACAATGATCAAGTAGATGTTAACTAGTTTTTACACACAATGAATAATCAAACGTTTACAGACCACCACCAGAACGGTCTACAGTTATCTTTACTTTTAGCTGACCGGCTTCATGCTTCTGCTCTCCCAGCTCAGCCATTCGCGCAAATCTTGAATATGCTACATCACCTGTCTTAATCGCGGACATCATCTAAAAATATTTAGAAAATAAATATATAAGTAAATAACATAACTAAAGTCTTACAAAATTAATCAAATAAATATCAATAGCATCAATAGCTTTTAGATAAATACCAAAACTTATCAGAACCTTACAATTTGTCAACATATTTGTGCCATTAGATTTGTCGAAATACTAGGGATTACATTCACATTTATTTGCTTCCCTCTTTACACTCTTTATGTATTAAGATTTTTTTTATGCACTGACGATCACAAGGATGAGGCCATAAATTTTGCAATCGATTTTCACTCTTTAGTTTTATTATCTGTATAACACAAGATTAAACATTGAATTACTTAAAATGCGTATGAAGATGCAGCACTAGGATGCGGCCATTGCGTTTGCATATATTTTGTTGCATGAGTTCACATCAGCGACTATTTTCAAAGTTTTGTGAAGAATATTTAAAAAAGCGTTGAAAAAAACTGTTTTTATTTAGTTAAACAAAAGAAATGGCTTCCGGAAAGACTTTGACAGCGACAGAAAGAGATAAAAATAGAGTTAGGACTCTCAGGCCGAAAAAATCCAAGGAGGCTTAATAGAAGAAATACTGTTGTAAACAGTTATCTTCCGTATCCATAAAGGTGCAGTATGAGCTTATTTCACAAATAAAAGGAAATAGCAAGATCCCCCCCCCCTAGTCAGCACTCAAATTTTTGCATACATCCAATTATACAAATCCACCAGTGAGCTTACCCAGAAGGGGGTTATAAGAAAATTTTAAATATGCATGGACGGCATGCTGTCCCCCTTCAACTCCCCTGCTCTCACTGTTGGATTTTAGTTGCGTGAAAGTTGATTGTGTAAAGGAGACACCCTCCACGAGCAAAAGACATTAACCACCGCGGGGTTTATTTCCGTGGCGGTTATTTCCTTTTTTTGGGAATTAAGCCCCATGCGGCTTATTTCCGCAGGGGTTATTGCACCGCACCATCCACAATGCTATGGTAAAAATATAAAAGGACGCACGACAGAAGCAAGAACATTGCAACAAAAGCGAAGTTTAAGAAAGTTTAATCTTAACGGACCCAATGGTTACAACTTTCTTTTCCATGATCTAAGAAAGCAGGAGTTTATTTTGGCAAGACATCAAAGCCGCGCATAAGGGAAGCTACTACCCACTATGTCACAATCGAGTTGGAGTTTTTGTCCACAACAATGAACGAAAACAACTACAAATGTTTGCAGGAACGGTCATTTCCAAAAGTGAAAAAACAATTTCGGACCCCTGCCTTGGATATTCTAACAGGGTTATGTTTGGCCATGGTCATGTTATTAAGTGTATGAAGGCGGCAGACAATTTGAATACAAGACCACTTTAATCGAAGCTATTTCTGGTACCAAATTGATGGTTGGGTGTTGTAGAACCAGGGTAGACTCTGATTGACTTTAACTTGGCAATGACCAGTGCTCGCAGCTCTGACTACACATCAAATATGCATATTTTTTACCTCCAAGTGGTAACCATCAATCCCGTAGTGGATACTGATGGCTTCGTGTCCTAGGGGTATATAATAAATTGGAACTGGCCCTCCAGGTTGGGTGTTGTGCTTTGGGTTAACTACCCACCCATGGAAAAAACCATTGTTACGAAGAAACTAATAGCCTTGGAAAGGACTGATATTACTGTTGACGATCTGCTTAACGAAAAAAGGACTGTGACATCTTATATAGACCTTGTTATAGTGTTATAGCTAACACCGACTCGGACCACTACCTTGTTGCAGACAAGGTAAGGATGCGGATATCCACCACGCCACAACAAACCAGAAATACTGTGAAAAAATTTAATGTCGAAAGACTGCAATCGCAAGAGACCGCCAAGGCCTTCGCGCAACGCGTATCCCTTAACCTCTCGATTTACACCATACCACCAACATCTAATGTCGAAGAACAATGACAACAATGCCAACAAGCCATTAGATCAGCCGCAACTGATGTTCTAGCTGCAGATGAAGATAAGAGCTGCCATTGAGCTCTATAGGCAAAGAAGAAGGACGCCGGCTTTTCAGAATGAAGAAAAAAAGAGCAAGAAAAGTGCGTGATCGAGGATCGAGGCAAAAATGGGTTTAGCAGTAAATGAGGGTAAGACTAATTATATGCTGTCAACACGAAAGGACACACAACATCGACGAATTGAACAGATCTTCACCATTGACAGATATAACTTTCAGGTAGGACGGGACTTTGTCTACCTCGGCTCCGCTATCAACTCTGACAACAACATCTCGTCAGAAATCAAACGAAGAATTACTCTTGGCAACCGCTGTTTCTTCGGGCTAAGAAGGCAATTTAGTAGTAAAGCCCTCACCCTAACTACTAAGAAGACCTTACATAAGACCTTGATCATCCCAGTCCTGCTCTACTGCGCTGAAGCATGGACCGTATCAAAAGCAGATGAAGAAATCCTCAGTCGATTCGAGAGAACAATTCTTCGAAAAATCTTCGGTCTCGTTTGCGTTGACGGGCTATAGAGACGAAGATTCAACCAAGAACTATACGAGCTGTACAGCGACATACCCCTGGTAAAAAAAAAAACTCCGCATTGAACGTTTAAGATGGCTAGGACATGTAGAACGAATGTACACCAATACTCCGACACGCAGAGTCTTCGATTCCCGCAGCCAGGCGTCGGACGCAGTAGAAGAAGACCTCACCTTAAGTGGCGCGAGTTACGAAAGGCGACCATGCTGACCCAGCACCCCCGAAACCACCACGAAGTCACGAAAGGCGATCATGCTGACAAAGCACCCCAAAACCACCGGATGCAGCACATAGCCTTATATCAATTTTTCTGTCAATTTAACAACTTCATTATTTTCCAAGAATTTCAATTCATAGTTTGTTAATTATAACCTAATATCAATTTTTCTGTCAATTTAACAACTTCATTATTTTCCAAGAATCTGTTTTATATAAATTGTGTCAATTAATCATTATTCTAATTCTAAGAAATTACATGTAAAGTAACTTTATCGATTGGCATAATTTAAAATGCCAGAATAAATTTGTCAGTCAAGTGGAACAGTTGTTTTTTTTTTAAATGTTTGAAGTCTCAAACATGTAATTCGCGCACAAGTAGAAATCGACCTCAACCAACTTGGAATGCGCAACTGGAGGCAGTTAGCTAAGGACCGGGCTAATTGGAGAGGCATGTTGGTTGAGGCCCAGGTTCATCCCGGCTAATGGACTTGGTAGCATAGCCCACGTGTTTTTATTTCAATGTAATAAGAATCAATGTTTTCCTAATTCTATAATAAATATTAATAAATAATTTCATTTTTAATATTACCTGTAAATATTCGTCCAGCTCAACTTGTCCATTCATATTTGTATCGATTTCTCGAAGAATCTCATGAAGCTGTTCACCTGAAACATCAGCTTCTCCATAACTCTGAAAAGGAGATGAAATTTAATATTAATTTAACTTAAATTTAACAGAAAATTAATAACGTATTGCTTCTGTTTATTTCTTTGAATAATAGGACAATTTTATAAGAATCTATTAAAAAGGCTACAATCCGCCGTGCGAGTCGTTTAATACCATATCTCATCCCATCCTCAAAATAAGTGGGACTGGCTGAACACATTGCTTGGATGAAATATATACAATGATATAAGGTCCGTTCGGTTACTCATGTATAGAAATAAATATTAGGGTTTGTTCGGGTAATTTTGAGTAAATAAAAATTAAAAATGTCAAATCTCCAATATCAAGAGAGAATTCTTTCATTTCAACGAAAAGTACCCGCACGCTTTCGCAATGAAAAATGAAAAACATCAAGTTTTGAAGTATGTTGAAAGAGACCAAAAACAAAAACAACCCTTCTCTTTTGTGTTTTCCTTATAAAACCTTCTAAGATTATTTTTACGAACTCAAATATTATGAGAAGTATTTTACGAACTCAAATATTATCATAAACATTATCACGTATATTTAAAATAACACAAATAATTTTTTTGTTGCTTTCTAATTCACTTCTGGGCTGTCATCGTTTGACAGTTTTCATTTGTCGTACGGCTTTGTGAAGTTCCACATCAAAGTTGGTTCAAATTTACTCTTCCACATGGGTACCCGAACGGACCTATTGATGTAAAGCTAAGTTTCGTTTATTATCCCCTTTTCCATAGGGGTATATTAGTTTTGATACAGTTTTTAACAGAAAGAGAGAGAGAGAGAGAGAAATAATTAATGCATATCTAACCTTAAAGTATATGGATCGACTCTTTTTTTGCCTCTGCGGGGAACGTCTGGTATAGTTTTAGTAATATATGTGTCCGGGATTGTATTTTAACTTATCTACTTGGCAGCTTGTCTTAAATTAAAATTTAATCGAAAAATCAGTCAGAGATCACTAATATCAATGGCGCAAATTTATAGTCAATCGATGTTTAAGGGTTTAACTCCACACTAGTTATGAGGTACTTTAAATTAAAAGCTTGCTTTAACATATTTTCAATAATAAACACTTTTTTAACGTGGCGCTAATTAGTGTATGCTAATGGACATTCCTCTACGAACTTTAAGTCAAACTCACCTAAAACAGGACATAACGATAACTCTTTATTAAATATTTAAAGTGAGGTTTCGGTCGCTTTAACTTTAATGCAGAGTGACAACGCTAAAGTACACTTTTTGACGATTATAATTACCAAAACGCGTTAGTCCGCGATTAAATAATTTTAAAGTGTACTTCAAACGACTATAAATTTGCGAACTAAAGGCTGAACTATAATAGAAGATGGCTGCGGACGACCACTTTTGTAACTGTGCGAACACATGCAAATTGTATTGTACGACCATAATAGCTTTTCGCTTCGATTCGTTCAGTTTTCGTTCACTTTTGCTCACTTTTAAAGGCTGAACTATAATAGACGGAAGCAATCGGAAGCTTATGTCAAAATTCTAAGTTAAGTTTTCTTCAGTAAGCTTAGTACGCAGCTCTCGCTAAATTGTATCTTTCTTAATCTCCACTTGTTTTCTCCAATCCAAAGATAAATGCTCGCTAAATTCGTACACAGCATATAGATGAGTCAGGGAAATGAAGTCAGTTACATTATTATTTTCTTTGTAAATAAAGATGTCGTCTTCCTCGAGAAAATCTTCCATCAAATATTCGTCTTCATTTTCTTCCATTTTGTTTTTATTTTCATTAAAATTTCGCCGATTTAAATGCCTCGCACATTAATTTCGCGAGATAAATAAGTGGAGACCTGTCTTCCGCCGAGTATGACACTTTTCGTATAACACATAATATTGTTATACCCTACCTACATTTTGTGTGTCCCATCTTTATGAAGTTAAGAATTTATCTCGCGAGCTGCGTACTGCACTGATAAATTTGCTCGCTAAATATGGGAGATAAAATTTAGCGCGAGCTGCGTACTAAGCTGTACACTCAATTACTCAAGTTGCCCATAATAGACTTTTGAGAATGGAAATGCAAACAATAAAAACCAAATTTCGTTGCTTAGGAACTTACAAATATAAATGTACACAGCTGTTGAAGTGAAATGTAAAATTTGTGTATGAAAGAACAAAAGAAAGAGAAAGAGCGAATCAATTCGCTTTTTCGTAAGTGAGCAAAAGTGAACGAAAACTGAACGAATCGAAGCGAAAAGCTATTATGGTCGTACAATACAAATTGCATGTGTTCGCACAGTTACGGAAGTGGTCGTCCGCAACCAGCTTCTATTATAGTTCAGCCTTTAACTTAGAATTTTGACATTAGCTTCCGATTGCTTCCGTGTATTATAGTTCAGCCTTAATAATTCAGAAATGAAAACTCGAAACAAACAGAACTTTTGAGACGTACTAGGTCAGAGCAATCTTTGGCCGTGTTCCGGGTTTCAGTTTTAGTAAGACATCTTGAAGAAGCTCTGTTCTCATTGGTCAATCATTTTAGTCACATGACATTAGAGGGCAAATGGCTGACGAAACAAGTTGATAATTTACGCATGGACACTCAGATATGAGTGACAGCTGATTTTTCTTCGACCTGCCATGAAAATGTTTTTAATTTCAGTAAAATTACCCGATATAAGTTATTTTTTTAGTTTTTTGATAAAGAATAATTTTTCTGAATAAATAAAAGCTAATAAAAATATGGAAAAATGATATTGCAAAATAAGGGTATGGGTTCGGTAAGAAGCGGTAAGCGTTACCTTAACTTATTTTTTAGGTGTAGTGTTTTTATTGTGAAAGTAAACATATTTGGATTACAAAAGTATACAACGACTGAACGGAGTGAATTTTATAATCAGGTAATGCATACATACATTAAACATATTTATTCCATATAGAGTTGTGTTTTAAAAGGAATAATATCTTTGCAGTTGCACAACATTCCGAAAAGGAATGTAGAAATGTGAAACTATTTATTTTATGTTAAGGAAGTGGATGCAAAAAAACATATTGAAACATTTTTCTTAAAAAAAAATATTTGGTTTTTGTTTGTCCGTCTTCATTTGTCTGGGGAGTTTGGATTTGGAACCTCATGTACTACTTTGATCAAATACCATCTGGCAACACTACCTTAAAGTATATGGATCGACTCATAATCAGTATTTTAGTCGATTTAGCCCTGTCTGCCCGTCTGTACGTCACTTGGTGCACGTAATCTCTGTTGCTCCCAGTCCGACAAGTGCCAAGCCCATTTTTCAGAAAAACGTTGTTTTTTTTTTGTCAAACCGTTAGGAATTCTAAAAAGTGTCTGAACATGATGTATTTATGAAATTATGTATTTCTCTTTGTTACAAATTATGGATGGTCGCGGTGTAGTGGTAATGTGTTCGCCTGTTGAGTGGCAGGTTGCTCGTTCAATCAAAAATTAATTAAAATTTATGAAACTTTTATTTAAAGAAATAAAAAAAGGTCGGTAGTTACTCCCAAAAAGTATACACCATCTTGAAAGTTTTGCGAATTTAACAAACACAAAAAACAGTCAGTTAGTTCGGACACCACCCATGTCAATCTCTTTCTTCCCCTTCTCTAACGCTCGTACTATGATAAAACATTATAAGGGTATTCATAACCCTTCGAGTGTGCTAAAATTATAAAAACAAAATGTCTCAAAGCTAACATACCCTCTTGGTTAAAGGTATAATAAATGGTCCCGTACTTTTCAGAAAAACGTTATTTTTCTCCAAGCCGTTGGGAATTTTGAAAAATAGTCTGAACAAAATGTTTACTGTGTACCGTGTTAAGTAAATCATCTATCAGTTTTCGTTCATGCTGATTAAATTCATATTTCAGATAAATGCTAGGACTTTACAAAATAATAGAACTCTGCAAACATTTCCATGGATTTATAAATAAAAACCTAATATATCTACAGACATGGTAGGTAGTAAAATCTTAACATTTGTATCTATATAATTTACCTTCAAAGCGCGACGAATGTCGTTAATTGAAACATATCCTTTGTTGTCTTTATCAATAATTTGGAAACGTTTAACGTACAGCTGAATTTCTTCTTTAGATAATTTGATTGGTATCTTTTCCTTAGATGTTCGATTGACCTGTTGTCCCATTTCATGTGCCAGGAATTCGGTAGCTTTTTTCATTTCAGCCTGTATGGAAAACAAATGCGGTTACTAAGAGATGTTTAAAAAAAAAGTTAACTAACTTGTTTTTGTTCCTTCGACCATTTTAATTCTTCTGCCATAATGTCTATAATTACTGGCAAAGCTTCCTGGGCAGCTTGAACATTTAAAAATGCTAAACGAAGTCTTCTAGCAATCATATCAATAGCATTACATGCATATTCACGAATGCCGTATCTGATTTCGGCATCTATGTAAGGGAATTCTGGATGAATTCTGTTACCGATAATAGGCCATCTCTTTCCAGTTAGCGATGCCATTTTTGATACGGCGAATGCTCGATCACCATATGATTTTGCTAAATGCTGAGCGACTTCGCACTCCAAACCAAAATCTTGCACTAGACGAATGTACATCGTCGGGGTCCAACCTTGCCCGCCCTCAATTTTCAAATAAGACGTTACAGCTTCCGCTCTTTCTGGTTTTAAATTACAAGCTGCAATCATGTTTAAAATAAACATATGTATAAATTAATTCGAATATTTGATATTTGAATAAATTACCTTTTATGGCAGCATCTATTGTATGTTCAGCCATCGCTCTGTATGTTGTCCATTTTCCACCAGCAATAGTAATTAGCTTAGATGGGCTAACATGAACAATGTGATTTCTGGCTAGAGACTGGGTGTCACCTTTATTTGGATCAGACACTAACGGACGAATACCACTCCAGGCAGAGAGTACATCACCTCGCCTTACTTCAACATCAGCATTTAGATAGTTCTTGATTTCTTTTAATATAAATTGAATTTCGTCTTCGGTGGGGCTAGGAGAGTGCGTTATTTCGCAAGGTAAATCTGTTGTTCCCGCTATTGTTTGTCTTTGCCATGGAAGGAAAAATATAACTCTTCCGTCCGATGTGCTCGGATCTAGCAGTCCCATCTGATCCGGGCTGTAGTATCCGGGAAGTACAATATGTACGCCAGAACTTGGACAACATATGCTTTTAACAGTCGGGTCATCCATTTTCCGAATGCTGTCTGTAAAAGGTCCAGTAGCATTTACAATGCATTTTGCTTTTACTGTGAACTTCTTTCCAGATATATGATCAGTTACTTTGGCGCCACAGAGTGTAGGTTTTCCATCCGGTCCGGGTTGTTTTAGCAATTCAGTAACTTCAACATGATTGCACACTGTTGCTCCATGACGCGCTGCTGTTAAAGCAACCGCAAGGGCCATTCTTGCATCATCTTGTTGACCTGCGAAATAAAAAATAATTTAATTCTGCGAAAAGGATGACAATATGATCATCTATAGATATAACTGAAGCTATAAACAAGACAGTGAATCAAAACTTCACAGTTTTGAGTTGTAAACGAATGGCAAAATGGGAATTCAGTTTTGAGAACTATAATTACTAGGTAAAACACCGCAGCGGCACCTCCTTGGGACACGTAGGTGCTCTGAGTAGGAGTCGCTTGGTAAGCTCCGAAAGACATGTATGATACGGATGTGAATATTCAAATAACTCAAAATCGGGATGAAGTAATAAAGGAACTTAGAAATAGGTTGGAATATGACATGGTAATCAACTTTAAGATGCATTAGTGTTCAGGATATATAAGCTTACAAATCAGCTCCAACTTTGGAAAAAACAATAGAGAGTAATATAATCCATGTAACGCATGTACACATAGTCCTCTTTACTAACAAAAGATCGATCACAGAGTTTACTTCACCGACTCAACGAAAGGGTAAAGAAAGCAAATATTGCACTATATAGTTGCAATAAAAATGGGGTACCAATGGCCCATGGTCACAGAATGGCTATACACGGCTGTTATGAGACCAATCATCACTTGCCTTGTCTGGTGTGTAATGCCTTGAAAAATACCAAGCATACAGTTGAACTAACAAAGGTATAAAGAACAGCGTGATTACTCACAACAGGAGCTATGCGCACCAGTCCCACAGTAGGTTTCGAAACAATCCCTAACCTTTCACCAATTGACCTACAGATGAATGACAAAACGACGAAAAATGCAGCACGGGTAACCTATGTATCAAACCCTTTGGTTATAGTAAAATATTGAAATTAGTATCATACGATAATGGGACATCTGATTACACCATCTCATATCATGATTTTGACATTATTTACTCAATCAGAATACCAAGTAGAGAAGATTGGTCTTCAAACAATGCGTTACCTAGCACTGAAATAGCAATTTATACTGATGGGTCTAAAATGAAAATAGGAATGGGCTATATGATCAACTCCGATGAAATAGGTTTAGCCTCATCTCTTCGACTAGCAAACTAGTGGAATGTATTCCAAGCAGAAATCCTAGCCATAATCGAAGCTGCCGAATCGGCTAGAGTACTTGAGATATCACATGAGGATATTTCCATCTACGTAGATAGCCAAGTGGCCATAAAAGCTCTGGCATCCAACATATTAAAATCAGGAGTATTTGGATGGTCGAGGAAGACATCAACCACCTACTTTGTCACTGCCCTGCGATCAGCAACAGATCGTCCGTTTTACCTGCAAATCGGGATGGAGCAGTTACCTCTTTGAAGCGAATGGAGCAGCACAAATCACAGTTTGTGTTTGATGGCTCACTTGAGCGTCAACAGCCCATCTAACCTTACGCATGAAAAAGTTGATCAATAAACGGTTAATAAACTCCTGGGTAACTATTGATTTCGAAGATCAGGAAGAAGTTTTATAAAGAAAATTTATTAGGTGTATAACACCAATCAGTCACAAAACATGTGTTGCTTGTTGTAGATAGCTTAACAAACATTTCAAACCTTATATGCGGTAAAAACAACTAGCACGAACGAAGTTTGTGCTTATTTATTTCTATAAATTCAGCCGATCAAAAGGGGAACTTATTTCACATCTCAGAAATTCACAGAATTCAACAAATTAGAGCTGCAGTGACGCCCCTGGGTGACGCCCCATGCTAACGGACAGGTCGAGAGGGTGAATAGGGTTAAAAGCAATGCTAGCAAAGCTGACGAAACCAGAGGGATACGCAGATTGTGTTAGAAAGATTGAGTAGTAGATAGTTGCAGTATATATCATAAACACTTGAGAAACAATAGATCCACTCGGAAGTCTCCATGTAACATAACATTTTCATAATGTAGCACCGAACTACTAAGCACCCTAGCTCGGGCAACCAGCGCGCCTTCTAGAGCGAAATGCATAGAAGCAAGGCGGCCATCTTAAATACAGTTTCTCTGTGGAGTGGCGTGCAAATCAAAACACGTTTTTGCAATAGATTGAAATCAAGACACGACTTTAGAAAAATTGTAGGTACTTGTGTATTTTAGAGGTATAGAACTTCCAATAAGGATAACTTTCAAAGTAGCTGTCATACATAGGAAGTGTGTTTGACTTCTTTTTCAGTATACTTTGGCAAATCACCATGGAAACCTTACATCAGAACAACCTTTACAAATTTGCGCTCTGTTCGACAAACTTATAAAGCACTTCGTCAAGTTTACGCCGCGTATAATCCTCCATCTGATCAGCTAATACGCAATACTATAGATCGATTCATGACTACATCTACTGTTTTTGATAATATTCATTCAAATCGAGCCCGTACCGTGCGTACAGAAGAAGTTTACGCTGCTGTAGACGTGAGTGTGACAGAGGACCCGAATTTATCGATCCAACGCCGTTTTAAGAAACTCGGTCTCTGCCCGTCCAATACTTGGAAAATGTTGAGGAAATATATTGGCCTAAAACCATATAAGATCCAACTGGTGCAAGAACTAAAGCCAGAGGACCATCAATTACGTCGTGTGTTCGGTTAATAGGCTGAGAATCAACTGTAAGTTGAACCAGATTTTTATCTTCAAGTCATCTTCAGCGATGAAGCTCATTTCTGACTTAACGGGTATGTAAACAAGGAGAATTATCGTTTTTGGAGTGAGCACAATCATCATGAGACTCTAAAGACTCGATTACATCCCGAAAAAAGTCACTGTTTGGTGCGGATTACATGCCGAAGACGTAATCGGCTCATTTATCTTTAATTTGTCTTTTCGACTTCTTTATAACAACAAATATCTCTTCATATAAATAATATAAATGTGGAAGAAGGGCCAGACCTATAGTCAGATCATTCTTTAATACTTCTCACATTCGACGTACAAATTATAATGAAGGGACACAGTCCAACACTAGTTAATAAGCTAGCTGACTGGATCTACTTCAGAGAGAAGTTGGAAGAAAATACCCAAATGATAGATAATCAAAGAGCAAAAAGAGGAAACAGTGCAACTATTTACACTCAATATACAAAAAGATTCATGGGCTCAATGGGCTGGAACTCCAAAAACAAAAAAAAAACAAAATAAATCAGAACTCATACCCTCCTGCAATATGTGAAATTATTGCAGAAAAGAGAAAAGCTAGAAAAAGTTGGTAACATACAAGGGCGGCAAATGACAAAACTCATAAAATCAATTATTAAATTAAAAAATGAGTCACTAAAAAAATTCCTTAAAAGCCTAAAAAATCATGCTAGTACTGACTACTCGCTCTGGAAGGCAACAAAGAAAATGAACAGGCCAACAGCTCACATTCCACCAGTGAAAACCAGAGAAGGAAACTGAGCAAAGAGCAGCCAAGAAAAAGCAAATGCTTTTGCTGAATATCTTGAAGGCGTCTTCCCACGGTATGAAGATAAAGATTATCAAGAAATAACGGGTGATTTTTTAGCTGGTTTGGTTTTGGCAACACTGGTTTTGACAGCTGACGTGTGTTTAGTACCTTGTGTCACTGTCAAACAGCTTCAGTTTGGTTTGCAATTTAACCATGGATCGTCTTACAAATGAACAACGCTTGCAAATTATTGAATTTTACTATCAAAATTCGTGCTCGGTTCGAAATGTTCATCGCGCGCTGCTTCCATTTTATGATCGGCATTCTCGACCTTCTGAGCAGTCTATTCGGAAGATTGTGACCAAATTTCGCACCAAATTTACTTTGTTGGACATTAAACCACCAACACGTTTACGTACTGTGCGTAGTGAAGAAAATATTGCGGCCGTATCAGCTAGTGTGATAGAAGACCGCGAAATGTCGATTCGGCGCCGTTCCCAGCAGTTAGGCCTTTGTTAAAGCACTACGTGGAAAATTTTGCGGAAGGATTTGGGCGTAAAGCCTTTTAAGATACAGCTGGTGCAAGAACTAAAGCCAGCCGACCTACCACAACGCCGAATTTTTGGTGAATGGGCTCTTGGAAAGCTGGCCGAGGATCCGCTTTTTTATCGAAAAATTGTGTTCAGCGATGAGGCTCATTTTTGGTTGAATGGGTACGTAAATAAGCAAAATTGCCGCATTTGGAGTGAAGATCAGCCAGAAACATTGCAACAGCTACCAATGCATCCCGAAAAAGCCACTGTTTGGTGCGGTTTATGGGCCGGCGGCATTATTGGGCCATATTTCTTCAAAGATGATGCGAATCGCAGCGTTACTGTCAATGGTGAACGCTACCGAGCGATGATAACAATCTTTTTTTTGCCCGAAATGGAAGTTCTTGACTTGCATGATATGTGGATTCAACAAGACGGTGCCACATGCCACACAGCACGCGAAACAATGGCGCAATTGCGAGGCGAGTTTGGTGAACAGTTAATTTCACGTTTCGGGCCGGTCAATTGGCCGCCTAGATCGTGCGATTTGACACCATTAGATTATTTTTTGTGGGGGTATGTCAAGGCTAATGTCTATAGGGACAAGCCCGCTTCGATTGACGCACTGGAAGCCAACATCCATGCATTCATTCGTGAGATACCGGCCGATATGTGTGAAAGAGTATGCCAAAATTGGACTCAGCGGATGGGCTACCTGAGACGCAGCCGCGGTCAACATTTGCATGAAATTATCTTTAAACATTAAATTGCAAGGTTCAAACTATCGATTTTTTTTTAAAAAAAGTTCTAAACCTCTTAAAAAATCACCCGTTAGAAGAAACGTGCGAAGAAGACTAACCAATTCAGCGCGGTTAGAGGTTCGGTCTACAGTATTTCTTAATATATCACAACGACAAAGTTTGACACATATGATAAATTACAAAAGTAACTTCCAAAACAAAAAAACCAGAGTCATATATTCTACAGCGATTTCTCAGAATTAAAGAAGAAACAACGTACTCAACATTAAGAGAAATTAAGGGGCTGGTGTACGTCAAGTCAGTGTTCTAGGTCCAGTACTTTAACTATTATTTACTAATGATCTGCCAGAAAGTCATGAAATCACTTTAGCTACCTTTGCAGATGATACTGCTATACTTTCTGTAGGAGAAACTGTCAAAATAGCTACAAAAAGGCTTAAAAAGGCAGTAAACAATATTTCAGATCAGATAGATCCAGATCAGATTAAATGAAGTGAAGTTAGTCCATATAAATTAATATTCAAGTACAGCCAAATATCTAGGTATGACTCTAGACGCCAAAAAGCGCTGGAAAGCTTATGTAAAGAAAGAAAGAGACGCTACAGTAAAATGTATTGGCTTATTGGAAGATACTCATCCCTATCCAATTACTATAAGCTATTGCTATATAAGCAAATTCTGAAACCCGTTTAGACCTATGGGGTCCAGCTATGGGCATGCAAAACGAATTTACTAAGAATACAATCCTTCCAAATCAAAGTAATCCGGAGCATAGTTAACGCACCGTGGTACATACGAAACGCCGATCTACATAGAGATCTATGTATTGAAATGGTTGAAGATAAAGCAAAAAAAGTAGCTGTAAGACTAGCTCTGTGTCATGGCTTCTCAGCCATGGAAATTTTGAAATATCACAGCTATTAAGAACTGACACTATAATCAGGAGAATAAGACGGGCCAAACCTGTGGAACTATGTATCATACTCAAGAACACTTTAAAATAAAATTTATAAAAATCCGACCAACCAACGGTTGCTTTTCTTTTAAAATTTATATCTCATATAATACAAATCAAAAATAAATTGCTGATTAGTCCAACGACTAGATGCGATTCCTTGATGACACACAAAAGTCAGTCTTCGGGAGGATTTTAGATCGTGTTAAGTCCCTCACTATTGCAGAAGGTACCCTCGCTATAATACCTCTGCAATGTCTTTCGATGAATTTTTCTTCCAGGAACCTCAGAAAAAAAAAACATTTCGATAGTTACAATTTAAATTGTTGCCAGAGTTCAAAATGATGCATTCCATCTAATTCAGTTTATTTAAATTGGATTTTTCGGTAATTAGGTAGTGAAACACTGATTTCTTATTCATAGTTGATTATTCAAGATATTCGAAATTGATCAAAAAACTTAATTACAGATGGAATCGTCTTACATTACTTTTTTGGGCGTGACGAATTTCTCCGGATCTCCTAATTATATATAAATATTTTCTATAAGCTTCCACACAAATCACTGCTGAATATATAGTAAGGCGTTCGTGAACAAACAAGTTTTCCAAGCAAGTTGTAAAGCTCGAGCACTCCAATTTCGCCGACGAATGTTATTCGAGTATAAACGAACATCTTTTTATACCCTATCCCATAGGGGTATATTAGTTTTGATACATAGTTTGTAACATAGAGAAAGAACTTAGCTACATATACCTCAAAGTAACGGGTGATTTTTTAATAATTTGAAAAAATGAATGAAATATTTATTTGAATCGATAGTTTGAACCTTGCAATTTAATGTTTAAAGATAATTTCATGCAAATGTTGACCGCGGCTGCGTCTCAGGTAGCCCATCCGCTGAGTCCAATTTTGGCATACTCTTTCACACATATCGGCCGGTATCTCACGAATGAATGCATGGATGTTGGCTTCCAGTGCGTCAATCGAAGCGGGCTTGTCCCTATAGACATTAGCCTTGACATACCCCCACAAAAAATAATCTAATGGTGTCAAATCGCACGATCTAGGCCATTTGACCGGCCCGAAACGTGAAATTAACTGTTCACCAAACTCGCCTCGCAATTGCGCCATTGTTTCGCGTGCTGTGTGGCATGTGGCACCGTCTTGTTGAAACCACATATCATGCAAGTCAAGAACTTCCATTTCGGGCAAAAAAAAGTTTGTTATCATCGCTCGGTAGCGTTCACCATTGACAGTAACGCTGCGATTCGCATCATCTTTTAAGAAATATGGCCCAATAATGCCGCCGGCCCATAAACCGAACCAAACAGTGGCTTTTTCGGGATGCATTGGTAGCTGTTGCAATGCTTCTGGCTGATCTCCACTCCAAATGCGGCAATTTTGCTTATTTACGTACCCATTCAACCAAAAATGAGCCTCATCGCTGAACACAATCTTTCGATAAAAAAGCGGATCCTCGGCCAGCTTTCCAAGAGCCATTTCACCAAAAATTCGGCGTTGTGGTAGGTCGGCTGGCTTTAGTTCTTGCACCAGCTGTATCTTAAAAGGCTTTACGCCCAAATCCTTCCGCAAAATTTTCCACGTAGTGCTGTAACAAAGGCCTAACTGCTGGGAACGGCGCCGAATCGACATTTCGCGGTCTTCTGTCACACTAGCTGATACGGCCGCAATATTTTCTTCACTACGCACAGTACGTAAACGTGTTGGTGGTTTAATGTCCAACAAAGTAAATTTGGTGCGAAATTTGGTCACAATCTTCCGAATAGACTGCTCAGAAGGTCGAGAATGCCGATCATAAAATGGAAGCAGCGCGCGATGAACATTTCGAACCGAGCACGAATTTTGATAGTAAAATTCAATAATTTGCAAGCAGTGTTCATTTGTAAGACGATCCATGGTTAAATTGCAAACCAAACTGAAGCTGTTTGACAGTGACACAAGGTACTAAACACACGTCAGCTGTCAAAACCAGTGTTGCCAAAACCAAACCAGCTAAAAAATCACCCGTTATATGGATCGACTCATAATCGCTAGCTGAGTCGATTTAGCCATGTCTGTCCGTCCGTCCGTCCGTCCGTACGTCACCAGTTTTTGGGCCTTAAATTTTGAGCTAGAACGATGAAATTTGGTACACGTGCTCTTTGTTGCTCCCAGCAGAACAAGTGTAAAAATTTTTGAAATCCGCCCACTACCACGCCCCATTTTTAGAAAAACGTATTTTTTGGCCAAACCATAAGGAATTTTAAAAAAGTGTCTGAGAAACGTAGTTAGACAATCGTAATATCTATATTTCGGTCATATAAAGTTTTTTGCCACGCCCACTTTTTGGGGGCGTTTTTAATAAAAAACGTTTTACGGTCAAATTTTAAAATTTTCGAAAAAAATTTGATGCAGAATAATTAGTGATATTCATATAAACATTTCGTCTATAGACCATTTTAGCCCACGCCCACTTTTTGGGGGCGTTGTCTTACAAAAACCGTTTGTATACCCTACCCCATAGCATATGCAGGAGGAAAACGATGTGTTTTGTCAAACAACAAAATATTCTGATAAACTGTTTGAACAATATTTTGTTTTGACAATGTCATTTTCTATATTATAGGCTAATAAAGTCCACTTTTTGGAGATAATCATTTTAAGGATGGGATGGGATAGGGTATTCAACGATCCGTACGGCGGATTGTAGCCTTCTCATATGTTTTATCTTTTTTTTAGATTTTTGTGCACGTCATTCTCTGCATTAATCTTTTGTGGTGGATCTTTGGCTTACTTGTCTGTTAATTTGTTAACATTTTCAAAATTTTAAATTATACCTTGAATGGATGACTTGCTCAACACTTGATTATCACCAAAAAAGTTAAGTTTTTTTCTCCGCGTATTAGCAATTAATCAGTTTTTTAAAGCAGAACTGTCAAATGCCATCTGACAAATTCATTCATATAAAAATGGCAACCAAATAAAATCGACCTAGAAGATTAAGCGCACCCTGTAATTCAATAATGTGTGCAATTTAGTATGTGTAATGTCAATCACATAGAGGAAAATAATTTTGATTTTAAAAACGAAACGTCATCTTCCAATTAAGTTAAATGCTCGTTATGACACGTTAAGAATTACAACTTAACCAATGTGTTGGTGCTAACTAATGTTTATTAATAGGGGTATGACTACATTGAACGTTTCCCAGGTATTTGTCATATTAATTTGTCATATTAAAACTGGGAAATTTGTGTGTGTGTGTGTTTTTTTAATGTATGTATTAGGTAGATACATACATTAAAAAGAAGATTTAATGTTAAACTTGTACCTACTGTCTTGTCTAGTATGTATTCATTTTACCAAATTGATCTGCTATCTGAATCACATAAATGTTGTTAATTAAGAAATATAATTACCGTCATAATATACAATAGCGCCGCACAGCTTATCTTTCTTCAACATGGGAAAGAGCTCCAAGGCATCGGTCTTTGATAAGTAATACGAGCTTTTCACATTTCTGTCGCCAGCGACAAAGTCGTACGCCTTTATTCCAACCCAGAAGTACGGAACTTGCCACCACCTAGAAGATCATTTTATTTTAATGAGTGCTTACCCTTCGATACTATATTTCAAACTCACTGGTATACTGGTAGCATAATTGGCAGTGGATGGGTCAGATGTGGTGCCGATTCTAACATTGATGCTCTCTCAGCCAAAGCCTCTTTCACCATTCGATATTGTTCGTAGTCTAACTAAAATAAAATTTAAAAAGAAATGTATCTGCTAGTTTATTCAATTTACACCATTTAATAAAATTATTTAACAATAATTTTTCGTCTTCTTTCACTCCTGACACAGAACACAAAAATGGTCGTTAGTACACGACTGGGTCGTACTTGAATCTTGTGTACTCGACATTTTCCGTTGGCCAAACTAATAATTATATTCAGAGACATTTGACCTTAAACTACTAATAAGGGATTGTTACAAATTATAAAATAAAATTTATTTTGTGATGATATAGATAGTTTCTTACCCCCGTATTAATAAAAAATCACTATCCGCTCCTTAACACACGAGTTATGTAGCTTACGGATAGTGAGCTTATCCGTTTGCTATCTTTTGTTATTAATAAATATATTTTATATAAATGTTTGTTATCCGCTCTCTCTCATAAAAATCCCGACAGAGCATGGCAGCACTTTACTAAAAAGTATTTAAAATAATACGATCCACGTATACGTATGATAAAATAAAATAATAAAAAGTACGATAATGTGAGTAATGTACATGTATGTGTAAAGTCAATGAAATCGAGAAAAATATTTTTGAATTAAAAAGCGAAACGTCATCTCACAAATATTAAAAGTTATCCGCTCCTTATACACGAAATTCGATGAGTTAAGTTATCCGTTGTAGAAATGTTTTTTTTTAATAAGAATTACAAGTTAACCGATGTGTTAGTGCTAACTCACCGTTGTTCGTTGTTTATTAATAGGGGGGTTAGAAATTAAATATTTTTGAACTTTGACTTAAAAGCGATTGATTTCTGGAAAACAAAATTTGTTCTTAACATTGAAGTTAATGTTCAAGTTCATTTTAAGTTTAATCGAAACCGTTATATCCGTTATTGAAAAAAAATTAAATTGTACAAAACCGTAATATGAAAATAAATCGTCGCTATTTATTAAAAATACCAGTACGTGTTCTATATGAGCAATTCAAAGCTCAATTCAGTGCTTCAGAAAATTCCTTTCAAGATTAATTGACAATGCTCAAGACCTGGGCCCTCATTCCTTGCATCACGTAAGATCAAATGTCATTTTTGCTGTTGGCAATATTACTTTTTTTGCTTCACTTTAAACAATAATCGTCGAAACACACACACAAATCTTCAACGATTGCTCATGAGGTATCGACTACCGTCTGAGTGATAATCGTTTTCAAAGTTACAGGGGTGTCGTTCATAAAAAACGATGAAAAATATCATCTGAGGTGGCGATAGTAATAAGAAATGAGTGGTGGGTGTAAGACTGGATCATGTGGGCTTTTTTTTTAAATAATCTTCAGAACTTAGGACTTAGACCCTCAAGGTTATGAAAGCCAGTGATGGAGAAAAGGAAAAGGGTTTGTACGATAGTTACAGGTTGGGAGTAGGTGGAAAAAGAGTGAGGTGACGGTGTGCGTTAATTTTAAACCTCTTTAGATTGTAATCATTGAAGAAGGCAAGCCATTCCATATCCGTGTAGTGTGGTTAAGAAAAAATCTTTATTCTTTAATTTGCGCTCGAAAAAAGGCTTTAAATAATATGGATGTGCGGAAGAAGTCGCACGAGTATTATGATTTGGCTTTATATTACTTTGAAACATATTACTATAGTGGTTTTTTATTGGCTCTAATAAACGTTATATGAGATGTATATAAATGTTTACGAATAATGTACAACTCAACTCAAGAATGCGGATATCCACCACTCCTCACAAATGAGAAATACTGTAAAAAATGTAATGGTGAAAGACTGCAATCGCAAGAGACCACCAAGTATTTGAAAGGACGCGAATCTTTTAACCTATCGATTAACACCATATGACCATCACCTAATGTCTGTCTAATGTAAATTATAAGCGAAGGAACAAAGATTTACAAATCTTTTAACCTATCGATTAACACCATATGACCATATGAATTACTGATGCAAACCGCTTTTTCATCGGGCTATGAAGGCAATTTAGCAACAAAGCCTTCACTTGAACTACTAAGGAGATCCTAGCCCAGACGCTGAGGCATGGAGCTTATCAAAAGCGAAATGAAGTAATCCTTGGTCGTTTTGAACGAAAAATTCTTCGGGAAATCCGCACTCCCGTTTAAGTATAGGGGCTATGGATGGGAAGATTCAGTCAAGAACTTTACGAGTTTTACAGCGACAAAGAACTGGCCGAAAAAAATCGGATTGGACGTTTAAGATGACTGGAATATGTAGAGCGAGTGAACATTAATACTCCGGCTCGCAGGATATTTTATTCCGAGTCAGGCGTCGCAGGCAGTAGCAGAGACGAGAACAAGTAGAAACCGACCTCAACCCACTTGAAGTGCTCAACTGGAGACAGTAAGCTATGTCCAGGTTTTTAGAGATGAATATTAAATAAGGGCCATGTTCATTCCAAAATAAAATAAATAGAAACGCCCATAAATTGAGGGCGGATCGCTTTGTGGATCTTGAAAAACATTTAATCAAAGCCTTGACTTCATGTTGTTCAGTGATTAATATAGCCTCCGTCTGCTATAAAATTAATCAGTCTGTTCAGTACAAAAAAACACGGCTGGGAATCGAACGCAGACCTTCTGCTCGGCAGTTCATCTCACTAACCATCACTCAGTTAAGTATAGACAAACAAAAGCTGTCTATTTATTTGGTGGGAACTTTTTGTTATTGTTTTAAAAGTAGACGGCAAAAGGATGGTAATAGAAACAAAAAATATTCGTGCTATATCAGACTGAATTCATGTTTAAAGATATGAGAAGGCTACAATCCGCTATGCGAATACCTATCTTATTTCATCCTTAAATTAAAAATCCTGAAAAAACGGTTGTGGATAAAAAAGTATATGGATGAAATAAAGAAAATTATTTTGTCTGAATATCTTGATTAGACACCTAATAAAAATTCCTTGTCATTAGACCAAATTCGACGTTTTTTTCTGAAAGTGGGTGTGGTCGAATTTAAAATATTTAATCCTGCATTAAATTCATGAAATTACCAAATCTCCATCTGGCATCACTCTTAATAAAATTAATTCTTTCATAGAAATATCTATTGTTGAATTAAAATTGGTACAGTATATGTGCCAAAAACCGTCCATGGGTAACTATCGGTTTCGTAATTTACTTTATTTATACCAAATTATAAGCCTTTATATTTTTAACTATATTTAACAAGAGAAAAGAATTGTTTTCATGAAAATTTCCGTCGCCAATTCCCCGGCCGTCCGAAACCGACTGCGCAAACACTGCGCCGTTTGGCCACCAATCTTGAAGAGTATGGGACCACACGAGACGTTGCCAAGAGTGGCCGGCCCCGGAGCGCCTGTTATGCCGAGAATATCGCCGCTGTTGCCGAGGATGTCTGGCTGTCGCCGAAAACATCGACCAAACGCCGTGCCTCGCAATAAGCCATCAGCCGGTCGTCCCTGAGGCGAATTTTGGTCAAAGACTTGCTCATGTTCCCGTACAAAGTCCAGTCCATCCATCTGCCTGTCGACCGCCAAACGCTTGTAACCTACGCCCAATCCATTCCCGATCTCGAGGACGAAGTGGACGAATTTTCGACCAAAACCATAATGAGCGATGAGGCTCATTTCCACCTCAGCGGGTACGTGAACAAGCAAAACTAGCGCTTCTGGGGCACAGAAAATTCCTTAGTAATGCAGGAGGAGCCATTGCACCCGCTCAAAGTAACTGCAAGGTTCGCTGTTCATCGGGCCATTTTTTTTCGAGAACGCTGCTGGTCAAATGACAACAGTGGACGGTGCGCGCTATAGGGCCATGTAAACCGAGTTTTTTCTGCCGCAATAGGACAGGAGGGCATGTGGTTCCAACAGGACGGAGCAACATCACACACTGCGCGAGCCAAAACCGATATTCTGAAGGGCCAAACAACATCCAATGACTTCTTTTGGCCCACCTTGTACTGTAAATTCAGTAGTTATAAATTAAAAACCTGTCCAAAACGTTAGTTGGAATTGCCTTAAGAAAATAGCCATACCTACCAAAAAAATGTAATAACTTTTTTTCTATTTAATGAAGCTGGTTAATATTTTTTTTTATTTTGCAGATTGATTTTTAGATTTAACAGAAATATATAACTGGGACACTGAAACAAGAATTTGGATTGTCCGCCGCTAGTCCGTAGTTTCGGTTCAAAGAGAGTATATGTTCACGTTTGGCGGCAATCCTCCGAGCAGATGGACCATAATAAGACTTGTTACCAATTTTTCCGAGCATGGGACAATCGAAAGAAGACCTTAACATCGAAACCCTTCAGAAACAATCGCAGCTGTAGCTGCTGCCATACAAAACAATCCAAGAGTTTAGACAAGAAGCTTATTTGCTCAAATGGGTATAAGCACAATGATTTGGACGTATTCCCATATAAAAATTCAAATGGCCAACAAACTAAACGCAGCAGACTTGCCGATTCGCTTGGAATTTTGCCAGAAGATGCTTCAAATGGTGGAAGAGGACGGAAACATGTTGAACTTTCTTTGTATGTCTGACGAGGCCCATATCGAATATAAACAGACAAAATTGTCGAATATGGAGTGCTTCCAACCAACAGATAATCCATGAGATGCAATTGCATCCACTTCGTGTCACAGTGTGGTGTGTAGTTCCATCACGCTGCATTGTCGGGTCCTATTTCTTCGAAAAAAAAAACGGTCACACCGTTACGGTTATTGGAGTCCGTTACTTGAGCATGTTGAGAGAGTTTTTCTATCCAGAATAAGGCCGAATGAGAATTTCTTTCTCTCTGTGTGGTTTCAGCAAGATGGTGAAACTCCTCACATAGCCCGGACTGTTATGACAGATTTGTATATGTGTACCATGTCGATCATGGAATAGAAGGTCATGGAAATGAATCGAACGTCTTTTGCAAACAGTAGAACTTTCTTTTTGTTTTTTTTTTCCAGCACCACTGATGTACAATGTAAATATAACACCTTGTTTTTTTCTCCAAACAGTATAACAAGCCATCCATCACAAATTTATTTTTATTTTTATTCGATATTACACAGCTGATATTCATTACGTGTCAAATTTAAGTATACTGTTATGAGGTGCAGTATAGAATCACTTAAGCAAAACTTTAAGTAAAAAATCGCTGTCATCAATGTTTATCAAGAAGATTCCAATAGTAAGCCTAGAGTTTTTTTATCGATATTTTAAAAAATCGAACAGCCTTATACATAAATTCATTATAAGGAGTGTATAAAAGTCATGCACTCCTTAAAATGCCTCTAAACGCAAAAACCTTATTCATAAAACTTATACAACGTTGAATAGAGGCTGCACATCCTAAACGCGTCTGATTGTTGAATAGTTCCTGTAGTTATGAGGATATATATTTTTGTATTTCTGTATATATAGACGGCTGAGCATCAGGGTTACCAAAGGTTCAATTGTAAGTTGAAAAAAATCATCCAGGGTATTTTTGTATTTTAGCAGTTGTGTTTCACTGTTTAATTTGTTCAAATGGTAACTCTTCTTTAACTACAGACTCAACATTGTAAACGATGTTATTGAGTCAACATAAGTCATCAATATGTTATAAAAATGTAGAAAATAAAATTGTCACCATGAGTTTCGCAACCATAAAAATGATTGCCCAGCTTTTTGGTAATTTATTTGACGGATTGGGTACGATATCCCGCTTTTTATAATCCCGTTCTTAAAATCCCGACTTTTTAATCCCGCTTTTTATAATCCTGATTTTTAAAATCCCGCTATTTTATAATCCCGCTTTTTATAATCCCGTTTCTTACTATCCCGTTTTCTATAATCCCGTTTGTTACAACATGGATAGTAACAACATTTTTAAAAAAGAAAAAAATATTTAAACATACATTAACAAATATAACGTAATAAAGAATTGTGCACTTCAATTGCAATCAAGAAATGCTAAACAATAAACAAAATATTAATTTTTTCATAACAAGACAGTTACATAATATATTGATACCTTAGCTCAGTTGTATATTGTGGGCGGTACTCTGCTTGTAACCTATTTTACTTATTAGTTTTCTCCTTTAAATAATTTATTTTATAGCGCGTACTCAAATTTAACTTTTCATTTACTTTAACTTGTGTATAAAAAACGAACTTGGCGGGATTTGACGGGATTAGACGGGATTTTAAAAAGCGGGATTATAGTAGATCGGGATATTGAATATGAGTGATTTTAAAAGTCGGGATTTAAAAAAGCGGTATTTTAGAAAACGGGATTTTAAAACTTTTTTTTCGGGATTTTTGAAAAACGGGATTATAAAAAGCGGGATTGCGATACGCTCCCTTATTTGACACAAACCCTGTATAACTTTTATGGATGAGGAAATATGTTATGAATAAGAAGTTGTGCGACCCTGAAAAGAGGCTGTGAGCCAATTCATAAAAGCAAGCTTTACAAAGCAATCGCATTGCAAAGCAGGAAAAACTGCGCAAATAGAATTTGAAGTTTACTGCAAAGCATTATGCTTGCAAAGCACATATCAAATGTTTATGAACGAACAAATTAATTGAAACACGGCATACGGCAAATCAACAGCGCAATAACAACTAGGTTATGTAAATGCAATACGATTCTGACAGCTGCGCGATTGCGCACAAATTTGCGCAATGAATAAAACTCTACTACATTTATGAATTCTCTGCTTAGCAGTGATGCCAATTCATGCATTTGTGAACTCTCTGCTTAACACATGTTGCTCAATATTGCATTTATGAATTCTGTCTGTATAAATACTTATGCACTGTATAACTATACAGCCGTTGAGATGTGTTTTAGTGAAATCTAATAAATAAGGGGGGAAATGTTCACAATCGACTTTTTTTTTTTATCAGTCGACATTTTAACCAATCGATATTTTTTTTGTCGGTATTTTTTTGATTGATTTTTTGCAATCGGTATTTTTACAAGCGGTCAATCGTACCCAACTCGTTTACATTAATAGTATTAAATTAAGGTCAGTGGCAGGATAACTTCGCCCCACTGTACATGTGACAGGCATGGTTTTTCTCAAATAACGTTCTAGACTGGTTTTAGGTATACATCTATTAGACACGTGACCTCTTTTTTTGCAACTTTGAAAATTAATGCCCACGTGTTCACTTGTAGGCATCGAATTTATGTTTTTCCAAACGTTAATAACTACATGAAATAAATAAATCCATCCATACAAAAATATTTAAATAGTTCCCGGGCTATTACGTACGACCCAGCCATTCACAATCGTTTAGTGAAACCATCATTAGCTAAGCAGCAATGAAATTATACAAATTAATTATAGATATTAAGACATTATAGAATTTCAGCATACTTATCTAAACTGCCTCTGAAACATGTTATAAGAAATTCTAATAAATATAGATGTTTATTTTCATTGCTTAATATCATCTTCTTAATTTATGTAATTCGTAATTATAATCTACTTACAATAAACAACGGAAAACATTTCAAAATTATCAAAAACATTATTGATTTTAATCTATCACCTAATGAACTTATTAAAATATAATCACTTATTTAACTTTGTTCAAATCTTTTTGCAAATATTTTCTATTTTCCTTTTATTTAAACGTATAACATATAATTCCGTAGTCAAATAAATTAATACAGAATTTTCTGAATTAAAGTCATACCGACTTGTTGGAGTATGTATGTGCTGTTCTTACTTATACATCTACATCTACATCATCTCAGTCAATATTGGTAGGGTCGTTAAAAATGTCAACTTAAAAACTCGACCTCAAATTTGATCATAAGAACTCTTAAACTTAATTTAAAGAAAATCAGTAATGGCGTGCATATTGCAGAAGATTCTGATTTTTTGTTATTGACCAAAACTGAAAAATCCGTTATTGGACATTTTGGCTAATCGTCATTATAAGGCATTTTCACAAATGCCAGAAGTAACAATGATTTCAATTTTATTACACAAGATAATGAAGTATACGAGAAATTTATGATTTTTTTAAATTTGACATAAATGCAAACGTTTAATCAAAATCTATAAAGCCGTTTTTAAGAAATTTTTATTGATTTGGCCATGTCTATCCGTACATTACCAGTTTTACATTAGGTCTGTTCCCGTACAAAATAATATTTACTGATTCTTACTGATTTTTACTTATTGCCGTTCCCCGTAGGTAAAAGAGAGAGCTCACGAGAGAGCAATAAACTACCCCTCCATAAAAATCTGTAAAAAAAATTTACTGCAAAAATTTCTGTTGGTAAAAAACAGTAAACTGTCAGTTGGTATCTAAAAGTGACAACTCGCAGGTTTTGACAGGTGTTTTGTGTCATTTTTTCTTTCAAAGACATACAAAATATATAATTTTACTGTTTTTTACTTAAACGCGTTCCCGTACTTTTTGGTAATTTTGTCTCTTTCTGAGATAATTTACCCCACTCCAAGAAATTTGAGAATTTACTAATTTTTACTGCAAAAGTAAGAGAACAGACCTATTTTAAGCTAGGATGATGAAATTTGTAACACCAACTCTTTGTTGCTCCCATCAGAAAAGGTGTACATTTTTTAAAGACTATTTGAACAAAGTATTTAGCAATCTCAGCCCGAAAATGTTGATCTAGGATTATGCAATTTGGTATATAGGCTCTTTGTCCGTGAATTCAGTCCAATCTACGCTAACTTTTGGAAAAGACATATGAGAAGGCGGTACGAATTGTTTGATAGCCTATCCCATCTTATCCTAATAATAAATGGCCCAAAAAGTAGGCTTTGCTAAAAACTGAATGAATCTTGTTCAGACGGTTTATCTAAATCTTTAATGGCTCAACAAAAAACGATGTTTTTCTATGGATATGCTATGGGATAGGCTTTACAATTCGCTTTTATAGAATAACGCACCCAAAAAGTGGGCGTGGGTTAAAATTTTATAATATAGACGATATTTTACTATAAACTTATCGTCTATATATATTCTATATTCTCGAAATATGTCCATCGGAAGTTTTTTTTTTGAGTTTTCCTTATATTGTATTGAACAACTTTTAAAAAAAAAAAAAACGCACCCAAAAAGTTGACGTAGCAAAAAAAAACTTTATATGGACGAAATATAGATATTGCGATTGTCAACCTATCATTTTAAAACACTTTTTTTTAAAATTCTGAACCGTTTGGCCAAAAACAAAATTTACTGAAAAGTGGGCGGATTTTTAAAATGTTTACACTTGGACTGCTTCGTCGGACAGAGAGTCCATATACCAAATTTCATATAGCTCAAAATTTAAGGCACAAAAATAGGTGACACACAGACGTACGGACGGACAGACAGACAGACAGACGGACAGACATGGCTAGATGCCGGTTTCTTTAAAAAATATTTTTAAAAAAAAAATTTAAAGAAATTCTAGGAAATGTTTGGACAACAAATTTATAAAGTTGATCAGACATTATCTCAGCAAAATGTAAGCCACACTAACTTAACTTAGGGAACTTAACTTAGGGAACGCTATTTTAAATGTGGAATAGAATAATTACTAGACGTTTAACACATTAAATAATAGCCATCTATAAAGTTTCTTTTTATATTGTCAGCATGAAATAAGTATTTTTCAATTAGAAATTATTACAAACATCAATACATTTCCTAAAATAGTGATCACAAAGTGATTACACAAAAATTGAGCAATGTTATTGAAAAATTCACTTAAACGATTAAATCTTTATAACCATAATTTTAACCTATGAGTCTTAAATTCTATGCCATTGAATACGGTTGTTACGTGTGGAGTTCAGCCCAAATATATAATGAACTTACTGAATTCCCATTTACTTCAAGTATCCAACATTTAGTCGTTAGCTCAGCGAAGCATGTAGGAGATCTTTCTCTTTACTAGTGTTACTATAACGGCAGATTATAAGAATAACCTAGCGCCCAAAAAAGTGGGCATGGCAACAAAATGTAAATTGATGAAATATAGATATTTAGAATGTGCAAAAATATTGCTCAGACACTTTTTCAATATTCCTCACAGTTTGACCAAAAACAACGTTTTTCTGTAAAGTGAGTCTGGCAGAGGGCGGATTTTGAAAAAAAAAAAACTACACTTACACTGGAGGCATGGACAAAGGGCTTATATCCTAAATTTCATTATCCTAGTTCAAAATTATGTGCCCAAAAATCGGTGACATACAGACGGACGGACAGACAGGAATGGATAAATCGACTCAGCTAGCGAGGTATAAACGTTACTTATAAAAATGCTTACCCCTAAGATAGCTTTTTGAAGATATCGAACACCACCGTGGATTAATTTCGTTGAGCGCGATGATGTACCACTAGCGAAATCGTCCAATTCAACAAGTGCAGTTTTCAATCCTCTAGTCACAGCATCTAGTGCACACCCAGCTCCAGTTGCGCCACCGCCGATAATAAGTACATCATATTCCTCTCCACTTTCCAGAGACTTTATTTGTTCACTACGCATGGGAAGTGTGCGTTTTCGTTTTGGAGGGCGAACTGCTTCATTGTCCACCTTTAAATTAAAATTAAAATTAATAAACAATTAATGTATGACTATTTTAGATAATATTTTATTTTGAAAGTAAGAGCAAATCATTATCAAATACCATATACCAACTCCAAATCTCAGCATTTCATTGGCGACCTCCGAGTGCCTAGTACCTTGACTGTAGATAGGGTCTCAATCTATGTGTTAGGTTTGGGACAAAGTCCTTTCCAATACAGTCCCAACTTGGATGGAGAAAGTAAGATACCTAAATAAGCTGCTTCGGCATATTTGCTGCGGAACGAAATTCCTTACCTCGATATCCATAAAGGGACATGGCGGTCTCCAGATCAACGAACCGTCAATCAAATCGATAACATTGCGATATACAAGAGGCACGTTTTGGTGCAGGCAAGGTAAGTTTGAGTATATCCAATATGCCACAACAAATCAGAAATAATGTGAAAAAAATTAATGACGAAAAACTGCAAAGGATATCCCTTAACCTCTCGATCAACGGCATACGGCATGGATTCTCGCGCCCACCAGCAAGAAATGCCGACAGATGCTAGTAGCCATAAACGAGGCCTACTAGGCAAAGCTACAGGTAAACACAAGAGCTGTCATAGAGCTTCATAAGCAAAGAAGAACACCGGTTCTTGAGAAAGAAGGATGTACAAAAATACAAATTTGTGGGGCAACAGGCTCGTTAGTACCCAGGGCCGAGCTTTCTCACAACCATTCATGTGTGCGTGTGTACTTTTGCACGATAGCGGGACCTCATGTTTAATGAGAATCAGCACTTGTCAATTGACAATACTCGGATAATTTGTCCGATCATCACGAGAGGAGGGCCAGTGAAAAATCATTTAGGTGGTGCTACGGCTGGGAATCGAACACAGACCTTTTGCGCGGCAGTTCATCGCACTAACCATCGCGCCACTGAGCCCGTCGAGAAAGAAGGATGCTAGCAAGAAAAGTGCACTTGAGCTTAAAACGGCTGCTGGAAAAAACGACCTTCCCACTGACTTTTATAAAGCCGGCCGCGACGGAGACCAATCCTAACCAAAATTTGGTAGGAAGAAAGTATGCCTGAAAAATTGAACCTCAGCATCATTTGCCTGATCTACAAAGGAGATCCTCCGAATTGCCCTAACAACAGAAGCATGCATCTCCTCAACATCGCCTACAAGATCCTATCTGCACCGTAATAAGTGAGCGCTTGAAACCGCTCTTATCAGTGTGATTTTAGGTCAGAAAAGTTCACAAGTGTTCAAATCTTCACACTTCAGCAGATTCTGGAAAACCCAAGAAATCCAAATCGATACCCACAACATACACACAATCATCTATTAGAAAGCCGCATACGACAGCATATTATATAGAACTATACTATACACGAACTACAGGGTGGCAAATTAATTCTATTTACTCCTTCAGAGTTGGAAACGTCTTCAAAGAAACATTCGATACAAAAAAAACATATGAGAAGGCTGCAATCCACTGTGCGGATCGTTAAATACCCTATCCCATCATATCCTATCTTTAAAACTAATATCTTCAAAAAGTGGGCGTGGCTGAAAACTCTGTGTAGACAAAATTTAGGTATTGGGATTGTCTAAATGTAATGATTAGACACTTTTTCAAATTTTCCTACCGTTTGACCAGAAACAATGTTTTTCTGAAAAGTGGGCGTGGCAATGGTCGGATTTTAAAAATGTTTACGCTTGTTTTGCTTCGTGAGACAAATCAAAATTTAAGGCCTGAGGCCTTAAATCTGAGTCGATCCATATACTTTGAGGTATATGCATCGAAATTATTTCTCTATGTTACAAACTTAATGTCAAAACTAAAGTACGCCTATGGGATAGGGTATACAAAGTATTTTGGCAAGGCGACGCACTGTTATGTGACTTCTTTAACATCATTCGTGAGAGGATTGTGCAAAGCTTTTGTATAATTTTCTATATTTATTACCGTTAATATTGGGCTTCTTCTTTCCAGAGTATAAATTGAAAGCGCAGCTCCAATACATGCTCCCAATGTTGTTATACCCGCTTGACATAACCTGGACACCATCTTGAATTGTTTTCCTTTGGGATGGTAAAACAAAATAGAAATATGTATACAAAATTGATTTATATATGAATATATAAAACCAATAACATATATATATATTTCTTTGTTTCCTTAAAGTTCACCTGTAATGAGATAATAAAACAAATATTAAACACATTATTTTATTATGTTGTTTTTTTTTTTGAAATTTTGAAGTCTAATCAAATCGTAAGAGCCGTTTTTGAGAATTTTTGATATTACCAACAGCGTTATGTGCCAGCTACCATTACGTTTGGCCCTATAATGACAATTCCGAAAATTCCTCTAGATATTAATCTCTGCAGTTGCGGTCATAGACCAACAGAAGGACAGAATTGCGAGACCAAATGTTCGGAATTCTCTACATCGTAATGTTAGGTTTGATTAAAATCTCGAGAACGATTTTTTTCCACGAAAGCAATACTTAGATCAAATAAAAACTATCGCAGCTTATAAATAATGCAATTAGAAAAAGATATGTACCCAACATGTGGAAAGTGGCGGAGGTAATTATGATACAGACCACATAGTCAAGTCACTTCTTGCCGCCCTATATCGATACTGTTTATTGTCCAAACTACATTTTTGAAAATATATTTTCTTCGAGCATTCCCAACCACCAATTTAGTTTTAGAAAGAAGCACTCAACGATTGACCAGGTGCATGGATAACAGATATAATCGAAAAACTAGTTGAAGAGAAGAAGATATGAACAGCTATATTTCTTGATATAGCACAAGATTGCGATAACGTATGGCACAAATGGTTGATCCATAAATTACGAAATCATCATCGTAAGCAATTCTCAGAAATTCTGAAGTATTATATTTTAAACCGAGTCGTAGGGAGATACTATTGCTTGTCAAACTACAATAAAGTATTGCTTTATAAGCAAGTTCTAAAATCATGTGGATTTGTTGCTCAAATTGATGAGAATCACAGAGAGCGGATTTTCGTATTAAACAAAGCGATGGTAACTCGGATGATTCGCAATATGGAATTGTGTGCCAATTGATGAGAATCACAGAGAGTGAAGTTTCGTTTTTGTTTAGTATGGCAGAGATTTTTTGATAATAATATTAATATTAACATTATATTATGGCAGAGATTTTTTGTTAATAATATTAATATTAACATTATATTAATTTATTTTATGAAATCAAATTCAAATCAAATTTTGAAGAAATTAATTTTATCTTCAATTTCAATTACTAACATATGTAATAGATAATCGAAATAATTGTCTATAAACCTGTTCATTTTTTGGTAAAGAAAATTCGACTTGTACGCGCCTGCGTCAACAGTATCTACTCTGGGTGGACCACTACACGGGATCAAAGTATTTTAACTCTCTGTCTAGGGGCAGTACTCGCTCATGTAATTTCGTTGCTCGCCTCATGGTATGAAACTCGTCAGGCAAGCGCCTGACTGGCTTTTAACTCTATTTCTGGGGACAGTCCTAGCTCACGCAACTTCGTTGCTCCGCTTAGGGTATGTAATGTCGCCAGGCATATATATACAGCTAGGTTCTACGTTTCACTTTCACTCGAAATGAAATTGAAATCGGTCTAAAGTGAAATTTTGGGTTCCACATTTCACTTTTACCGATTTCAATTTCACATTTTTCGAAGTTAAAAAAAAAATGAATTTCCATGTTCCACAATTCGGTTTTATCGTTTTGTGTGTGATTTCAATTCGATCATTTTAATATCGGTGAAATTGTTGGGATGAGCGGACGTGATTGAAAATGTAAGTGAATAATATCTGAGTGTAGTAATGTTGTTTATATTTTGAATAGCTATACTAAACGATAATGTATTTTACCAAAGGTAAACACAAAAATAATTCCCAAGAGGCAAAATTTATTGAATTTATGGAGAAGCATAAAGATCTTGTAGAAGATTTATGAAAGGAGATCCAGTTGCAGCGGACGCTTTGTTTTTGAAAAAATACTATTTTTGGATCCTACTCACAATCAGTGCATTAACTGAGAAGTATTCTTTCCTGCCTTCGATGTCCAGGAATAAAAAATTCGTCAATGAAATGTTGTTTTGATTTCCGTTTTTCTTCATCCGACATGGAATGTTTGACCATCTTGGACAAATAGAACTCTGTAATATCTTTTATACAGTGCTACGACCCAAAGCAAAATCAGAATCTTTTCCAATTCATCTCAGAAAGCAACACAATGCAACACTCAAGATATCGATGATGGTTTTAGATGTGTCGCAAAAGTTTGCAGCAAAATTTGGAAAGCATGTTTATTAAGTCGATAATATGACATACATCCAAATAAAATAACAATTTTTAATTTTCATTTGAAATTTATTTGTTTTAGTTACGCAGCATCTTTTTACTTTTTCCTATGCATACTTTTGTTTTTCAACTTGCAGCACCGCAGCAATATAAATTTTACTCATTATTTTATAATTTATTATTTATTTTAAAAAAATGAAGCAGAATTTGTAAGCAAAACAATTTATCAAAATAAAAATAACTTTGCAATGTCCCATGTGACAGATGGTATCAGCGGTCTTTAATTTCACCGAGTGATTTCGAAAACTTTTCGAAGTTATGAAATCGGTCGGAATGTGGAACACCAAAAAAAAATTCACTCGATTTACAAAAGTAATTTCACTTTCATTTCACTCGATTTCTGGAACCTAGCTGATAAATACATTTCATATTCCAAATTTGTATTTTATTTTTTTCATGAAATTTAACATAGAGTTCAAAATATTCACATTTGTTAGTGTATCTAATCGATGAGAATCACGGAGAACGAACAATAAAATTTCCCGTCGAATAAAATTACTTACTTTTAACTTTAGAGCAGCGATTTTTCAATATAATATTATTATTATTTGTTATATTATTAAATTTGTATATAAAGCAATAAATTTAAATTTTAATGAAATACTCAAACAAAAATATTATACAAATCCAAATCATACAATTTGCAAACAGTAATTGTAATATAAATATACATAAAATTCCATTCAATTTGAGCAAGTAGCTTGCGATGAGTAGTGATTTATGCAGGAAACGGTTACTTGGACCAATGTGAACATATTTATTCGAGACATTGATAATTATCCTTATATAGCATAAATCTATAAATCCGTTATGTGGATTTTTTTTCGAAAAAATGGAAATGCAGTTTCATTGGAACTACTGTATTTATAATATATGTGAAGTTTAATTAAAATTGTTAGAGCCGTTTTCAAGAAAATTGACGTTATGTGAAGTTTTGTTATGACAAGTACCGTTAATAAAATGGCTTAGAGTAAAAATTGCCTTGAATTATGACCAAAAATATTGTCTATACGAAGTCAACCCGTTTAGACTGGAGAGGAAATTACGGACCGACTGACGGAATTAAAAAAAAAAAGTTTTTTTAGATCCGCTATTATAGTAATATTTGAATCATTTCTCGTTGTAAGCAAAAGTTAAAAAATATTCGTGTAATACCCTTCTCATAAATTTTTGAGTATATTTCGAGCATGTTATGATAGAAAATTAAATAGCAGTATTTTTCGGACTGACCCCTGTGATCTATATCATGATTCACGATAATGATACATAATATCATAATTCTACCTCATTTTGATTATCATGCCAAGAAACAAAGAGTAGAGTAGTAGATTTACAAAAACGAGCTATGAGATCAGACATGGGAGTAATGCATTGGCATAGAGATTTCATTGGCATTGAAAATGGAAAAAAATTGCATTGGCATTGACTTTTTTAATGCCAATGAAAAGTAGTAATTTTGAATGAAATCTATTTTCATTGGGTAATAAGGCATTTTTTATTTATTTATTTTTTTTTTTTAAAACCTCATGCAACTAAAGAAGAAACACAATGTTTGTTGAGTTATTAATTAACTGTGTGAACCTAGTGGAATAAAAGAGAATGTGCATGGTAGCAGCAACTGAAATCGTTGCTTCCAACTACAAACTCTCCATGGAACTAGAAAACAATAATTCCATTTTCCAAACAGAGGTCTATGCAGGGTTGGGGTCAAATTGCAAAGTAATAAATAAATGGAGGACAGTACAAACGATGTTTTTGGGTCGCAGTGCTCTGTTGGCCTTACATATGATTTTGGTATATCATCCCAATATCTTAAAAAAAAAATTAAAAAAAAATGGTGTACTTTATTTTTTTCATACTTTTCATTAGCATTGAAAAATGGTAAGAAAATTGATTGCATTGAAAATTTTCAATGGTAATGAAAAAAAAATGTCATTAAAATTTTTTTTCATTGGCATTACTTTCACTCAATGCTAATGCTGTTTCCAACTTTATTTGTGTAGTAATGCATTACTCCCATGTCTGTATGAGATCAATTTTATATTGCAATATTTACACACAGAGTATATATATGTTCCAAGCATTACAATGGTTAAATTTTAAACAACGTCTATGTCTTAAACCTCTCATTTTTATACCCTATCCCATAGGGGTATATTAGTTTTGATACTTAGTTTGTAACATAGAGAAATAATTTAGCTACATATACTTCAAAGTATATGGATCGACTCAGAATCGCTAGCTGAGTCGAATTAGCCATGTCTGTCTGTCCGTCCGTCTGTCTGTTCGTCACCGATTTTTGGGCCTTAAATTTTGAGCTAGGATAATGAAATTTGGTATATGGGATCCTTGGCCGAGTCACCAGAACAAGTGTAAAAATTTTTAAAATCCGACCACTGCCACGCCCCCTTTTGAAAAAACGTAGTTTTAAGCCAAACCGTAAGGAATTTCAAAAAAGTGTGTTAGCAACATATTTAGACAATCCTAATATCTATATTTCGTCCATACAAAGTTTTTTGCCACGCCCACTTTTTGGGGGCGTTTTTAGTAAAAAACGTTTTTTGTCTATATTTTAAAACTTTCGAAAAAAATTTTGATGCAAATACTTCCGCAATGGTAATATAAACATTTTGTCCATAGATCATTTTCACCTACGCCCACATTTTGGGGGCGTTTTCTTACAAAAACCATTTGTATACCCCATCCCAAGGCATTAGCAATAGAAAAACGTTGTTTTTTGTCGAACCACACAAGATTTTGAGAAACTGTCTGAGCAATATATTGTGACAATGTCATTTTCTGTTTTTCATCGCCATAAGGCCTATATTTTGAGGATATTAATTTAAAGGATGGGATGGGATAGGGTATTCAACGATCCGCATAGCGGATTGTAGCCTCTCATATGTTTATTTTAAAAGTTAAGAATAATTGTTTTCTCCTATATTTAAGTCGACAAATACAATATGTAGGTCATGTCCAGCCCTATAACCTACGTACAGCATCCAATATCAGGCTGCAGAAATGTAACAAAAGTAACACCCATAATTCAATAATGTTCAGAGGACTGTATATTTTCAATACATTACCAAATAATATTAAAAATTAAACAAATGTATACCGTTTAAAAAAAAAACGTTCTACCCTATTTATAAAAAATAATATTTGCTAAACCATTTGTGAAGAATGTAAATTTAATACTAAAAAAATTACAAAATTGTACTTAATGAAAGTTATACTATAACTGATAAAGATGTTTATAATAATTCATAAGCTATGGGTTGAAATGATCTATAGACAAAATGTTCGTATCAATATTATCGAAATATTTTCATCGAAACTAAGTTTTTTTTGAATACGAGGCTTGGCAGTGGCGGATTACTAATTTGTGTAACCTATCCCATAGGGGTATATTAGTTTTGATACATAGTTAGTAACATAGAGAAATAATTTAGATAGATATACCTCAAAGTATATGGATCGACTCAGAATCGCTAGCTGAATCGATTTAGCCATCCGTACGTCACCATTTTTTGGGCCTTACATTTTGAGCTAGAATTATGAAATTTGGTACACGTGCTCTTTTTCCAGCAGAACAAGTGTAAACATTTTTGAAATCCCCCCACTGCCACGCCCCCTTTTTAGAAAAACGTTGTTTTTGGCCAAACCGTATTGAATTTTTAAAAAAAAGTGTTTGAACAACATATTGAGAGAATCGCAATATATATATTTCTATATAAAGTTTTGCCACTTCCACTTTTTGGGGTGTTTTATTTAAAAAAAACGTTTTTTGGTACATTTTTAAAACATTTGCAAAAACTTTCGATGCAAGATCATTTTATATGATAAAATGAACATTTCGTCTGTACATCATTTTAACCCACGCCCACTTTTTGCGGGAGTTTTCTTACAAACACCATTTGTATACCCAACCCCAAAGTATATGCAATAGAAAACGTTGTTTTTTGTCGAACCATAAAAGATTTTGATAAACTGTCCGAACAATTTCTTGTGACGTCATTTCTAAATTGAATTACCACTAAACCCACAATTTGGAGATATTAATTTTAAGGATGGGATGGGATAGGATATTAAACGATCCGCACAGGGGATTGTAACCTTCTCAAATGTTTTTTACACTTATTCTGCTGAAAGCGGGTACGAGTACCAAATTTAAGAATTGTAGCTCAAAATGTAAGACCCAAAAACTTGTGATGTACGGACTCATGGCGTTTTCCCTTGGTAAATCTGGATTTTGATCTGAAATTTGATCTTTTTTTGGCGCCAATGGAACACGATCTCAGATTGATTTGTTTGTGTCTTTGTATTCCTGTAATTTCGTGTCGTGAAGTTAGTATCGGTGTAGATGTCAAGTTTCAAGTCACATAAATTGTTTATACCCTATCCCATAGGGGTATATTAGTTTTGATACATAGTTTGTAACATAGAGAAATAATTTAGCTACATATACCTCAAAGTATATGGATCGACTCAGAATCGCTAGCTGAGTCGATTTAGCCATGTCTGTCCGTCCGTCCGTCCGTCCGTCCGTCCGTCCGTCCGTCCGTCCGTCCGTCCGTCCGTACGTCACCAGTTTTTGGGCCTTAAATTTTGAGCTAGAAGGATGAAATTTGGTACACGTGCTCTTTGTTGCTCCCAGCAGAACAAGTGTAAAACTTTTTGAAATCCGCCCACTGCCACGCCCCCTTTTTAGAAAAACGTATTTTTTGGCCAAACCATAAGGAATTTTGAAAAACTTTCTGAACAACATATTTAGACAATCTGAATATCTGTATTTCGTTCATATAAAGTTTTTTGCCACGCCCACTTTTTGGGGGCGTTTTTAATAAAAAAGGGTTTTTCGGTCAAATTTTAAAATTTTCTAAAAAAATTTTGATGCAGAATCATTAGTAATATAAATATGAACATTTCGTCAATAGACCATTTTAACCCACGCCCACTTTTTGGGGGCGTTTTTATATAAAAACCATTTTTATACCCTACCCCATAACATATGCAGGAGAAAACCTTGTCATTTGTAGAACCGTAAAAGTTTTTTATAAGCAGTCTGAAGAATTTGTTGTCACCATGTCATATTCTTAATTTTATCCACATCGTGTTTTTAGCCATGTCCACTTTTTGGGGATTTTAGTTTGACAGATAGGATGGGATAGGGTATTCAACGATCCGCACAGTGGATTGTAGCCTTCTCATATGTTTTTATTTTCATTTTATTTATACTCCACATAGAACTGCTACAGTTTTGATGATTAATTATATTTTTTCACAACCGAAATATAATATATCAAAACGAAAATCGCTCTAGTCAAACTGGAAGGAGGGGTAAATCTTCCAAAAATTCCAAATCTGCAAAATTGATCTGAGATCAAACAAAAAATCAATTTTTTTGCCCAATGGAACACAACAACTGTCAAAATTGTTTTTTCGACAGATATATTTAAAAATAAATGATTGAATTTTGATTGGTACATATACATACTTTAAGGTTTATCTAACGAAATTATTTTTCAATGTCACAAAGTATGTATCATAACTAAATTGAAATAATATAGTGATAAATTAATTTCATCAATAATAATCACTTTTGCCTGATTTTGACATGTAGGTACGCACTAAAAAATTTCACTTTTAAAAAATTAAAACAAAAATAGTGCACCCTGTATTTTGATTTCACATTACTGATGGGGGCGCATAACTGTATTGCATGCTTCTAGGATAAACAATATAATAGGTAAACAAAATTGTATTTTTACATTTCGGCCAGTACTGCTGACTGCATGTGATTTCATTGAAATGAAAATCTTCTCAGCACAACTTCTAAACATAATATGTATCTAGGTACATTATATGGATTTGACATTCATCCAAAAGTCTACAAAGCATTGCAACCGTATATATATATATATATGCACCTATATTTACCCACCACACTGTCAATTTAGAGTTCAAATAAACGGAGGAGTATATACGTATCCATACACATGTATTACAAATGTTTCAAATAACGAGTGTGTAGGTATTACGTACCTACGATAGGAACTCGCAAAAAATAAATATTAGATATATGTATGGACATTTTGTTACACATTACCTACCGTCTGTCACTGGAATGTTTAATTTGCCGATTTGTTTTATATTTATCTTAAATTGCAAGTGAATAAAATGGTTTGGATATCATTATATAATCATTTTATAGGTAATTTAGAGATGTCACATTAATGTTCACAATGAGCACAAGAGAAGAATAGGTGATTTCATCTGTTATATGACATTTACAAAGTTGCGGGGAAATAAGGTCAGTGAACCATTTACTTTTCTATATTTTCGAATAACTCAATACAATTTGTACCCCGCCCAAGTTAGTTAATATATTTTTACTTAGGAATAATCACAACACCTCGTTTACTCGAAGTTACTTAATTTATCAACGGAATTCGATGAATTTTTAAAATGTAATATTAGAAGAGCTTACGTTCGCTGCGATAGAGTGTTGCAAACTGCACATGCGAACTTACACAGAATACTACTGGGAACTGGCAGTATTCCGTTCAAGATGAAAACAAAATACTTCGCTGCCAATCAAAGTTCGTTTGCAGATCGTGTAATTTTACACATTTTGTTAGCTCTAGTAGAAATGCGCTTGGTTAATTGCAATTTTCAATGTACAGTGTGATTAAGATATAAAGGGAAAAAAACGCATTCCGCTCAAATTGACAATAATAATGTGCGGTAAAACATACAAACCTACAAAACCTACCTTAAAATAAATGCGCATATATATTTTTGTTGATGAACCTACATAGGGTCATATAATAAACAATAGTTACACTTACTAATTATTAGTATAATTATTACCCATAGGGGTATATTCATTTCGACACACGTAACTCAAATCGATAGCTGAGTCGATTTAGCCATCTCTGTTCGTCCCAAGCTTTTGGGCCTAAAATTTTGAGCTAGAATGATGGAATATGGTACACGTAATCTTCGTTGTCCTCTTTTTTGTCTAAAAATAAAAGGTCCGGTATTTTTGAAAAAATAAAAAATAATTTTCTCACTGAATTAAATTTTCTAACAACAAAGAACTACCTACAACAAAACTTTTTCAACACTAATTCAGAAATTTCCTGCATCATTCTGATGCGAACACGACTCCGTCCGACCATCTGTGTGTCACCGATTTTTGGGGCCTACATTTTCAGCTAGAAACTTTGAATAAAAAATCAATGTTAATGTTAATTTAACATTTTCGTCAATAGATCATTTTAAACCCACACCCACTTTTTGGGGGCGTTTATAAAAATCATTTGTATACCCTTCTTGATAGAACGATAGCATATATGTAGGAGAAAATCGTTGTTTTTTTGTCGAACCATACAAGATGTTGATAAACTCTCTGAACGATTTGCTGCGACAATGTCATTTTATATATTTCAACCCAATAACGTTTATTGCAACGTCCAACTTATGGGGATATTAGTTTTACAGATATAATGGTATGGGATAGGGTATTCAACGATTCACACAGCGGATTGTAGCATCCTCATATATTTTGATAAATAGTCTGAATAATATGTTGTGACAACGTATTTATCTATATTTCATCTTCATAAAGCCCATATTTTAGGGATATGAGTTTTAAAGATGGGATGGAATAGGGTATTAAACGATCCGCACAGCCTTCTCATATTCTATTCTATATTCTATATTTAAAGTTAGAATTGACCCAAATTATTTTTATTTATTTATTCTTAAATTTGTTAAAATTTACTATTTTTTTGATGAACTAAAAAATAATATATTAGTTTTATTTTCGTTGTTAATTTTAGTTCTTCAATTTGCATTTCAGATTTTTGTAGGTGTATTATTTTTGGTGAGCATGGGTCTGGTCACCCTACTCCCAGCAGAACAAGTGTAAAAATATTCAAAATCCGCCCACTTTGCATAGAAACGTATCTCTTTGCTAAAGCCCAGTACGCAGCTCGCGCTAAATTTTATCTCCCATACAAAAATCTCTACAGAGATAAAATTTAGCGAGCAAATTTATCAGTGCAGTACGCAGCTTGCGAGACAAATTCTTTATAAAGATGGGGCACACAAAATGTAGGTAGGGTATAACAATATTATGTGTTATACGAAAAGTGTTATACTCGGCGGACGACAGGTCTCTTATATATCTCGCGAAATTAATGTGCGAGGCATTTATTAAATTTTAATAAAAAATAAAAACAAAATGGAAGAAAATGAGGAAGAATATTTGATGGAAGAATTTCTCGAGGAAGACGACATCTTTATTAACAAAGAAAATATTAATATTACTGACATCTGCGAATGTATGACATTTCCATGACTCATCTATATGCTGTGTACGTATTTAGCGAGCATTTATCTTTGGATTGGAGAAAACAAGTGGAGAGTAGTAAAGATAAAATTTAGCGCGAGCTGCGTACTAAGATTAAACCGTAAATAATTTTGAAAAATAGTCTGAACAAGATATTTAGACAATTTTAAAATATATATTTTGCCCATGTAAAGTTTTATTTGCCACACACATTTTTTGGGGACGTTTTCAGAAAAAAAATAGGTTTTTGGTAAAATGTCAAGGTAATTCCGAGGGTAATTCGGTAATTCGGGTAATTTTGTTTCTGTATATACTGACGGCTGAGCATCAGGGTTGCCAAATGTTCAATTGTAAGTTAAAAAAATAGCCCAAGGTATTTTTGTATCGTAGCAGTTGTGTTTCACTGTTTAATTTTTTTAAATGGTAATTCTCTTTACCTACAGACTCAACATTGTAAACGATGTTATTGAGTCAAATACCTCTTTACCTACAGACTCAATATTCTGCCCTAGCGAGGTATCCGTCGGAGCGGAACATTTTCCGCAACGCATACTTCGTCGGAGATTCAAATTCCATTCGAGGTATGTGTCATCGGAAAGAAATACTACACAAATGCGACGACGCACAGCGGCTCTATGTTTTGACATGCGACAGATTTAGGATTTTAATAGAGATGTGCAAAATATATCATTATATCGATAAGTCGATATGACTTCCGATATTTTACATATATAAACACAAAAGGAGCTCTAAATCATCATATATCTATATGGGGAGGTGAATTAAATAGATTCTAAATAGGAAGAATGCTAATGTGCAAATAAATTGTACGCTGGCGTTTGCTAGAAAAAAAATAGACATACCAATATTCCTTTTCAAAATGTATCGAATCGGTAAATATCGATATATATTTCGAAAACCACATCTCTAACCTATTCAAACTGACATTACCGAGTTATCAAAATATAAAAAAAAATCAACACAACAAATGACAAATAATTTGAAGTTTTAAATTTAATTGAATTAAAACCATTTTTGTCTATATGGACCACCACCTGTGCCCGAACATTCTTTTTTATTTGCAGTCAATTTTTTTTTATATATGACTTGTAGTCACTCCAAACCATAAAGAAGTGTACACACATATATATTTTGAGGCAATGATAAGGTCGGGTTTTTGCTGCATCATGTTGACCAAAAGCTCGTACTGTTGAGGGGTGGTTTTTTCCTTTAAGCTCACCCTGGAAACACAAATTCAAACAATTGCTTAAATAAATAGTTTTGTATAATTACATACATTTTGCTATCATTCCACTTCACTTCGTAAACAAATTCCGCGAAGAATTTGTGTCGGAGGAAATCGGAAAAAGAATTGCACTTAGCTGTCAAAAATTGAACAAAAAATGCACCTGAACGCACTTCAACGCAATTCGCTGGGATGCGTTACGAAATGTCGGAGAAATCTTCCGAACAGCTTTTCGGAAGAATACCTCGAAGCAAAAATCATCGGAATCGTACAAAATCGGAGAATTTTCCGCTCCGACGGATACCTCGCTAGGGCCGATTGTAAACGATGTTATTGAGTCAAATAAGTCACCAAAATGTTATAAAAGTGTAGAAAATAAAATTGTCACCTGAGTTTCGCAACCACGAAAACGATCCCTTGGTAACTCTGTTTTTTTATAAATTATTTGACACAAACCGTGTATAACTATTACGGGTTGGGCAATATATGAGATGTGTTTTAGTGAAATCTAATGAATAAGGGGGGTCTATAGATATTTGAATCCACGACCACTTGCTGGGGGGTTTTAGAAAAACCATTTGTATACCCACGCCCATTCTATGTCAAATCTTTTCATATGTTTACAATTGATTTTCTTTCAAACTAAAAATTAAAGGTAAAGACAGGTATTAAAAAATAAACAAAATTTAAAGATAAGTGGAATTTGTAGTTTTTGATCCTTGGTAGATCAAAGACAGGAATCCATTTGTAGCCTTCTTCATAAACTCATTATAAGAGAGTGATGGTTGGGTGTTGTAGAATGAGGGTAGACTCTGATTGGCTTTAACTTGGCAACGCCCAGTAGTTACAACTCTGACTACACATCAAATGTGCTTATTTTTTACCTCCAAGTGGTAACCCTCGGGTACTGGTATCATCCAACCGGATTTGACTTGCTAAACGATAAGTGCGAGTGTTGATAACAATACGAAGAACAGCAACACTATAATCACCCTGGCCAGAATGGCACGGAATGAATACCCGGCCCGACGTCCCAGACGAACCTAAATGAGCTGCTTCGACATATTCGGAAAACAGGTTATTTAGGAATCTCAAGGGCAAGTCAGACCAAGTCAAGAAAAGAGATGGTGGCGGTCAGAAAAGAGATGGTGGCGGTGATCGAAAGGTCAACGGCGGCGCTCAATCTAATAAATTGAAACTTGCCCTCCAGGTTGGGGGTTGTGTTTTGGGTCAACTACCCACCCATGGTAAACCATATGTTACGAAGCAACCAATAGCTTTGGAAAGGACTGATATTATTCTTGACGACTCTGCTAAACGAAAAAAGGACAACGATGTTCGTATCTGCACATGGAATGTGAGAACATCAAACAGTAGAGGTGCAGGCGAACAACTAGCGGAAGCCCTAAACTGCTGCAAAGCAGTCATTACTGCCATCCAGGAAATACGATGGAATAGGCCGCGCAAAAAGAGGATGAAAAACTGTGACATCCATCTACTATGGACCGTGTAATAGTAAGCAGAAATGGCGACTATTCGGATGCGGATTTGTTATAAGTGCCAGACTTAGGCAAGAAGTCTTATGTCTTATAACAAAACAAAGTTGTCGCCATAGATTTTGCAACCATAATATTGATCTCTAGGTAACTCTGCCAAGCTGTGGAACAGCTAATTGTAATATATTTCCCTCCTTTTGTAATTTATTTGACATAACCCTGTATAATATTTACTATTGTGGATGGGAAATTATTTTATGAATAAGAATTTGTGCGACCCTGATTAAAGGATGTATAAACACTTATGAACAGAATAACTATACAACCATTAGGATGTGTTTTGGTGAATTGTAATGCATAAGGCGGTAAGTGTTTAATTAATATTTTATAGGAAAATTGGAAATAAAATAAAATTTAGTATCTTTAACTCTATGGTACTGCAGTAAATAAGAAAAGAAAATATAAAAAAAAACGGAAGAAATGGATGCTGGACTACGCAGTCATTAACTGAATGATCAACATTTGTTTTACAGGTTCCGTTTTAGTGTCAATGAAGTAAAATCTCACATTGCACACCTTATATAAAAACAAACAATTCTTGAAACGGTGCTTTTACTGATGACTGATGAGTATTACTAGCAGAAAAATCAATCAAAATCAAAAAAATCAATCTGAAATAGTGTTCCATTGGCACTAAAAATGATCAAAATCCAGATCTACCAATGGAAAACGTCATTCATTTTTTTTGAGGTGTATGTGCAATTAGTTTATTGTGGTGAGTTGTAAATTATGGCATTCCATTACAGGTAATAGATACAAATTAAATGTCATATCCCGCGATAATTCATATACGATGATTGCATAATGCACTAGTTAAAGAGAAGACATTAATCAAAATCAAATTTACTTTCACGACGAGTGACATTTGGGTTTCAATTAAAACATCTCACATGTGAAGAAACACTGACAGATAGAAATGCCCCGAGCGAGTATTACACGCCAGTATAACCCTTGGAAAAACACTCGAATGCCTTGTGGTGACAAGCTTTTACTTCTCTTTTTTGGAATGCCATTTGCCACCAAAACGCGCATTAACAAAACAACATCGACATCAACATATGACATAGGGATTGTTCTTAATAGAGTTGTTCATGAGACTATCTCCCTCCCAAGTGCGTTGTCTCTTTTTTTAAAACGTCAAAATCAATTGGAGGAAAACAATGTGATATTTTATATGGCGGGAGTACTAATTTTTGGATAATTTGCTTTGAAATATGAAAATATAAGTTGTTCAAAGTGAAACTCAAATTATAAATACATAGCGATACTAAGAAAGTGTGTATAATTATAAAATAGAAATAAAAAGAGTGAAATTGATAACCAGTGCCATTGCAAAGCTGGACATAAATCCGAGTGCAAACGAAGTTGGTTAGTTTTCGTGTAGTAAAGATTATTATGTTCTCGTTTTCACAAACAACAACACCTCTGAATATTTTTATTTAGTTTATAAATTGTTCTGTTCTCATTTAGTACTTATACACAATTTTAAAGCAATTTTAAAAATGTTCAAAAAACAACCCCTGTCGCTTGCCAATGAATTTGCCTTCATACAAATGTCAAATGTGTTTGTTTTCCTACAGATGCTGTCAGTTTTTCATTGACACTGACGTTGTCCTGAACAACTCTATCGGCAGCTGCTGTCGGCGTTGATGTGGATATTTAGTAAAATTGTTTGTGGTTAAGCATTTTGTTTATTTCTATAAAAGAGCTTTTAAAAGTTGTACAATGTGGCATTGCCAGATATCTAAATAAATTATATAGGTGCATTTATATTAAAATATTGAAAATAATTTTAAAAAATAATGTTGTCTTAGCTTACTTATTTTTCCGCAGTGAAACAGTGGCGTGTCTGTTGTTTTGGAACATACGTGAAGTTGGCTACTAGCAGTCCATATTATATAATAAGTCAATGATATATGGACTGCTAGTAGCCAACTTCACATATGTTCCAAAACAACATACACGCCACTGTTCCACTGCGGAAAACTTAGTAAGCTAAAAAACATGTGCTTCATCACATTGCACAAAGAAATTGATGGAAATGATCATAATACATAAGTAAGAAATATATTTACAAAACTTGTTCAGTTTATGAGTCAATAAGTAGTAAGGAAATGTATTGTTATTGTAGAATTAATTGAAATCACTCTTTGTAGTTTTCCATATTTTGATAGATGTCGCTACATGTCGCTACATGTCGCTATGGAAATGAATCACTTCGCGCAAGATGTCGCCCTTTTGTTACCATGTTACTATGGAAATTTAAGCTTGCCGGCGGCGTTTGTTTCTTTGCTAATCCGCAGTGAAACAGTGGCGCCTGTGCTGTTTTGGAACATATTTTCTCGCAGAAGCGTATGAAAATGTTATTTCACTAGCAGTCCATATATAATAAGTCAATGTTAACGAGAATCACCCTTGTCAAACTGACAGCTATCAATTGTATTGGTGTTATAGTGCAAGGGGTAGATCTGCCAAAAAAAAAATCTAGATCAGCAGCTCGTTGTGTGTCGGTCGATTTTGCTCTTGGTATTTTGTATTTTATGTTTTCATTGACTGGGTATTATGATTAAATAAATATTTAACTTCTGTATTAATAAACGCTGATTAGCTAATCAATGACTACCATGACAGATTTTCCCATAAGAAATACTCAAAAGTTATGGCGTTTTCCATTGGTTAACAAATTTTATATAATTAGTTCTATCAAAAGGCCGATTTTACCAGTTGTTGTGTTCCAAAAGGCAAAAAAATTGATTTTTTTTATCTCAGATCAATTTTGCAAATCCTGATTTTTCGGCAGATTTACCCCTGGTGGCACTAACACTAATTCATGTGACAGCTGTCAGTTTAGCTAGAGTGTTTTCCGTTTTGATTTATTGTTATTTCGGTTGTGAAGAACTATTATTAATTATTTTAACTGTAGAAGTTCAGTTCAAAAACTATCAACCTGTGTGACTTCAATCCTGACAGCTACACCGACACTTAAGGGCCGACCAGAATGCGTATCTGTAGCTGAGTGAAAAGTTAAAAACAAGGCAACCCGTAAGCGCTTACACAATGAGTACCTTCGTGAATCTGTAGCTTGAAGTTGAAAAGAGGGCAACTTTATGCAAGAAATGTATCTCTTTTTAGACAGCGATGCAAGATACCAGCTACAGATATGCATTCTGGTAAGGCCGCTTAACTTTACAGACAAGAAATAACAACAATACAGAGATAAAAAAAATCAATCTGAAATCGTGTTGAATTGGCACCAAAAAAGATCAAAATCCAGATTTACTAATGGAAAACTACATAAGTCACTGATTAGCCACATCAATTTTTTTTGTTGCTCTCTAAGGGCCCAGTTATAGCTATCAATAAAAAACATCATTGGAAATTTTCTTTACGTCTTGCGGTTTTTTTTTATAAATTTAATAATTGGCGAGTTGGTGTCAAAACAAAGCTTATGAATTTAAGAACATTATTATCTAAAAATATTTTAATTTTTTATTGTAGTTATCGCAGAAAATCACTTTTTATTTTTCACTGATCAAAAGATTTATTTCTGTGAAGTAATGTTTGTCGTTCCACCGAAATGAAACGGAATTTTCCTACGATTACTAACGGGTGATTTTTTAAGAGGTTTAGAACTTTTTTTAAAAAAAAACACAAAAAATTCGAAAAAATGAATTTGAATCGATAGTTTGAACCTTGCAATTTAATGTTTAAAGGTAATTTTTCATGCAAATGTTGACCGCGGCTGCGTCTCAGGTAGCCCATCCGCTGAGTCCAATTTTGGCATACTCTTTCACACATATCGGCCGGTATCTCACGAATGAATGCATGGATGTTGGCTTCCAGTGCGTCAATCGAAGCGGGCTTGTCCCGATAGACATTAGCCTTGACATACCCCCACAAAAAATAATCTAATGGTGTCAAATCGCACGATCTAGGCGGCCAATTGACCGGCCCGAAACGTGAAATTAACTGTCCACCAAACTCGCCTCGCAATTGCGCCATTGTTTCGCGTGCTGTGTGGCATGTGGCACCGTCTTGTTGAAACCACATATCATGCAAGTCAAGAACTTCCATTTCGGGCAAAAAAAAGTTTGTTATCATCGCTCGGTAGCGTTCACCATTGACAGTAACGCTGCGATTCGCATCATCTTTGAAGAAATATGGCCCAATAATGCCGCCGGCCCATAAACCGCACCAAACAGTGGCTTTTTCGGGATGCATTGGTAGCTGTTGCAATGCTTCTGGCTGATCTTCACTCCAAATGCGGCAATTTTGCTTATTTACGTACCCATTCAACCAAAAATGAGCCTCATCGCTGAACACAATTTTTGATAAAAAAGCGGATCCTCGGCCAGCTTTCCAAGAGCCCATTCACCAAAAATTCGGCGTTGTGGTAGGTCGGCTGGCTTTAGTTCTTGCACCAGCTGTATCTTAAAAGGCTTTACGCCCAAATCCTTCCGCAAAATTTTCCACGTAGTGCTGTAACAAAGGCCTAACTGCTGAGAACGGCGCCGAATCGACATTTCGCGGTCTTCTGTCACACTAGCTGATACGGCCGCAATATTTTCTTCACTACGCACAGTACGTAAACGTGTTGGTGGTTTAATGTCCAAATACAAATACAAATTTTTGGCGCAACAGGCTCGTTAGTACCCAGGGCCTAGCTTTCTCACAACCATTCATGTGTGCGTGTGTACTTCTTGCACGATGGTGGGACCTCCTGTTTTATGCCGACTCCGAACGGCTAAGTTGAGATAAGCTATTCTTGATAATTGATACTACACGGATGATTTGTCAGATCATCACGAGAGGAGGGCCAGTGAAAAATCATTTAGGTGTTGCTACGGCTGGGAATCGAACCCAGACCTCCTGCGCGGCAGTTCATCGCACTAACCATCGCGCTACTGAGTCCAACAAAGTAAATTTGGTGCGAAATTTGGTCACAATCTTCCGAATAGACTGCTCAGAAGGTCGAGAATGCCGATCATAAAATGGAAGCAGCGCGCGATGAACATTTCGAACCGAGCACGAATTTTGATAGTAAAATTCAATAATTTGCAAGCGTTGTTCATTTGTAAGACGATCCATGGTTAAATTGCAAACCAAACTGAAGCTGTTTGACAGTGACACAAGGTACTAAACACACGTCAGCTGTCAAAACCAGTGTTGCCAAAACCAAAACAGCTAAAAAATCACCCGTTATAAGCAGCTATGGAGGTAAAATTTCAATTCCATCATGTTTTGTGTTCCAATGAAGTTGTTCAATGATAGAACTCAGAATCGCTAGCTTAGTCGATCTAGCCATGTCTGTATGTCCGTTCGGTATATAGACTCTCTGGCCGATAAAGCTGAACAAGTGTAAACATTTTTGAAATCCGCCTACTGCCACGCCCCCTTTTTAGAAAAACGTAGTTTTTGGCCAAACCGTTAGAAATTTTAAAAAAGTCTCTGAGAAATATATTTAGAGAATCTCTCTCGACTATACAATGTATTTAGCCACGCCCACTTGTTGGGGCGTTTTCCTACAAAAACCATTTGTATACCCTACTCCACAATTTGAGATATTAATTGAAGGATGGAAAAGGGTATTAAACGACCCGCCCGGGGATTGTAGCCTTCTCATATGTTTCGCATGATCCTTCGGACCGTTGCTATGCTGGCTGATACACCGCTGTTGGCCCTGGCTGTTGCTAGAGTGCAATTTGAGGCAAGCCGTAGAATTACCAAGTTTTCTCGCAATTTTGTTGCTTCTGTCGTGCGTCCTTTTCATTTTTCCCAAAGTGTTGTGCATCCGCTAGATAACTGTTTACAACAGTCTTACTTCTATTAAGCCTCGTTGCAATTTCTCGGCCTTAGAGTCCTAACTCCTTGAAAGCATCTATTTTTCCTCTTTCTGTTGCTGTCAAAGTCTTTCCGGAACCCATTTTTGTTAACTAAATATAAAAAGTTTTTTTCAACGCCTTTTTAAATATTCTGAAATAAACTTGGGAAAATCGATAATGTGATATCCTGAAACGAAATATTTGCAATGGCCGTATCGTCGCATCGGTCGTTTCTTATTTACCCTTTCATGTAGATACCTTTCATGTAGATACCTAGTGAAAACAGAATTGTGTGTACGAAATTTTCAACAGGTAACGGGGGATCAAGTAAGAGGTAGTTTTTCAAAATGGGTTTGTTTACAGATGGCGCGTGAGTGGTGTCAAGTTCCCATGTATTTTTTATTCAGAATGTATTCACTATTCATTGACATTTTATCATAGATAGACAACGAACAACGTTTGCAAATCGTTTAGAGAGACTTGCTAAAGATCCACTGTTCTCCACCAACATTTTGTTCAGCGATGAGGCCCATTTCTTGCACAATGGATACGTTAACAAGCAAAACTGCCGTATATCTGACGGAGAACAACCGGAAGAAGTTCAAGAGCTGCAGTTACATCCACTCAAAATAATAGTGCGGTGTTATTCATGAGCCGGTGGAATCATCGGTCCGTATTTCTTCAAAAATGAGGCTACCGCCAAGGCTACTGTAAATGGGGCTCGTTATCGCATTATGAAAACGGACTATTTTTATACCCTATATACCCCCAGAGAAATAATTTAGCTAAATATAACTTAATGTATAAGAATCGACTCAGAACCGCTAAAACGTCACCAGTTTTTGGGCCTTAAATTTTGAGCTAGAATGATGAAATTTGGTACACGTATGGCCCACTGCCACGCCTCCTTTTCAGAAAAACGTAGTTTCTGCCCAAACCGTATCTAAGGGATTTCAAAAAAGTACCTGAGCATTATATTTGGAGAATCTGAATATCTATATTTCGTCAATATAAAGTTTTTTTGCCACGCCCACCTTTTGGGGGCGTTTTCAACAAAAAAAAATTTTTCGGTATCTTTTTACAAATATTTTTGATGCAGGATCATTGGTTATGATAATATAAACATTTCGTTCTTAGATCAATTTAACCCACGCCCACTTTTTAGGGGCGTTTTTCTACAAAACCCATTTGTATACCCTACCACAAGGCATATGCAATAGAATTACGTTGTTTTTTGTAGAACCATATATACTGAGGGCTCAGTGGCGCGATGGTTAGTGCGTTGAACTGCCGAGCAGAGGGTCTGTGTTCGTTTCCCAGCGCGTAGCAACACCTAAATGATTTTTCACTGGCCCTCCTCTCGTGATAATCTGACAAATCATTCGAGTAGTATCAATTGTCAAGAATAGCTTATCTCAACTTAGCCGTTTGGAGTCGACACATAACAGGAGGTCCCGCCATCGCGATCGTGCAAGAAGTACACACGCAGACATGAATGGTTGTTTCACCAAAAATTTGCATTTTTAACTTTCTCTTACAAAGAGAAAGATATTGTTTTCGTGAAAATTTTCGACCTCGAGATTTTGATTGATTCTAACATTACGATGATAGCGGAGCCTAAAAAAGTGGTTTTTGGAATTCCGTCCGTCGGTCCGTCGGTCCGTCTGTCCGTGACGGTCTCCCCAGCCTAAACGGCTTGACCGATTTTCTTCAGACTTCGTATCCAAGCTTGTTTTGGTCATAATTCTAGGCCTTTTTTTTTGTTTGCTTTTAGCCATGTTAAAACTGGTACCTGCCATATAAAAATTACACATAACCTCAATTTTCTCGAAAACGGCTCTAACGATTTTGATTAAACTTTATATATACTATAACCATATTAGTTCCAACAAAACTGCATACCCAGTTTTTTCGAGAAAATCCATATAACGGATTTTGTCATTTAGGCCATATAAAGAAAATTGTTAATATCTCGCAAACTATTTTGTCAAATTGAATGAAATTTAATACATATACTACTATTACTTACTTGAAGCAATTCCACATAATTAGTTTTAGCCCAACTATTACTAAACGGAATTTTCAGTTTTGGCCAAGAACGGAAAATCATTATTATTCACATTGACATCGATTCCTTCAAATTTTGGAGTAAAAATTCGTATAAATACATTTCGACATTATTTATATCATTTTAGCATCAATAATCAAAATGCTTATGATTAGATCTAACGCCCAACTTGCTGTGAAAGAGAAAGTTGCGTACGACCCAGTCGTGCACCCACCACTCGTTTTGTATAAAATACTTTGATAAACCGTCTTTTTTTCACATCACAGAGCACTACGCTCTCAGTATCGCCTTACACAACTTATTTTTGTTGCGCGACTTAGATGATAAACATAATAAACAATATTTTAATTTAAGACCATTGAATATAAATCGAGATATAAATACAAACAAAAATCAATTTTGTTGCTTACCAGATTAAACATGCATATGCATCGTGTAATAGGCTCATTGCTGCCATAGTTGGTTTTATGCGAGTTCGACATTAACAAAATTCGCTCCCTAAGCGATTCTTTGCGAACATACAAAGTAATAAGAGAAATCAATTCCGGTGAATCAACATGATAATTCAGAATATCGCGAACAAACATGATACAAGATGCTTTACGCCGGGAACTTAAGGTTTGCAAGCCAATTTGTTCACATCTTTTATCATAGCTAGGCAATTCTTCAAACGTAAATAATTTACGGAATGCGTACCTCGTGAAATTTTTCTGAACTCTTTCTAATCTAAGTGCCTGCATTACATATGGCGAATCACATATGATGGATGTGTATTCCAAGTGCGGCCTGACTAACGAGCAGTACCTATATAGTTTTAAGGCGAAAAACGTCTCGGAAGTCCTTGCGATTTCGCTTTAGAAAACCTAACATTGAGTTTGATTTCGTATAGTATAGCTATAGACAACATCATTTTCTATATTTCATCACCATAAAGCCCACATTTTGGGGGTATTCAACGATCCGCACAGTGGATTGTAGCTTTCTCATGTTTTTCCTTGAAATTGAAGCCCTTGATCTCAACATTTGGTTCCAACAAGACGGCGATACTTGCCACGTGAAACAATGGACATATTATGAGACCGCTTCGGTGAACAATTAATTTCACGCTTCGTACCAGTGAATTGGCCAGCAAGATCATGCAATATCACACCGTTAGACTTTTTCCTTTGCGGCTACGTGAAATCTAAGGTGTTTGTGGGTAAGCCAGCTACGATTAAAGCATTGGTCAACATCGGCTGTACCGACGATTATGCTCGAACGCGTCATCGAAATTTGAAAATCCCGAATGGGCGAGCTACGGCGCAGTTGCGGCCAACATTTGAAAGGGATTACGTTTTTTAAATCGATTACAAAATGTATGGCCTCATCCTAGTGATCGCAAGTATCTATAGATAGATAGAGCGTACGTGAATTTAATACCAATCGTAAGAAATACATGATGGTTGGAAGTTGATGAAAAACGAAAAAGAATTTTCTTCGTGAAAAAGCAAACGAGTTATATTAAAAATACCTGGGGCTCTATTTCATAAAACGAAACGAACGGCAAGTAAACGATAAAGAAGTAAACGATATTCACGATAAGTGCGATCGTGTAAAACGAAAAAGGCGTAAGAAAAGTGTTGCCAAATGAAAACGAAAAAAAAAACATATATTTTTGAAGCGCAACCAATCAATCCTATTTAGGACTGTCAAAAATTGAATAACGTAAACAAAAAGTCGTGAAATCGGGAAAAATTAAATTCTGTAAAAATGTTTTTTCATTGCCATTTATTTTTGGATAGTGATTCCGAAGAGGAGGAAGCATTAATCTCAAGGAGACGAATAAGGGATAACTCAGACCCAATGAGCATTCCCAATTCAACGTAAGCAATCATTTACCCATACGTCCATACTTGATGTACTTATTACAATTTATTTTAAGTTTAAAAAACTATTTCGAGTAAATAAAGAAGCGTTCGTTTATGTTCTGGGAAAGATTGATTCGCAACTTCCGAGTGGAAGATCAACATATATACCAAATGTGTTGAAATTGTGTGCGACACTTCGATTTCTAGCAGAGGGTCTACCAAAGAGGAACCGGTCAAGATTTCCTTGTCGGTATGGCGCAACCAACTTTGTCGGCAACCATAACAAAAATGTTGTCAGTTATGGAGAGTGTTTTGTGTCCCGAACATATATCATTCCTCATGACGGAGGATGAGATGTCTTCCAGCAAGCAATATTTTCATGAGAAGTTCCCAAGCATAATTGGATGTGTGGACGGTACACATATATTTTAACTGAAATCCATTTGCTTTGTTTGTGTTGGTGGCCTATTAGATTTATAAATTATAATTTTTTTTTCTATTTTCTATTTGTTTTTGCTTAAATTTTAACAGCTGAGGACAATAACTTGCAGACAAAACAATACGTAAACGAAAGCTATACGACTGCCAAATGTCAGTCGTAAGAAATAACGAGTATCGTAAAGCCTAGATCGATACTCGTTTTATGTAATCAAATTTCAACGAGAACGAAGTGATTTCAACGATATTCGTACGATACTCGTTTTATGTAATCGTATTTCAACGAGAACGAAGTGATTTCAACGATATTCGTTTTATAAAATATAGCCCCTGAAGAATCTCTGCATTATAAATTCAGCAAGAACTATTAAAATTCCTAAATATCATGACAATATACAAAACCATTGTAAATAGATATAATGTAACTAGAAGGAACAAAGTATTTAATGACATTTTACTTCATTATCCATGCAAAATTTCTTTAGCAAAACTTCCCTCTTGCATAAAAAAACGTAACGTTCTGAAACCCCTACGAAATGTTCAATCAGCATCATTGCAAACAAGCAGTATGACGCACCGCCTGCATAAATGTTTGACGTTTCCGAACTTACCTATTTTCTCCTTATTTTATTTGATCTCACTCAGCTATCCCCAGTCATAAAAGCTGAAATGTTGCCCATTTTAACAACATTTAAGTCCATTTTCTTTCTTTCATCAAATTTTCAAATTTTATTTTGAAAAATAAAATAAATTGAAAAATATTTCTCCTCCTCAAAACCGTGAATCAAAGCTGGATCACTGCACAGTTATATACCCCTTCTGAAGTTACTCAAAAAAAAAAAGTTTGAAAGATAGATGAAATAATGTGTACAACAAAAAAAAAATGTAAGGAAAATAAAAACAAATCAAATTTAATAAAATGTTCTTTACTCTTGCATAATTCATATAACAAAAATAAAAACAAAATAAAATAAAAATATGACAAACATTAAATTAACACAAACTTTTACATAAATATTTGCACGATATTAATAAAAAAAGAAATAACATAGAAAAGCAAACAAATTCTAGCAAAAAATACAAAAGATAACAATTTTCTAATCGAAGCATTGTGAGATGTAATATAAAATCAATTATGAACATCTTAAGTATAAAAAAAAAACTATTGGTAAGAATAAAAAAAAACCATAACAATATAACAACGAATAAACAAAATGCGAGTTCACTTCTCAGGATATAAAGAATAAATAAAATAGAATATGTACGTTATTCTTCACACAGTAAAATGTAATTCATTAAGTCTTTTATAGTAGACAATTTTTATTAAAAACATTAAACTACAAGAAGGTTATAATAATTGTATGAGATAAGCCAACTAAAACAGCTGCAACATTTTTGTTAATTTTATTTTAATAATTAACACTAGTAATGTTTTCTTGTTTATAAAAAAAACCAGAAAAAAAAACTATTTTATTTTTTTTTTTGTTTGTTTGTTTTCTTTTAACCGAACAAGTCTTGACATACATATGTAAATGTTTCATATTTTTAGCTTTGCAAAAATCATTAATAAAATACGAATTGACAATTCATGTTATATTACAGTTTCTAATTTCAAAATTCCCTAAACGAGTTTCGTTATTACAATATGTATCTGTAAACGAATGCAAAAACCACACTCTCATTTAACATTTAAATTTCATAAAAAGAATAGTTTTTTATTTTTGTTTGTTTATATTTATGTAATTTCATATTTTTAATATAAAGAAATTAAAATGGAATCATTGATGGTGAAAAACCATACGAAAATGTTGGTTAAAAATATTATTATTCTGTTTTTAATATTATTTTACGTTTGATAATGATATTATCTTTATATTTTTTTTTTATAGATAATTGTAATTTTCTCTTTAACTAAGAACAGAGTTAAAATAACAAACGGGCGCTTTTTGCTTAGTAATAAACTAAAAAATATATAGATATATATATATAATCATTGTAATTATATATATATATATATATATAATAAAATCGCTTAATCGCTAAGACAGATAAAAAATTCAATTTATTTAAACGAAACATGATTGTTACAACTAAATGCATATTATTATAAAGTCAGTCAGTCGTAAAAAATATTACTTTTATCCATAGTTAGATCGGAGAGTGTATCGTGTTCTTTTTTTTTTACTTTATTTAATAAACATTTAATAACACCGTGGATTTTTTTTTTAATTTGAGAAAATCCTTAAGAGTTCCCTATCTTTTAGTCTAGTATTGATTATGCATTCAACATTTTTTTTTTTATTATAATTAAAATTTGTTGATTTATCTTACTTCATTTTTTTTATGTATCAAAATATTGAAATATATCAAAAATATAATTTAAATATTAACACTACATTAAACAGCTTATCGTAACACTTTTGAGTATACAACAGTAAAACAGCTTAGTAATATAAAGTTGCAATGGTTTAAGGAAAAGGTCCTTAATAGATACAAAATGTACATATTTTGCATAGTTCACAAGCGAATATTTTAATCCTACATATATTTTAAAAAAAAGGGAGACTAGTCTTAATTCTGCTAGAGCACTATTAATTATGTGTTCCAAATATACCACTTTTGATAACAAAACAAATAATAAAATATATACCATAATACTCTTTTAGTTCGAGCAAAAAAAGAATTCAAAATTCCCGAACAAAACTTAAATTGTGTGAAATATATGCCGTCTTGGAGAGAGAGAGAAAGAGAGTGGTAATAATGAGAAAAGTAGTGTATAAATATAGATATTAAAAAAAAAAATAATAATAATATTTATAAACGATGTATTTGTAAGTACAGATATTTTACTGCTATAAAATGTATTATGGAATGTCTGTCATGTTCATGCTTTTTTCAATTCAAATAATTTCTGTGGAGATCTTAAACAAAATGTGACGTCATTATAGCTTATATTCTAATTAAACTTAAATAAAAAAGTATTATATTCATATAAATATTCAATCATGTAAAAAAGTAGTTTGCTAATACCTACTTGTATCATGTGTCAGCAATACTTTTTTGTATGTTTTTTTGTTTTGTTTTTTTGTTTTTTTTTTTTTTTGTAATAATATAAAAATAGTTTAGTTTGTAATAGAATGTAGACTCTAGTTTTATATAAAAATATATACGTAGAAGTAAGATTAAGCTTTATCAAACACTGATTTATTTTATATATATAAATGTATTATATCAAAAAGGAAAGTATGTATTCGCATTATATTATATACATACATTCATAATACTAAAGTAATACGATCTTGAAATCATTTTTTGTTTGTTGTGGTAATTGTGCAAAGGTTGTGCAAATAAGGTAAAAATAAGAAATGTTTTGTATTAATACAATTTGTTCCCATTTACATTATAAACATTCAAGTTTATTTATTTTTATTTGAATGCTATAGTTACAACATTTATTTTTTTTTTAATATATATTCCTTATTTTTGTTTTTTTTTGTGGTACAAAAAAAAAATCAACAAATTCATTAACATCTACTTAGTATATTTTAATGTAAAGAGGAATATGTACGTTTAATCAGTTTATCATTTTATGTAAGTCCACAATTAGTCTTCGCTGATTGCCAAATATTTAAAAACTATATTTTTAACTTCTTGTGTTCTTCTTTATAACACTATCGTTTATTACTTTATAAATAAATAACAAAAAGTATTACGGCGTTGCGTTTTGCAAAATACTTAAAATGTTTCTTTTTTGTTTATATAAAAATATATTATAAATGCATTTGTCTTTTAAATATCTACATTAACATAACGAAAAAAAAAATAATAATAATAATAAAAATACAAACAATAAATACATAAAAAACGAAAAAAAAGAACAATCATACAAATAAAAAATAAAAAAAAAAACACAAAAAAAATATATAAATATAAATAAAAATTAAATAGGTAATAAATAATTATTATACATGCACCACATACATTTACATTACAAGCCTGCTGGTGGTACGAGGACATAACGATAAATGTACAAGCGATAATCCTTACTAGCTAAGACCACACTGCCATCGTCCATGAGGGCAACATCGAAGCATTGAGCATGCTTTACTTTTGACTCTAGAGCTGATACCAATTGACCTTCCTGTGTAAATATGGTCAGATTGAAGTTGTTGTGATTATCGGCAATCAAAATCTCGCCATTTGAATTAATTCCCACACCAATGGGATAATTCGTTACACCTTCTCCTCCGATTTGTCGCAAATATTGGCCTTCATAATTGAAAACCTTTACGCAGTGAGCCCTGTTATCGCTAATAAAGATTTCCTGCTTATCATTCACGATGACACCATTGGGAAACTCCAAATGTTTGCTACAGCCAAACTTTTGAATAACATTGCCATTCTGATCGAATATAATAACACGCATGACTTTACACTCAACTACAATGATGCGGCCCTTATTATCCACCGTTACGCCACGCGGATGTTGTAAAATGTTGGCACCAAACTTTCGAACAAACTGACCATATTGGTTGTAAATTTGTATTTGATGGGTTGGTGACCGTTCCGTTACAATTATATCTCCCGACGTTTTGACAACTGCTACACGATTTGGATACAAAAGTTGACCATCGCGTTTACCGCATTCGCCGAATTGGAATTTAAAACGTCCCTCCTTGTCGAATATTTGAATACGATGGTTGTTTGTATCAGCGACAATGATATCATTTTGAGCATTCACTGCAACGCCGCTTGGTTCGGTAAATTGTCCTTCAGTTACCCCGAACTCACCAAATTTACAGTGGTAAATCATTTTTTGACGTTTGATTTGCGACTTTGGAGGATACATCGTATTGGACATAAGTTTTGTGGTCAAATCCATAATGCTATCGGATCCGGAACTACCAATACTGCTGCCGCCAACATTTAATACGTTGTTGTTGCCCAAGTTATTGCCCACTGTTTTGCCTAGTGTTGTTATATATTGCTCGGAGAAACCAGTAAATATTGTGTCCGAGCTACCGTTGCTCCACTTTTCGTACGGATTCAGTTGCATGTTAAGATCAGATGCAAATGTCTGAAAATTATTATTAAATCGTTTTGCCGAAATATTTGAATCAAAGCTATTCGCAGAGTGAGATAAAGTATTTTGTGTTGATACGCTGTTATTCGCAAATGAAATATCCAAAATGTTTGAGTTCAAGTTCATATTTCCGCACAGTGCGTTATTGTTAGTGTTGTTCATATTTGGTAACGCCAATGTTGGATTCGTATTGCTTGGTGTTGGTCTTGCAATTGGTGGCTGCTTTGTTGTTGACGACTCATTTGTTGCTCGTATGTATCCAAATGTATTGCGTACACCAGCTTGAATTGACTGATAGTTTGAAACAAATTCCAACTCAAATGGAAGCTGTAGGTCCTGGAGTGTGGATTGATGTTGATAGTCCATAGTTTTTCTCAATGTTAAAACATCTTTAACACTGTTGGACTTTACAGCCGATCTATCGATATTATCACAAGATTGCAAGACTTTCTCGATAAGCTCCTTTGAGCGGTTAAGACATGAATTATTTGATAACATCTTTGAGTTGTACAGACTTTCGAGTTCCTTCAAAAGTTCTTGTTTTCGCTCATCCAACATTGAGCAGAAGAACTGGTATGTTTCATTAATTTCGCTGTGAGCTTTCTGGTACTGTGTTTTGATCTGATTCATATTTATCTCCGAGTTGTTGACCATGGTTACAATTTCACCAACTTTTCCTCGAAGCTCAGCAACAATTCCTTGGATAATGCATTCGGGCTGCTTATGCAGAAACTCTTGTGAGTGCTCGACCTCATGCAATGCTGATGAATGGTCATTTGTAACACATTCCTTACAAACTAGGGCACTACAAGTGCGACAGAAATAGTTAAGAAGTTCACTCTTATGCTGATTACACAAATATTGACTAGATTTGTTATTGGTGGAGGGTATCAACTGTGATGCATGTATATTAACATCGTCGCGATTCGATAAACCATTGTTAACAGACATCTTTGACAAGAGTTCGTCTTTGCAATTGAAGCAATGATTTTGAGAGGCTCCAGTATTTTCAAATACACCGTTAATCATTTTTGACAATGAAGAAGTTGTTCGATGGCTTTGCGATTGGAGAATATTTGATAGTTGGTTGCCAAATTTGAACTCATTAAGAGCTGTTAGTCCGACATTACTGTTTGATGTATTTGACATCGATGGATTATCAATAAGACAAACATTGTGTCCGTTAAAACAATGCATAAACTCATGAGCAGTTACGCAATTCGAACAAAGGAAATTAGCACATTCAAAACACTTTGCCACTGCGTCTGATTGTTTACTCTTGCATGCAGTACACCGTGGCACAGTTGAACCGTTGGCGAAACTAATGCTCACTAGATTTCTTGAGATTATACCATTGCATTGTAAATGATTGTCCTTATCAGAGTTATTTTCGTCAATGCTATGAATAGTTGTAAGCCCGGGAACGACTCCACAACTTAAACCACTGCTGGATGATGTCGATGAAGCTGACGACGAGACACATGATGTTTGATGTTGAGAATCGATACTACTTGTTGCTCCGCTGCAGCTGTAATCATCGCAAATTGCAGAGTCGCTCACTGGCGGAGATGAACCACTTAGTGTTAGTGGAGAATCTGACAAATAACCATTATGATCACCATACGACTCAATTGAATTTGTTCCCCTTATAGAATCAAGAGACGGCGTTGGAGAAGTGGCCATATCCAATATTTCAAAGCAATACAAGTGAATTTTAGATATTGTTATAAAACTGAGATTCAATTATTTTTTGTTCTGATGGATGCTTCGCAAATAGTCATGTTCCTGGCACCTTATACTATCACTTTTACTTTTTTTTTTTTTTTTTTTTTTTTTTTGTTAACTGAAACGAAACAAAAAAGGTAATTAAATGTTTGCATAAATTGTTTAACCTAGATAAAATGAATATGAATAATTCAGATATTTATATCACTGTTGAATGAAAATGTGTAGTTTATTATATAAGGCAATGTTTAAATAATACACATAGTCATGACAATATAGTACGAAATTTTTAAAATTTTAAAACTATTTAACCTTTTACCGGCAGTAAGCAATTTTCCTTATAACAATTACTTTTTGACTTGTAGATACAAACCAGCAAAACTTGGTTTTTCGGTAGTTAAACACAATAGTTTCAACACAAATAAGTACATTGGGGCAAAAAATACATAAAAAGAACTGGGTACTCATTCGGTAACTTTCAAAACGATAATCGTTGACGATAGTGCACACACATAAAATAAAAAAAACATGCTACGTACCTAGAAAGTCTCCTACAATATTGTTAGCGATAATAATCGTTTTATAAGTTGCGAAATAGAGTAAATTTTTCGGGAAACTATCTCCCAGACAAATTCATTGTCTCTTTCATTAAAACGTTAAAACGATATGAAGGAAAACAATGAGATATTTCATATGGCGGGAGTACTGATTTTTAGATATTTTACATTGAAATATTAAAATATAAGTTGTTCATATTTATAAATACATTTATAAAAATACTAATGGCGTTTTCCATTGGGAAAAAATCAATTTTTTTTTGATCTGAAGACCGATTTTGACAGTTGTTGTGTTCCATTGGGCGAAAAAATTGATTTTTTTTTTATCAGAGATCAATTTTGCAATTCTGAATTTTTCGGCAGATTTACCAATACCAATACAAATGATAGCTGTCAGTTTGACAAGAGTGATTTTCATTTTGATTTTTTACTTCGGTTGTGAAAAACAAGAGTACTTTGGGTTTAGATATTAATAATGGATATAGACACAGAAAAGAAAGTTATACGTGAACTATTAATTTGATTGAATGAATTAAATGAAGATAATTTCTGTATTTTCAAATATTTGTTATGTTTTTAATGTTGGTAGCTACACCGACGCTAACTTCACAGACACAAAATGGCACCAATACAATGACAAAAAAAAATAAATCTGAATCGTGTTCCATTGACACTCAAAAAGATCAAATTTCAGATCAAAATCAAGATTTCCCAATGGAAAACGCCATAAGAGACAGACCCCTGTAACTTTTGACATTTACGCGAGTAAAGCTGTCATGTTAGACATTGATTAGCTAATCAGCTTTTATTGATACAGGGGTGATTGTTTGAAATGGAAACAAGGAGAGTGAAATTGATAACCAGTGGCATCTATGTGAACTTAGATGCGATTGCAAACCAAGTTGAGAAGTTTTCGTGTACTAAAGCTAAGTTCTTCTTTTCTCAAACAACAACACCTCTTAGTTTTGTTTGTTTTGTTTATACATAATTTTTTCTCTTCTAATTTTGCACTTTAAACAAATTTCAAGTAACTTTTTTTCAAATCACGCCAGTGAATGTATTTTCATACGAATGTCAGTTGTCATTTGACAGTAACGTTGTTCCGAAGTACTCTTCGAGTACCCTGTCATTGTATTAGCATTCAGAGAAGGATTTCCACTTGCATACAATGCCAGGAAATCCTGAATTATTTACCGAAGCAAAGATCAACCTTTTGGGGTTTCGCAAGGGAGTTTATGGTGATTGGATAATAAAACCTGCGTTTCTAATTATTCCCGGAATGTGAAATTAATCTGAAAATATTATTATAGTCCAAAGATCATCCAACGAATGATATAATATTATCATATAAAATAACATTCACAAATCGGTATAATTACTAGCGACATCCATAAACATTGAAATTCACAACAAGGTTATACTACAATCACCACAGTAGATTTATACATTTAGTTCCAACTTCCATTTAACCTTTATTTTTGGTAACGATTATTATTTTGATGTGCTATGTGAAATACTTTAAAGTGATACATCATAAGGATATGATGATCGACAGATATTTTACTAGAAACTGAAAGCAGTATAAGACGAATCACTAGATTGAATATTTCATTATCGAAACTTAAAGACACTTGATTGCTGAAATCTAAAGATTCGATTTCAATAAAATAATACCAAGTATGTACCATTATTACGCGCAACTGACCGTTCGTATACATGTGTGCGTGATTAGTCTCTTTTTGGTCTCAACGGAAGTTTAATTAATCAGTTTGGTTTTAGGCCAGGAAAGTCCACAACCGATCAAATTTTCACACTTCGGCAGATCCTGGAAAAAAACTCAAGAAGTCCAAATCGATACCCACCACCTATTCATCGATTTCAAAGCCGCATATGACAGCATTTATAGAGACGAACTGTACAGAGCCATGTCTAGTTTTGGTATACCGCCCAAACTCGTCCGTTTGTGTAGGATGACAATAGAGAATTTTCGCTGCTCCATCAGGGTCGGAAACGACCTCACCGACACATTGGATACCAAAAAAGGATTTAGGCAAGGCGATGCGCTGTCATGTGACTTCTTTAATCTGATTCTTGAGAGGATTGTGCAAAACTCCAAAGCCAACACCAGAGGCACAATTTTCCAAAAGTCGGTGCAACTACTAGCATACGCTGACGATATTGACATCATTGGTAGGACTCAACGTGATGTCATAGCCACGTTTGCTAGTATAGAGTAGGAAGCGGCGAAAATGGGTTTAGCAGTAAATGAGGGTAAGACTAAGTATATGCTGTCATCACGAAGGGACTCACAACATCTACGAATTGAACAGAACGTCACCATTGACAGATATAACTTTGAGGTAGTACGGGACTTTGTCTACCTCGGCTCCGCTATTAACTCTGACAACAACATCTCGTCAGAAATTAAACGAAGAATTACTCTTGCCAACGGCTGTTTCTTCGGGCTAAGAAGGCAATTTAGTAAGTAAAGCCCTCACTCGAACTACTAAGGAGATCCTATATAAGACCCTGATCATCCCAGTCCTGCTCTACGGCACTGAAGCATGGACCGTATCAAAAGCGGATGAAGAAATCCTTGGTAGATTCGAGAGGAAAATTCTTCGAAAAATCTTCGGTCCCGTTTGCGTTGACGGGCTATGGAGACGAAGATTCAACCAAGAACTATACGAGCTGTACAGCGACATGCCCCTGGTCAAAAAACTCCGCATTGGACGTTTAAGGTGGCTAGGACATGTAGAACGAATGGACACCAATACTCCGGCTCGCAATCTTCGATTCCCAGCCAGACGTCGGACGCAGTAGAGGAAGACTTCGCCTTAAGTGGCGCACACAAGTGGAAACCGACCTCAACCAACTTGGAGTGCGCAACTGGAGGCAGTTAGCTAAGGACCGGGCTAATTGGAGAGGCATGTTGGTTGAGGCCCAGGTTCATTCCGGACTGTAGCGCCACTTAAGTAAGTAAGAAGTTTAATTAAACAAATGAATACAAACAATAAGAATAAGAAAAAAATATAAGGATCCATAGAATAAGCTTTAAAACAATTGTGAAGACAACATCAATCATATCCATTAGTAGCGACAAAAAGCCGATAAATTATACACTTAACTTGTTCATGATGAACATCTTTCATTAGCGACTTGACAACTTCAAATTTTCAGTGTGGACGCACCCTTAAACTTATTACCGAACTGTCAATGTGAAAATATTCCGTAAAATCAACATTTTCTTCATCGTGAAATACACAAAGGAACAAGATCAAGCTGACTCATGAACTAAAGCCACTTGATCATATGAAGCAACGTACGTCCTCGAATTGGGCTCTGGACATGATGGTAGAAAATAATGAATTTCATCGCAAATTCATCTTCAGCGATGAAGCGTATTTTTGGTTAAACGGCTTCGTCAATAAATATGCGTTACTGGACAGGTGAGAACCCTCACGTGGTTCATGAAACAGCAGTTCATCCGCAAAAAATCACTTTTTGGTGCGGTTTTCATGCCGGTGTGGTGACATCTATGAAAATACCCGTCATGGTAAGTTAATGGTATTTGCTACAGAGACATGTTGGAACGTTATTTCTTTAAGCGATTGCATGATTTGGACAAGCCACACAACAGCGGGTGCAACAATCGAGTTACTGAAGTCTCAGTTCGGTGAACGTGTTATATTAAGAAACGGACCCGTCGATTGGCCGCCGAGATCGTGTGATTTAACGCCTCTAGACTTTTTTATTGGGCTAAATTTATTAATTGGTCTATGCTAACAAACCGTTAGAGGTTAGAGGAGCTCAGAGCCAATATTGAACGAGAAATAGCTCCACAATCATTGAAAATTGGGTTCAACGTATCGCCCACTGCATACGTTGCCGTGGTGGTCATATGAATAACGTCTAATTCAATTCACAAATGTTTTGATATTAATCGAAGCCAATTTTATTTTGGTCCACCAGATACCTCGAAAGCAAATGAAGTTCCGATTGGAACTGACTTTCGTTTCTCTATAGGGGTGAATGCCTTTATACAATTTATTTTAGATTCAAAAAACTATTTCGACTCAACAAAGAAGCGTTTTAATAAGTTATGGGGAGGATTGGGCCTCTGCAACCGAGATGCGTTCAACTCTGGCATGAGTACGGTTTCATACCATACTCCAAGAGATAAATATACCGGCAGAACAAATTGTATACATGAAAAGGGTTCATTGTGTTAGTATTTCTATCGAAATGGACATTTGCCTTGAACTTTTGACAATTCGCAAGCTCTTAGGTTTGTGTGAGAGTATATGCAACAACATTGATGCTGTCTGGTTAGCTCACAAAATGCGTTTGCCAGCCTAATGACAATTTTGTTCAGACCTAAAATGTTGAAAAATGTGTTTGTATTGGTTCTCAACCTTGTTTTACAGCAAAAACTCTGTCGAAGAATCAGCCCTATCGAGGTATCCGTCGGAGCGGACAATTTTCCGCAACGCATACTTTGTCGGAGGTTCAAATTCCATTCGAGGTACGTGTCATCGGAAAAAATACTCCAATTCGTATATAAATTCCGCGAAGAATTTGTGTCGGAGGATATCCAAAAAAAATCCCCTTAGCTGTCAAAAATTTAACGAAAAATGCTCCTGAATGCACTTCAACGCAATTCGCCGGGATGCGTTACAAAATGTCGGAGAAATATTCCGAACAGCTTTTCAAAAGAATACCTCTAAACAAAAATCCTCCGAATCGTACAAAATCGGAGAAATTTCCGCTCCGACAGACACCTTGATAGGGCTGAATTTCAACTATTTATCTCCGCATACCCCAGTCCCCGCGCCATCAAAACACTTTTTATACCAACTTAACTCATCTCGTGTGTGGAGGCCCATTGATTCGTAACTTCCGAGTGCAAGATCAACATATACATATACCAAATATTATAAAATTGCGACTCTTCGACACTCACTATTTAGTTTACTGAAGCACTGAAAGACAACAATATTTATAAGAGATCAACGAAAACTAAACAGCTGACGAATGTCAGTCGCAAGAAATTCGAGTATCGTATAACCTAAAACGATACTCGTTTTACGTAATCGTAGTTCAACGATAACGAAGTGGTTTGAACGATATTAGTTTTACAAAATATGACCCAATAATTTTTTATACGTTCAATTTTATTCAATTATTATTAATTAAAGAAGTTGCGTTTAAGAATGGGTTGGATAGCTGAAAATATATACTAGAACTAACATAATTATAAGGCCATGCTCTGCATACAAATATTGAGTAAAAACTATCCATAGCGAATATCAATGGCTTGATTTAAACGAATTCGCTTGTCTTTTTGCAGAGCAATCTGTGTACCCAAGCTTCTGGAAATGCCAATTGATGTTCCTGTACTGTCAGCAATATGGCGAATTCGTAAACATTTATGCTTCTGCACAAGTCCAATCGTCTTTCTTTTCAAATGCGTTCCCGAACGCAACAACTTGACAGTCAACATGAATGCAGACGTTAGTACAATGTCGTTCATAAACGTCAAACAAATTTTTGATTTATTAAATCAAAATAAAAAAATTATGTTTAAATAGTCAAAATAAAAAATAAAATATTCAATAAATCATTTTTTTATTAAACAACATGGCATTCTGTTCCGAAAAATCCTTATTTTATGAAGGAGATTTCGGATTACCCGGACGATACTTTCCAAAGCCACGGATAAGCAGATCAAAAATTCAATGTATGTAACTTTGTAAAACATAAACATTTTGTTTACAGTTTTTTGAAAATCTACTGAGATTTCTGCCCTCGTTGCAGTGAAATTTTGTTCACTGACTTAACTGCACGATGCTAAGTACTGACGTTTATGAACGACAAGTAGGTAATGCATTTGAATTAGGTTAGTTTGATCCAAAATCTGCGTTAATGAACGCGGATAATGCAGTTTTTAGTAGTGTGACGTTAATTAATTCAACCATACTCTAGCCAACTGTTTCGATGTTTGAACGTCATGTGGATGTTACAGGACACTCAAGAGCGTCAATATCACAAATTGACCAAGTGTTTCTGAATTTTTCAATTATTCCCATCACAGTTAATGGATTTAAATCACTGACGGCCATTTTTGTAGGAAAATTGCGGACTGTAGCTTTCAAGCCTTCATATAAAAAAAATATATTGTTTAACAATGAAAATGCGTTGTTCTTTTATGTTGTGCTCCATTTTTACTATGCCCGATTTGTCAGATGTCATATTGTTATTGGCATAAAGTTCAAATTATGCGTGAGTTAAGGGACACCCTTTAAATAAATAAAAAGCTATACAGAATGTATCGCTTTCGCACAATTCCTTATTGTTGCTTTTCGTTTTTTTTTTTACAGAATCTGGCCTGTGTTTTGATTACCAATAATAACGAATTTACCAAAAAATGTCTCAAGAATTAATATTGGGATGGGGCGATAGATACGACAATGTTGAGAGGAAATTTTCAATGCAATAAAAGAAATGAGTTTCTTTAAAATTATGTTTTTTTAAATCGAATTCAACATCAATAAAATGGTTTATTCTGTGTAAACATTATAAGGAGGATTTTTTTTTATTTTTAATTTTTGAAATGTTTTTTTGTGTTTTCATTAAAATGCCATCAGTGGTGCGAGTCATTTACTTAGTCCACTTTCCAGAGTGGTTTAGCCGCTCACCCGAATGTGTCTCTCCGCTAAGGATATGCCAACAACGGTTAGGCAGGCGCATGGGGCTAAGAATCTTAGAGAACAGTTTTTGCGGGTCAATAGTGCGTAAGTGGGTGGCCGTGGTTTAGTGGTAATGTGTGTTCGCCTGTTGAATGGGATGTTTCCCAGCAAAAATCCATTAAACCAAACATCATCCATCATCATTCCTATCACTCTCTTTCTTGCCCTTCTCTAATGTCCGCACTGTGGTAAAAACATTTATAGGGTTTTCATAACCCCGCAAATTATAACGATTGGTGGGTGCACGACTGGGTCGTACGAAACTTTCTCACAGCAAGTTGGGCGTTAGATCAAATCATAATCATTTTGACTATTATTGCTAAAAATGATATAAATAATGTCGAAATGTGATTATACAAACGTTTACTCCGAAATTTTAAGGAATCGGTGTCTATGGGAATATTAATGATTTTCCCTTATTGGCCGAAACTTTAGTTTAGTGATAGTTAAGTTGAGGTTATGTGTATTTTTTTATATGACAGGGACTGTTAATAACATGGCTAAAAGCCAAAAAAAAAATGGTCGAGAATTATGACCAAACCAGAGTTGGATACGAAGTTTGAAGAAAAGCAAGCCGTTTAGGCTAGGGAGGCCATTACGGACAGACGGACATGGTAATATTTGAATCAATCAAAATCTCGAGGTCGAACATTTTGACGAAAAAGAAAGTTAAAAAAATGGCCCAACCTTAAATATAATGGCGGAAGTATGGAAGTATTTGTTTCAAAAGTTTTTTCGAACTTTTTAAAATTTGGACAAAAAAAGTTTTTTTTTACTAAAAACGCCCCCAAAAAGTGGGCGTGGCAAAAAAAACGTTGTACGGACGAAATTTAGATATTAGGATTGTCTGAATATGCTGCTCAGACACTTTTTTGAAATTCCTTACGGTTGTTAATACTAGGTTTTTCTAAAAAGGGGGCGTGGCAGTGGACGGATTTCAAAATGTTTACACTTGTTCTGCTTAATGTCAAAACTAATACACCCTATAGGATAGGGTATAAAAAACATCAACGAAAAAATAATAAATAAAAAAATTACTAACATGAAGCCTAGACAAAAAACAGTTAACACAAAAAAAATGGTTATTTGTTTGGGGAAAAAGAAACCAAACAGATGATATATTTCGAAAAATCCTTGAATGATCAGATTTTCCACTAAAAAAAACACTACTTCATAAGTTAAAAACTCTGAGATTATATTTTATCCGGCGTTAAATCAGAGTTAACTTAGCACTAAAAAATCGGACCTAAATCGAAAAAAAACATCAATTAGTCGAGTTAAAATTAAAACATGCATTTTTCAAATCAAAACAGAAAATTTTCTCACAAAATGTTTTTTTTTTTACAGGTATTTTAATTGTGTTCCATTGGTAAATCTAGAATTTGATCTTTTTTTTTTGCCAATGGAACACGATTGATTTTGATTGATTTTTGTTTTCGTTGTGTTGTAATGTCTGTGTAGCTGTCAAGTTTCAGTCACAGAGGTTGTTTGTTTTTAATTTAATTTATATTTCACGAAGAACTGCTAGTTTTATTGATTAAACAATAGTTTTTCATAATCAAAATTAAAAATAATGTAGTACAAATCTAAATCTGAAAAATTGATCTGAGAATAAAAAAAATTATTTTGTTTGCCCAATGGAACAAAACAACTGCCAAAATCGGTCTTTTGACAGTAATAACACATAACAAATATCATTTGCTAAAAATAACAATAAACGGTTTGCCAACCTCATTTAGATATTTGAGCAGTTTACTAATTATTTAATTCATTTTTAGAATAAAATATATATTTGTTGGCTTAGCTCCTATTAAAAACATACTGTGAGCGTCAAAAGTGAGTACCTAAACACCCATGCGATTTCCAAAGTTACATGTAATTTAAGCAAAAAAATAAACAAAAAAAGGTTTCCAAAAATACCAAATAAAAGCTTTATTCGATAGTAATGGAATAAATAAAAATAAAAATTCAAAATAATATTCATTAATTTTTTTGTAACAAAAAATAAACATACTCCAATTTTACGCGTCAAAAGTAAGTAAACATTATGCAACCTTCCATCGTTAAATATTAATCAGTTAGTTTTACTGTTATAATTTTTTATAGATATTACTGTGGAGGTAAGTTTTTCTCTTGACATCACTTCAGAGTGTACGCTGATTGTGATTAAAGGCTTTAAGTCCAATTCGATTTTTTTTTTGTAATGAGGAGTAAAATTTCTTTGGAAACGCGGAAAATTGTAGTAGATTTGAGGAAAAAAGAGAAGTCATATCGGGATATTGCCAAAATAGTTAATAGGAACCATGTTTCGATTAAAAAAATTATCGATAAATACGAATAATTTAAAACAGTTAACTGACAGGTAGACCAAAAAAGCCAATTGAAAGAGAAGAAAGACAAATTGTGACTGAAGTGAAAAAAATCCAGGTTCAAGTGCCGTTAAAATCGCGGAAAATATATCAATAAGAACCGAACAATCAGTCAGAGCGAGTACTGTTCGGCGAAAACTGCACAAATCGGGTTTAGGTGCATGGTAGAAGTGCTAGAAATAAGCCACTGATATCTAAAGTCAATAAAAAAAAGCGTTTAACTTTTGCAAAAAAAAATAAAAATAATGATATTTTGTTTTGGAAAAACATTTTGTTTACAGACGAAAGTAAATTCGAAATTTTTAAAAGCAATACAAATAAAAAAAATTGGAGAGAACAAAGAATTCAGTGAACAAAATATAAGTAAACATGGGGGAGATTCAGTGATAGTGTGGGGGTGTATGGCGGCGTCAGTGGTTGGGAATCTTGTCTTCATTGAAAGTACAATGAATAAAAAAGATTATCTTAACATCCTAAAGAATAACCTGCTATCGAGCGTAGACAAATTAGGTATGCTTAGCAATTGGATCTTTTAGCAAGACAATGATCCTAAGCATACCGCTCGTCTCGTTAAGGAATGGTTACTTTACAGGACTCCAAAACAGCTCGATCAACCTCCACAATCGCCGGACCTAAACCGCATAAAACATTTATGGGACCATTTGGACCGGCAAATTCGCAAAAGGACTATCAAAAGCAAAGATGACCTAAAAATGGCTTTGATTGAGGAATGGTCCCAAATATCTTCCGATATTACAAATAAAAAATGCGGGTGATCAAAAATCGATGTGGAGGACAATAAAGTCACTTGTTCTTAACGAAGAAAAAGCGAATATATGCAAAGTTGAATTTGATGGAGTAATATGTAATTACAAACAGCCAAACTATAGCGAATAAGCTTAATTCGTTTTTTTTTCTTAAAAGTGTGGAAGATATCAACTATAATATACCAAAAAGGCAATATATTAACATGATCGAAAATGTGAATCAAAGCGTATTTAGGTTTACATTAATAGAAATGAATGAGCTTAAAAGTACTATTAAAGAAATTGATAATAAAAAGGATTATAACTACATATCAGCAAAAATGATATTGAGTGCATTTGAAATCGTTGGCTATGAACTTCTGAAAATTATTAACCACTCATTCCGTACTGGAATTTTTCCTGAATGCTGGAAACACTCTGTAGTGGTTCCTATCGAAAAAATAAAAAATGCACAAAATCCATCACAATTTCGGCCAGTTAATATGTTGATGACTGAAAGTAAAAACAGAAACTGGTATACAAACAACTAATAAATTACCTAGATTCTAATAGATTACTATCAGATTATCAGTCGGGATTCAGACGTCAGCATAGCTGTGAATCACTGCTTAACCTGGTGATCACTCAATGGAAAACGGAGGTGCACGACAAAAAAGTAATAGTGGCTGTTTTCCTTGACCTCCAGAGGGCTTTTGAGACAGTATCAAGGCAAATACTTATACAAAAATTAAAAGCTAATGGAATAGGAGTAGAGCTGCTATGGTTTTCAAACTACCTATCAAGAAGGAAGCAACGAGTCAGGATAGGTGACTACCTATCTGACATATTAACGGTGAACTTAGGAGTACCACAAGGGGCCGTACTTGGAACACTGCTATTCATTATATATATAAATGATATAGACAGAATTCTTCGTCACTCAACCATGAGGCTATTTGCAGACGATGCACTTATTTACATCACTGACACATCAGCTGAAGAATGCATTAAAAGTAAATAAATTACAACTCAATATAAATAAAACAAAATGCATGATTATCAATGGCACATCTAGTCTTAATATTATCATTAACAACACAGAAATTGCGAAAGTAAATGAAATTAAATAGTTGGGTGTAATAATTGATAACAAATTAACATTTGATAAACACTTAGATAATGTATGTAAAAAGATAGCAAAAAAACTGCAGTTTTTAAGAGAATTAGAAAAAAATTGTCTGTAAATAGTGCCATTAAAATATATAATGTAATGATTAAGCCACATTTTGAGTATTGCTCGACCATTCTGTTTCTCGGTAATGCACAATTTCAAATGCGCCTTCAAAGACTTCAAAATAGAGGAATGAGGAGTATATTATTGTGCAATATGTTAACATCTATTCAGTCAATGTTAAATATTTTAAAATGGTTAACTGTTAATCAAAGAACACTAATGAATGTAATCTTATTTATTTTCAAAATGAAACATAGCTTACTTCCAAATTACTTAAGTGGTCATATTGTATATGTATCAGATGTTCAACCATACAGTTTAAGAAATGGAAACGACTTTCGGCTTCGTTACTTCTCAACAAATAGATCACAAAATGTGTTAATTTATAAAGGCCTTAAATTATTCAATAGTCTACCAATGACTTTAAAAAATGAACCAAACTATAGAACGTTCAAAACTATGTTAATCTCATATATAAGATTAAATTATACATAACATTTAATTTAAATTTATTTTAAACTGGTTACATAGTATTTTGTTAATATAGTAATTTTGTTAATAGGGTAGAGGAACTAGTATCCGGACAAAGCTAGTGTCCAGACACTGCATCGTTTAAGGTAAAGAAGTAAGCACATTTGACAAGTATAGATTCAAGCAGCTGCAAAATAACATTCCTTTGTGTTTTACACTAACACATGCAAAGTTTCAAGAAAAATACCTGTTTGGTATTAGAGATACACGTCAGTTGGTGTCTGAGGTACAAGAAGACTGCGTCGGTATTGTGTTGTGTTCGAAAAAATTAGTGAGACAATTTAGAAATGTGAGTACTTTAAGGACTTAATATAATTCAATCAAAAATGAGTTGTTTTTAATTAAATATATATTACTTGTATATCTAAAGTAAAATATTAAAATATATCTTAAAATTTTGGCAATATATTTGGTGTCCGGACACCGAAACATCATTTTAAAGGTTTTTTTTAGTCTCCGGATAGTCTGTCCGGCTACTGAAAATGTGAGACAAATGCCAAATTCTTATTTGAACTCTTTTATAGGATACCTACACATATTTTAAACGATCTAAGGAAAGAGAATTGTATTTCGCTCCTAGATTTTCAGTATTCGGACAGCGCTTACTGAGTCACAAAACGTGTGTCCGGGTAGTGAAAAAAAAGGTTCAGTATCCGAACAACTCTATTTTGTATGTTATTAACGTACATAATATTGAGTTAAAGGCTTTTCTGTATTATTATTTTTTTTAAAGAATGGACGCAGATAGCTTAGCGAAGTCTTTAGAAGATGTTAGAAACAACAAATTAAGCATAAGGAAAGTAGCTGCTAAATATGGCTTACGTCCGTCAACATTCAAAATTGCCGCAGAGGTGATAGAGTCCATATCAGAGCAGCTAAAAAATGTCGGAGTTGATTCTGAGATCGTTCTAAAGGTTATTGAAACGGAGGCACAATCGATAACCAATCCACCAATAGACACAACATTGGACATAGTCTTACCATTAAACTCAACAGTAGGAGGGATCCAACGTGGTTTAAGTGATTTAAGCGTAGGCTGATACATATTAAATAGCGATGGGTCATTGGAAAAAGAAGTTGGAGATGTCTGTGTCACTAATGACGAGAACTCTGAATCTCCAACAAACCCAGACCAATATCAAAATGTAACTCCACAAATCCAAGGAGACGCTGCCGCCAATGATAACAACGTTGCATCCATTGTTAAAACGATTTCACCGACAAGTGCAGATAACGTTCAAATTTCACCTCAAAAAGATGCAACAAATTGGAGTAACATAAGTTCGCCATCCAGCTCCATTTTATCATCCCATTTATTTTACCCAAAATTGAACTTTTTTGGTAATAAAAAAAAATAAAAAGCGAAGTGAGTGTAGATCACCAAGTGCAATTTCATCTGAAGCTTGGCGAGCTATTTATGCAAGCATAGACAAGGAAAAGCAGGACAAAATTGATGCAATTCAAAAAAGAAAAGAAGAACGATTAAGGAAAAAAGCAAATCAGCAAGGCATTTTAAAAACAAATCGAAAAAATACCAAAAAGAAGGAGCATTGCCAAGAATGTGGGGACGAACTCCAAAGTGATGTTGAAGATGACGACTTAAAAAACATTGGATGCGATAGCTGTTTGAGATGTTTTCATCTCCAATGCACGTCCATGGCAACATTGGAATATGAATTAGCGTCTACAAGTGACTATGTTTGCAATTTTTGCTTAAATAATTCAGATATCTATTGCTTATAAATATTTATTTTTTTCCTATGCTAATTAATAATAACTACCTATAAATGTATGTGATTTTAGTATTACCTACATATGCACGTATATACGTTTATGTATTATATATTTTACCTACTCCTTATTTATTTTTGAACTGAATTATTATTACCTTTATTTTTTAAAAATTATTTATTATCTTTATTTTTTTAAAAAATTAATTATTGTTATGTTTATTTTTTAAAAATGAATTATTATTATCTTCTTTTTAAATGAATTACTATTATATTTCTTTTTTTAAATGAATTATTATCTTAATTTTTTTTTTAAATTAATTGATTTAATTTGTTTTACACGTGTTTTACTTTTAATTATGACTTGTGCAAATATTGTATGTACGTACAAACATTTATTAGTACAAAACTATATTAAAATACATACCTAGTAGTATAAAAGCTGAAAATGTTTCATTTATCCAACACAAAAATTACAAAATTTGCATAGAAAAATCCTGTGTCCGGATACTAACATAAAAGTGTGCGGAAACTAAATTCTACTGTTCGGATACTAGCGCCAATCGTCCTTTTTTGAAAAGCATAATTTATAAATATACAAATTCATTTATGTGTTTTTGGCATTATGCAATATTATCAAAAACTATCCAGACTTTTAGAAAAAATATAATTATTTGCTGCAGCCTTAGTAGTAGGAAAATTAATTAAAGCTAATGTTAAGAAATATGTTAACCGTCCGGATACTAGTGCCTCTACCCTATAGTTTTAAGTAGCACAATGCTAAATAAAGAATCTATCTATCTAAATAACCTCGTAGTATCCATGCCACGCAGACTTAAAGAAGTTATAAAGTCTAAAGGTGTTACTAAATACTAAATTCTTAATTTAAGATGTTAGGTATATCTATAAATTCCTCTAACAAATTACAGATGTTTACTTACTTTTGACGCTTTAAATATGGAGTATGTTTAGTTTTTGTTACAAAAATATTACATTAATTTTATTTTGAATTTTTATTTATTCCATTACTACCGAGTAAAGCTTTTATTTGTTATTTTTTGGAATCCTTTGTTTGTTTATTTTTTTGCTTAAATTACATTTAACTTCGGAAATCGCATGGGTGTTTACCCACTTTTGACGCTCACGGTATGTCAATGTACGCACAGATATAATTCGAACCTCTACAAGCACACCATGGTTTCATTAAATTGTAATTTTCCCGCCCAAACTAGTTGGTAAAGCTTTTTAATTAATTATTTAGCTAGATGTTAATTATATATTTTATTTAAAGACAATTCTATTTGCCATTCTAAACAAACAATTTGGAGATTTGGTTTTAAGATAGACTTTAATCGGGATATTTGAATATTATTTTTTTTTTTTTATTTTAATCCATACTAAGATGTGGTATTATTATAAATTACACATATTTAATTATATTTATAGATTTGTTCTTCGGTTATAATTTTTTTGTTATAATAAAAAAAAAATTAAAAACAAATTTATACAATAGAAGCTAGTTATGCATTTGTCTGTTAGGTACGACCACAAAGATCATACTAGGTCTGTTCCCGTACAAAATGATATTTACTGATTTTTACTGCGGAAAATTATTTGCATGTAAAACTTGAGTACGGGAACGGGTTTAAGTAAAAATCAGTAAAAATTAGTAAGAATCAGTAAATATTATATTGTACGGGAACAGACCTACTGTGATCATACATTCAAATAAATTTTAGGATTCTGGGAACGAAAACATGGATGCAGAGGTTGAAAATAATTATGTAGGTATGTACTTAAAAAAATAAATTGAATATTTCCACAAATACCTAGTAGTAAAATTAAAAATCGAAAAGGTGTATTTCAATTGAATGTGCTCATAGTTCATTAGCCCATACGTGTTTTGCACATATAGCTCTTATATACCTGGATATACATATACACAAAATTTACACATAAAGAAATATCAAAGAGTTTCAATAATTGCCATTAAACTCCGTGAAACAAAGTACATTTTGATAATTGTTCGCACAAAACCTTGGAAAGCAATAGACACGATTTTCAAGAGCAGGTCAAAATATTGAATTCAACTTAAGGTAAAAAGCCTTCAACTCTCAAACCAAGGTCATTATTATTTATTCAAAACGTGTTTAATTCTTGTAATCGGCGACTTTTTTCCATTTGGGAAACGATGTATACGCCGTTCGACGCCAAACAAGAAACACAAAAAAAGCTCTACAAGCAAAAGCATGTTTTTATACATTTTAAATAATCGCGGAAGTTGAAATAGATTCGTTGTGGTAGGCATCAGCTAGGCGACTTTTTTTTTTGTTATTATTTTAAAAGCATAGGTTTTTGTTTGCATATTTGTTAATCAAAACGTATACTTTAGCGTTGGTACAGATAATATATACCTTTGCACATATATATATATATATGTATATATGGATACATATACGCGAAGGGATCTCATATATATATATATATATATATATAAATCTTTTGTATATAATATAACAACTTATTCATAAACCTGCATCTGTATTTTATTTGTTTGTTAAAATATACACCTTAATGAATGTAAATTATATGTACATAATATTTACCAGTTTAAAATGTTGAATTCGCAACGCATTTATTTCCGACGCTTAATGAACCCAAAAACATAGAACATTGACCCTCAGATGAAAAAAAAATCTTGTTTGTTATAAAAACCCACACATTAACTCAGGCAAACAAATACATTTATATTGTGCAAATTAAAATTTAATTATACTTTTTGTTAGTTTCTGTCTTACATTTATACGTTATAATAAGCTGCGACAACACAGCAGCCAGTCAAACCAATCCTTGATTTTTTTACTGTCTGCACTAAACCAAGGAATAAATAGTTCTTTGTTAGAGGGGAAACGGAATGGAAACGGAATATGCCGCAAAATGGCAGATTTTATGTATCCAACATTTTTAAGAACGAAATATTTTGTCTAAGCGTTGTTCACCAAGCAAACAGTGAAACAATAAAGAAAAAACAAAATAACAAACCTTTTCCTTGGGGAATTAAGATGATTCGTATTCCTTGGCAATTTGTTCAAATGAATTAAATGCAATTGTTTAAAAATTATTCACGATGTCTCAGAATTTAGTATTTAAAATGCATTGTAAATTTCCAGACTTACAAAAACACGAAATGTATTTTATTTATTTTTTCTTTTTTTTTTTCAAAATGAAGTAACGCTGTTTAAGTAGTGCTTCCTTATTTTATTATTTTGTTACAAACGCGATACACCAACCGGACAATTCTCTACCACGCAACCCTATGGGACTGCCAAACAAAACTAATCACAAATAGAATATGCCGTTGATACACAAGCGCAATCATCGGCGGAACCGGAGCCAAACAAAAAAAAAAGACAAATACATTGAATGACGGCATGTATAGATGTACCACGGCAAGCATAAATCATTGTGCGTAGAGAATGTTTCTGCGTGTGTATTAGGAAATCGTGTACAGAACACACCCTCGTTTTCAGTAGGTAGCGAACGTCTGCGTTTGTAAAACGTGCAAAATGGAACATCTGTTCATATTTCATTTTCTTTCAATGCCTACCTACCTACAATTTGGGAATGGAATTTCGATAAGTCAACACCGAACTGTACTGTAGCAGACGCCATCGACAACAAAAAACACATTTCGTTGTGGTTTCGAATTTGTTTTGTAGAAAATTTGAACTGAAGAATTATACAATAATACATGCATACTTGTGTATATGTATCATTCATGGCTAAGAGTTTCGGTTGTGGTGTGTCTGTGTGAAGCGATGCAGCATACATTCAAAGATATGGAAAATAAAGCGTCGTTGGGAGTTTGTGACTTGTGCCTGAATCCTAGCGCTCACATTATTTTTTAACACTTGAAGTAAGGTTAACAAACTTAATCTTAGGTTAATCGTTAAAATAAAATACATTTGATACGAGCTCACGTTCAATAAATACTTAACATCTTAATACATACAATATAACTACCATTCTACCGAACGGCATTTAAAGAATTTTGTTTACTTGTTATTATTTATTTTATTACATAGTCTTAGACGGAAATGGGTACATACTTTACTCTGTGACAATTATTGCTTAGTTTCGTTAATAATTTGTTAGCATGTGTATCAATAAACTTATCAAACGAGCCAATAAATGAGGCCGTTTAGATTGGACTCGGAACGTTAAAAGTTGACATTAGCATACTTTTAGCAATTGCTCTGCCTCTAACAAACAATGCATGGTGCTTTTAAAGGCCTGCTCAGAATGCATATCTGTAGCTGGTATCTGAAGCTGAGTGAAACGTCAAACGTGAATCTGAAGCGTGAAGTTGAACCCCATTCAACTTCAAGCTACAGATTCACGGGAGATACGCATTGTGAAAGCGCTTACGGGTTGCCTTGTTTTTAACTTTCACTCAGCTTCAGATACCAGCTACAGATATGCATTCTGAGCAGGCCTTAATGCTGATGTCGATGTGGATATGGATGTTGCTGTGTCAATGCGTTTCTAGTAGAAGGTCCGTTCGGGTACTTTTGTGTATAGAAAAATGAATAATGTCAAATCACCAATATCAAGAGAGAGAGTTCTCTAATTTCAACGAAAAGTACCCGTATGCTTTCGCAGACAAATTAAAAACGTAGCATTTTTAATGGTGTTTTCCATTGGTAAATCTAGATTTTGATCTGAACATGATTTTTTTTTGTCATTTTATTGTTGTAATTTCATGTCAGTGAAGTTAGTGGCCATGTTCCGGATTTTAGATTACAACTGCAAAATGAGGTGAGGTGAACTGGAACGCAAAATCTTAATGAATGACAGGGTACCTAAATGTCAAACCAAACTATGCTAACCCTTATTTTGCAATTTCATTTTTCCATATTTATAGATTTTTATTTACTTTTATCTATTCAGAATAATTATCATTTATTCTAAGTAAGAAATTGCCTAAACAAACCCATAATATTGGGTAATGCTACTGAAATCGAAAACATCTTCATGACAGGTCGACACAAAATCAGCTGGTTCACTCATATCTGAGTGTCCATGCGTAAATTTTCAACAGGTTGTTTGTTCTTGATTTAATTAATTTTTAATATAGTTACAGTTGTTATTATTAACAATAATCTTTTCCAAGCAAAATTATATTAAAACAAAACGAAAATCACTTGTCAAACTGACGTCTATCAATTGAATTTGTGCTAGTGCAAGGAGGGGTAGAACTGGCAAAAAATCCAGATTTGCAAAATGTTTGCCCAATGGAACACAACAAATGTCAAAATCGGTCTTTTGACAGATATAGATGAAACGCAACAACTGTTAAAATCCATCTTTTGACAGATCTATATGAAAAAAAGAGATTAATTTTTTTCACCAATGGAAAGCACCATAAGTATGTCGAAAGAGACGACAAACAAAAACATCTTAAGTGTTTTGCTTATAAAACATTTAAATACTGTTTTCAGGAGATCAAATATTATAATAAATCTTCAAAACATAAAAATTATTATGATCAGTGTTCATTTTCTCACCAGCAGAAACTTCGCGTGAAGAAAAATGAGAAAAATAAACAAACTAAATTATTTTTTTCCTATCGTGGTGTTGATTTTGTGGGTGTAGATGCAACTTTAAAGTGGTGGTGGGTTCTAATTCTAACTACTGGCATGAAATTATCTGCCATTACAATTCAAATGTTTTACACCAGCGGTAATTCACTGAAAAGTGTAAAAAAGAAAATAAACCGAAAATCAAATTTACTTTCATAGCAGTTGTCGACCTACTCTATGGAAAAAGCGATTGACATTAATGTTTCAAGTTAGAGCTCTCGTATAAAAACATATAAATTATAGTATTTAGCTCCTCAATATAAACCCCGGATGGCTATTATGTAATTGAAGCACTTAGACCAGAGATCAGGTAAGGTGAGTGTTTGCGCAACTCTCAAGTGGTGGTGGGTTCTAACTATTGGTATGATATTATCTGAACTATAAATTCAAATGTCATACCTTGGTACCGCCAAGGTATCACTTAAAAGTGACAGATATACGATAATCCCAGAATACTTATACCTAAAAACAAATTCACTTTCATAAGAGTAAGAAAGTTATTTCTATAATTTATATGTTTGTAAGTGCGAAAGCACTTACCCGAGAAGGCCGATAGCTACTATGAAATAAATTTGATTTTTGGCACGTGTTATGTCGTTTTCCAATGGTAAAAAAATAAATCTTTTTTTTATCTAGATCTGTCAAAATACCGATTTTGACAGTTGTTGTGTTCCATTGGGCAAAAAACTTGATTTTTTTTTATCTCAGATCAATTATGCAATTCTGAATTTTTCGGCAGATTAACCCCTGATTGCACTCACACTAATACAAATAATAGTTGTCAGTTTGACTAGAATGATTTTTGTTTTGATTTATAAATATTTCGTTTGTGGAATACTTTTATTAATAATTAAAACCGTAGCAGTTCAGTGTGATATATCAATCAAAAAAACAATCAAATTGTGTGACTTGAAACTTGACATCTACACCGACACTAACTTCAAAGACTAGAAATTATTACAATACAGAGATAAAAAAAAACAATCTGAAATCGTGTTCCATTGGCACCAAAAAAGATCAAATTTTATAGCAAAATCCAGATTTACCAATGGAAAAAGCCATTGTAGTGGGATGGGAGCCAGAGATCGTTTTACCAACAAGCTAATCCTGGAATTTTCCAGGATTTTGACAGATAAATAGATCACCACGGTCCAACACTCCAACAAGATACACACATTCCTTGTTTCAATCACACTTGTTTGCGGTCCAGCTAATTTATGTGTCAAAACGACACGTAAGAAATCAGGTGATAGAAATGACTGGCAAAATAAGTTAAAAATATACGAATGGACACTGAGATATGAGTGAAACAGCTGATTTTGCAAAAACGAAATAGCAAAATAGGAGTTGGAATAGTTTGACATATACCTTGCCATTCACTAAGATTTTGCGCTCCACATAGCCTCACCTCATTTTGGAGCTGAAATCTTAAAATCCGGAACACGGGCAATGATTTCAAATGCCGACCGAATGCATTCAGGCGTTATATTCATACGGAGTGCGTTCAAATTGAATGTATTCGGAGCGCTTATTGCTTTAGAAGTTCGATGCAGCGCCGCAATTAACTTATGACATAACAGAAGATGTCGCAGTGGGTAAATTATGCAAATGAATTGGGAATGTTAAAAATTCGTAAACTGTGTCGAAAATCTAGTCCAGTTAGTTACCTCAATCCATGTATTGACAATGATGGGGTACTGCATCTTGAAGGACGAATCGACTTCGCCGATTGTGTCAATGAAGAGACCAGGCGACCAGTGATTACTATCACAGGCAATTACGAAGTCCGCCATTCCTCCATTGCGAATTGTAGTAAGATCTGTTGGATAGTGTGCACGAATGCAAAATATTATCCTTGACGAGCAACAGGCTACTATTTAATCGGTCTGGTTAGCCGGTTTTCTAAAACAATAAGTATGTTTTCACACACATCCCGCAGATACACACAGATATGAAATGTCAATTTTGTTCCATTAATGGCGATCGACAGTATAGGGGTATTCATGCAACGTCGGAAATTTGTCGTAAACTTTGCAAACATGATAAAATTACGACGCGATAAATGAACTGTCAAAATTTGTACGGGATATCTTTTCCAACAATATCGGAATTTTCTCATAGGAATTGGGTGCGTTAACTGATATGGTGAACCTTGTAAACTTTTGAAATGCTCTTTTGACATTTAATCAGTCACTTTCACACATCAAATGTATGCGCTAAGCTGAAAAAAAAATATCGAGAACGGAAAGAGAACAATAGGAACAAAATTCTATGAATAAATAAATTACTAAAATGAGATTGAATTCAGTAAGTTACCATATTATTTAGTGGTGCAGTTTTAGGGTCGTTCATGAAACGTCGTCGTAAAATTATAATCTTTCTCACGTAGTAAAATTACGACGTGGCATGAATACCCTTTATGTTTTCAGTTTTCATATCGTTGAGCCAGTCGATCATTATTTAATTTTTAAAGATGTCTTCCCACACATTTTTGTGGCATTTCGGTTTTTATACACCTGTAAGCTTTTGAATAGACCACTGCTTCTACCAAGCTGATTAATTGTTCGATGTCAATATCCATTTAATAAAATTAAATATTTCCAAATACACAAAAAGGAAGCAATTTACACAAAAAAAGAACAATCCCCTATCTTTTCTACAGCAGATGGAAAACTGAAAACCGAGTACGGCAACCGGGCATGTGTGTAGGCGCAATTTGATTTTATGTATCCACTACCGACTTGAAAACCGTTTACCCGGTTTCGTCGCAGACGGCTTCCGATTAACCGGCGACGGTTTCGGTTTGCAGGTGTGATCACGCCCATAAGTATGTATTCCCAACGACCGAGCAGTCGGTACCGGTTAGCCGGCTTTACAGTTGCAGCTGTTAAGTTTTTCCAGCATAAGTACATATTCACCACACTAATGAAAAAGCATTTTCAGGTATCTGGGGGTTTAGATTGCCGACTATGAGAATTATCTGTTCTAAAATGTATATACGGTTTGGTGTATCTGTTCACCCAGAGCATGTAAAGGGCCACCCAGAATGTGTAACTTTTGTGAAATGAAGCCGCTTATTTAGTTTACAAAAATTTAATAAAATGTCCACATATATGGAATTGAAAATAATTGTTTGCTTGGTATTTATCATCTGTCAAAAGCATCTGCAGCCGTATTTATAAAAGCATTTTAGAGGTTGCCTTACTTTAGGCAACCTTTAAGTACTGCCTAAGTGCAAAATCGGTATTTATAATCGATTTTCAAATTCAGGCAACGTTGCCTAAATGCCGCCTAACTTAAGCGCGAGCGAACCCTGCCTAGAGGCTGCCTAAGGAATTTGCATTTCATTTTCATTTTTACGTTTACGAGAATTTCAATCTGGAAATTTATTTTGAGATTTTGTGTGGTGGTTTGCAATAAAGTGAAAATATTTTAATAAAAATGGACTCAAGCTACATTTCATTTGTAAATGATTTAAGTGTAGTAAATATTATAAATTCATACATGCCGACTAGTAGGAGACCACACTAGTGTATTCTGCAATTATGGTATATTTTTCACTTTTCAGTGAATTTCCGCCGGGTATAACATTTGTATTCTAATGCCGGGTAACTTCATGCGTGCAGTTAGAGCCCACTGCAACTTGAAAGTTAAACATACACTCTCAAAACGAACGCAATTAAAGAAGTAATAAGTTTTATACCCCTTAATCTAAACCCCAGATAAAGTTGTTGATTTACTCACAAAACTAACACCAATAATGTGTTTCCCGGGGTTTATATTTGCATGTAATACATTCAACTTTCATGGTATTTATGTGTGTTATTGTATCTGTACACAAGAACTCTTCCTTGCAGGCTGATTGTTTGAAACATTTTGCCTGAAAGTTAGGCAAATGGAGTTGTCGCCATGAATGTGAATTTGACATTTGGGTATTGCTTTCTCTTTTACACATGTGCATTTTGCGATTAAATTATGTATATTGTCAAATTTTCTACGTACCTTTTTTTCGACGGTGGCTTTGTTTTGATTTTATTTCAAATTTCAACCAATTGGTATCAATTTTTATTTTAATTTCCAATATCATTTTTGAATAGAATTATCATACCCTATTTTGGTTTGATTTGGGTATTCCTTAGAATTATCGCCGGAGTATGACATTTCAGGCAATCGGCCCTAGCGAGGCATCCGTCGGAGCGGAAAATTCTCCGATTTTGTACGATTCCGATGATTTTTGCTTCGAGGTATTCTTCCGAAAAGCTGTTCGGAAGATTTCTCCGACATTTCGTAACGCATCCCAGCGAATTGCGTTGAAGTGCGTTCAGATGCATTTTTTGTTTAATTTTTGACAGCTAAGTGCAATTCTTTTTCATGCATTAATTTCATGCATTGACAACTTTCAAGTGGTGATGGTTTCTAACTGCACCCATCACCACTTGAAAGTTACACATAAACTCACAAAACTAACACCATTAAGGGCCGATTTTTCAATTGTCAGTTAAACAGTCTGATTGCTGTATAATGAATAAATGTATCTACTCTTTATCTACTAGATAAGTAGGTGTTGGTTTTTCAATCATTGAATAACTCCTAGATTGTAATTGAACGATTTCGTCAAACTCAATTGTGTCTAACCTCACGAAACTGAAATAAAAAGAGAGAGATATAGTGACAATCTTATATGTTAGAGCTAGCAGACTAGTTTTCTCACTGTTGACAGTTCATAAACAGTCAGTTAAAGTTTACCCAGCTCACTGCAGATAATTTCATTCGCCAGATAACTGTTATATACCTATACACCTATAGAGTTGTTCATGAGACTCCCTCCCAAGTGCGTTGTCTCTTTTTTTAAAACGTCAAAATCGCTTGGAGGAAAACAATAGGTCTGTTCCCGTACAAAACAATAGGTCTGTTCCCGTACTTTTTCAGTAAAAATTAGTAAATTCTCAAATTTCTTGGAGTGGGGGTAAATTATCTCAGAAAGAGACAAAATTACTAAAAAGTACGGGAACGCGTTCAAGTAAAAAACAGTAAAATTATATATTTTGTATGTCTTTGAAAGAACAAATGTCACAAAACACTTGTCAAAACAAGCCAGTTGTCACTTTTAGATACCAACTGACAGTTTAGTGTTTTTTACCAACAGAAATTTCTGCAGTAAAATTTTTTTACAGATTTTTATAGAGGGGTAGTTTTTTGCTCTCTCGTGAGCAGTATTGCGTACGGGAACGGCAATAAGTAAAAATCAGTAGAAATCAGTAAATATTATTTTGTACGGGAACAGACCTAATATTTACTGATTCTTACTGATTTTTACTTATTGCCGTTCCCGTACGCAAAAATAAGTAAAAGAGAGAAGCAAGGGATAGGCCAATGAATTTGCCATCATACAAATGTCAAATGTGTTTGTTTTCCTACAGATGCTGTCAGTTTGTCATTGACACTGACGTTGTCCTGAACAACTCTATTGAAAAATGTATTTTTGTGTTATCTGATTGTTAAGTGTTATCTGATTGCTTATCTGGTGATTGAAAAATCGGCCCTAAGAAGTAATGAATTTATTCCATGCAAATCTAAACCCCGTGATAAATCCCATAAAAATTGAATTTAATACTTGCAAATTTACACCCCAAGTCTTCTTGTAAATTGTAATACACATTGGAACGGTGAAGTGTTTGATGTCAACTTCTATCATTACTTGTATATTTGTGACCACATAGGGAACACTGAATGTACTAGTGGCACTCTATAGTGTTTTATCATGGTGTTTTATCACGCGAAAGGTTTTTTTCGTACTCGTGAAGTTTGGATTGATTTGGATAATGTTTTATCTTCTCTTATCAATAGTTTGATTGTTTTTTTATATCTAAAGTAATTCATTATTTTGTTATATGCAAAATCGATTTGTCATTTAATCGGCAAATATTCTTCAAATAAAAATGGAGCACTCTTAAAAAAACACACAAATATAACAATAGCTATGGGTTGTATAAACAGTAAAAAGGAACTAAAAGGAATACGCACAAATTCAAACAGAATCCCAAATGTTTACCGGGTATATGCATGCCGAATTTTACCTGATGCTGGGACCGTTGAAAGCGGATATCTGGAACTATCTCCCAAGGAACTAACATTTTTACCCGAGATGGGGCAGACAATAAAGTGGGCATTGCAACATTTACGACGATATGGCTGTACGGGTGATGTTTTCAGTTTTGAAGCTGGAAGGCGTTGTATGACTGGGCCTGGTATTTATACATTTCGTTGTCACAACGCTGAGAATATGCACCACTTATTTCAGAGTTACATTAATAATACGGTTGCTAGAAACGATGAGACTGCGCCCATCATATGTACTGATTTTCCAACCTCTCTAGACTCGACAACATCCAATTCACATGATACATATTTAGAGCCAACATTGGGAACGTCTAGTGTTTTATATAACAGATCCAACCTTATTCGTCGAGATTCAGTACAGAGTAGTCCTCTGAGTTCCAATTTAAACTCGCCAATTTCACTTCAAGGTGTTAATTTCACGAACGAAGTTATTCATATCAACGCACACCCGAGTAAACATATTAATCCAAACAGTAATGTCTACCAAGAATTTCCAATTAAGACAAATGAATTCAACAATAATATACCAAATAAGATAAAATCGCATGATGTACCACCACAAGAGCTAGCGCCGAATGTACAAAATCTGGAAATTGATATTTTGCATCCTCGAAAATATCTAGCAATAGCTGATGAACAGCATATGTATGAAAATGTAAATAGTCTTGAAAAATCTTCGAGCTCAGAGAGATGCTACGAAAACTTTAGTAGCATTGATCTGCCTATTCTACAAGCTGATAAAACTAAAACGCCGGGCAACGAAAATAGTACAGTGGTCAATTATATAACGCTAGATCTAGTGCAATCACCTACGTCCACTGACTCATTTTCACTGAAAGTTAAACAAAATGGTGAAACATCCACAGCTTGTAACAACAGTAGAAACGACATAAACAACGAAATTGTAAGACCTTATAAGTCACAAGAGTATACTGGAAATTATAATTCGTATACAAAGACATCTGCAGAAATAACTAAAAGCTCAATAAATACTTTGAGTGATAACCAATCATCGTCTATGGGATATTCTACAATTGATTTTATAAAGACATGTGCATTGATAAAGTCTGTGCCTCCCTGTAATGCTGATTGTCAGGAGTCCCGAATAACACGCCATAGTACATGTGTACTAAAAAACAGCTCACTAAGTGAATAAGGTAGGTAATTCTATCCTTAAAATTCATATTTTTATAGTTTCATAAATATTTCGGTTTTGAGATTAGAATTTGTAGTTTAAGTGTGGAAGCGGCAAGTTCCGCAGGTTTCACTTACGGATTTTTGGAATATTCCTGAAAACAACGATTACACTCTTATTAGGTTAAACTTTGATAAGAGCTTGCAGGTCACAATCTCATACAGATCATCATCCGAAAGTAACGAACCTGTGCAAAATGACTCGGTCCATTTTTATACTGATGGCTCCAACACAAATGGTGTCTTCTCGGAAAGGCTAGACCTCAGCGCCTATCTTTCTGTTTTCCTGATCATTGCAGTGTGTTCCAAGCGGAACAAAACGGCCATCAATTCCCCGCTTATCTCTACAAAAGATGTCAGAAGATGCTGGATGCCTAAGCATATTGACATTCCAGGGAACTGTAAAGCTGAAGAACTCACCAGACATTGAAATAAATTACCAGTCGTACCCAACACGGCTGCACTTGGTATTTTCATCATCGCTAGATGCAAAAATGTAAAGGGTGATCCATTTCGAGGTTCCCTACTTCTTTAAAGAAAAGAACACAGAAAATTCAAATTTAATGGAGAATGTTAATTATAATTTGAAAGAACATTCTTTGGCATTTATTTTTTGAAGATTATGTCTATCAAATGTTGGCCGTTGCTACGTCGCAGATGGTCCATCCGTTGAGTCCAATTTTCGATCACTCGTTCGAGCATTTCGACTGGTAACTGGCGAATGACACGCGTGATGTTTTCCACCAAGGCCTGAATCGAAGCGGGTTTGTCGGCATAAGCTTTTGACTTAACATATCCCCACAGGAAAAAGTATAACGGTGTGATATCACACGATCTTGGTGGCCAATCGACCGGCCCAAAACGTGAAATTATGTGCTCACCGAAATGTTCTCTCAATAAGTCCATTGATTGATGCGATGTGTGGGAAGTGGCGCCGTCTTGCTGAAACCAAATGTCGCGGAGATCACGAGCTTCAATTTCAGGCATCAAATAGTCGGTTATCATGGTCCGAGTTGCTGCGAACGGCGCCGAATCGACTCTCCACGGTCTTCGTGTACACTCTCAGCTACGGCCGCTTTATTTTCTTCACAGCGTGCTGGACGTGGTCTATTCGGTCGAATATTATCCAATAATGAATGCTGGGTCTCAAAATGGGTGATGGTGTTGCGAATAGTACGCTCAGTAGGCCGATTATGTTGACCATAAGTTGAGCGAAGTGCACGAAACACATTCCTCACAGAACGTGAATTTTCATAATAAAGTTGAACAATTTGTAAACGTTGTTCACGCGTAAGTCTTTCCATTATGAAATGCCAAACAATACTAAACAAAAATAACATGACAGCATGACACGACTCACACGTGATCTGTCAAAAAAGGCTTTTGAAAAAAGTATCTCTACTTGGATCACCCGTTACTAGCGCAGCATGCTTACAGCAAATCAAATCTCAGATGGAGTCTTACTTAAGTGGCACTACAGTCCGGGATGAACTTGGGCCTCAACCAACATGCCTCTCGTTTTTGCCTGGCATGTTGCTAACTGCCTCCAGTTGCGCACTACAAGTTGGTTGAGGTCGGTTTCTACTTGTGCGCGCCACTTAAGGCCAGGTCTTCATCTACTACGTTCGATGTCTGACTAGGAATCGAATACTCTGCGAGCCAGAGTATTGGTGTCGATTCGTTCTACATGTCCTAGCCATCTTAAGCGTCCAATGCGGAGTTTTTTTTTACCAGGGGTATGTCGCTGTACAGCTCGTATAGTTCGTAAAGATTTTTTGAAGCATTTTTCTCTCGAATTGACCAAGGATTTCTTCATTCGCTTTTGATACGGACAATACTTCAGCGCCGTAGAGCAGGACTGGGATGACCAAAATCTTATATAGGATCTCCTTAGTAGTGAGTGAGTTCTTTACTACTAAATTGGCTTCTTAGCCCGAACAACGGTTGGCAAGATTAATTCTTTGTTTAATTTCTGACGAGATGTTGTCAGAGTTAATAGCGGAGCTGAGGTAGACAAAGTCACGTACTACCTCAAAGTTATATCTATCAATGGTGACGTTCTGTCCAATACGCCGATGTTGTGTGTCCTTTCAAATAGACAGCATATACCTAGTCCTACCCTCATTTACTACTAAACCCATTTCTGTCGCTTCCTTTTCTATACTAGCAGACGTGGCTATGAATGACGTTGAGTCCTACCAATGATGTCAATATTGTCGGGGTATGCTAGTAGTTGCACCGATTTCTGCAAAATTGTGCCTCTGGTGTTGGCTCGGGAGTTTTGCATAATCCTCTCAAGAATCAAATTGAAGAAGTCACATGACAGCGCATCGCCTTGCCTAAATCATTTTTTGGTATCGAATGTGTCGGTGAGGTTGTTTCCGACCCTCTGATGAAGCAGCGAGAATTCTCCATCGTCATCCTATACAAACGGACGAGTTTGGGCGGTATACCAAAACTAGACATGGCTCTATACAGTTCGTCTCTATAAATGCTGTCGTATGAGGCTTTGAAATCGATAAATAGGCTTTTCCTGGCCTTAAACAATACTGATAAGGGCCGATCAGATTGTTGGTAAACGGTTTGAGGCGTTCACATATAACGGCAGATAGGATCTTGTAGGCGATGTTGAGGAGACTTATGTCTCTGTAGTTGGCGCAGTTCTGAACTGGGCCTCCTTTTTTGTGGATCTGGCAAACGATGCTGAGGTTTCATTCTTCATGCATACTTTCATCCGACCAGATTTGGCTTATGAGTTGGTGGATGCTACTTATCAAGTCATCTCCGCCAGCTTTATAAAGCTCAGCGGGAAGGCCGGCGGACTTATTAAGCTTGAGTTTAGATTTTGCTATCCTCACTACACTTAGGTCGGGTGGTTGGCAGTTTTCGCTGTCGTTGCCAATTTAAATGGTTCGTTCTATCTGACAGCGGAATGTTGTTCGTCATCGCCGTTTAACAGTCTGTAGAAGTGGTTCTTCCATATCCTCAGCATCAACGGTGTCTCAAATACGATATTTCCTTGTTCATCTCGACAGGATTCTGTTCGAGCCTTGTATCCTTGGCTTTGACGTTTTACACTTTGGTAAAACTTTCGAACATCGTACTCTCTATCCTTGATCGCCCCCTTTTCTTGGTATTTTTTCTCCTTTCTGAAAAGCCGGTGTTTTTCCCTTTTTCTTTGCCTATAGAGCTTAATGGCAGCTCTCGTCTTCACCTGCAGTTTAGCCTTGTAGGCATCGTTCTTGGCTGCGAGCATCTGTCGGCATTCCTCATCAAACCATGGGTTTCTTGCTGATGGCCGCGAGAAACCGAGCACATCAGTTGCGGCTGATATAATGGCTTGTTGGCATCGTTGCCATTGTTCTTCGACAATAGATGCTGGTGGTATAGTGTGATTTGAGAGGTTAAGGGATACGCGTTGCGCGAATGTCTTGGCGGTCTCTTGCGATTGCAGTCTTTCGACATTTTATTTTTTTTTTACAGTATTTCCGGTTTGTTGTGGCTGGTGGATATCCGCATCCTTACTTTGGCTGCAACAAGGTAGTGGTCCGAGTCGATGTTAGCCCCTCGGAATGTTCGAACATCCAAAATACTGGATGCGCGTCTCTTGTCTATCGCAATGTAATCAATTTGGTTGACTGGTCGTTGATCGGGAGACCGCCATGTCCCCTTATGGATATTGAGGTGAGGAAACCGTGTGCTGGCTATAGTGGCATTTCATTCCGTAGCGAAGTCAATTAGCCTAAGTCCGTTACCAGACGTGTTGACGTGTAGCCTATATTTTCCGACAATACTACTAAAGATGTCTTCCTACCTTTGCGTTAAAATCTCCCAGCACGATTTTAACATCGTACTATGGTAGTCGCTCATAGGTTTTGTCAAGGAGCTCGTAGAAGCAGTCCTTAGTTGTATCATCTTTTTCCTCCGTCGGAGCTTATGTTGGCGAATTCGGCCTTGATGCGGATTTTTACAATGCGTTCGCCAATGTCTTGGAAACATAAGGACTTCTTGCCTGAGTCTGGCACTTATAACAAATCCGCATCGGAATAGTCGCTGGTTTTGCTCACTATAACACGGCATAGTAGTTGTACAGTTTTTCATCATCTTTTTGCCCGGCTCAACCCATCGTATTTCCTGGATGGCAGTAATGTCTGCTTCGTAGCAGTTTAGGTCTTCCGCTAGTTTTTTGCCTGCACGTCTCCTGTTTAATGTTCTCACATTCCAGGTGCAGATACGAACGTCGTTGTGCTTTTTTCGTTTAACAGGGTCGTCAACAGTAATATCGGTCCTTTCCGAGGCTATTGGTTGCTTCGTAACATATGGTTTTTTCATGGGTGGGTTGTTAACCCAAAGAAAAACCCCCAACCTGGAAGGCCATTTCCAATTTATTAGATACCCCTAGGACACTGGGCCATCAGTATCCACTACAGGATTGAGCGCTGCAGTTGACCTTTTGGTTGATGCGCCACCATTTCTGTTCAAGGGGCTGACTTACCCTTGAGATTCCTAGATAACCTGTTGTCCGAATATGTCGTAGCAGCTCATCTAGGTTCGCCTGGGACGGCAGGTATGGTATTCATTCCGTGCCATTCCAACCAGGGTGATGATAGTGTTGCTGTTTCTCGTATTGTTATCAACACTCGCACTTATCGTTAAGCAAGTCAAAGCCGGTTGGATGAGACCAGCAATCGATGTTTACCGCTTGGAGCTAAAAGTAAGCTGATGTGTAGTCAGAGTTAAAACCACTGGGCGTTGCCAAGTTAAAGCCAACACCCAACTATCGGAGTCTTGATACACCGTGCCAAATAACAAAACAAATTTGCCCAAAGCTGGATTTAAGAAAGAAGTTTATTTCTTTTAAAATCTCAGCGATTTAACAAACACGGAGAAGTCTTCTCCTTTTCATTAATATCACAAATTGGTTTTCTTGAAGGGACAAGATCCAAGTGGTATCACAATGGACCTAAAACTGGTCTAGGTGTGCTGGAGAATCGTTGGCAGCCACTCTAACCTAACCTTACCTAAATAGCTTACAAAGACATCACAATAAGAGTAAATGATCTTTTGTCTACAACTTCTAAGCCAGTCCATTCCTTGGCTGATGATAGTACCTCAGCTTTTCATGTGTGAAATGTCTAGGTTGCCCTAATCTACTTACGTAACGGGCCCCCGAATCGTTGAGGGTCTCTATTTGAGAAACGTCAGCCTCTTCGATCGTGGGCACGTTGCTTCCAGTCCAAGCGCTGTGAGGTCAGCGATCGCTTGATGCGGAGGTTCCGTCTTCCATGTCGCTTCAAACCTGAAGGCCACTTATTTAGACTTGCTATCAACATTGTCATTTTGCCCAAAATTGTGAGAGTACATTGTTTCTAGATAGCATATACTTATCCTTATCTTATCCTCATTGATCAATTTCCGTAATGCTTCCACAACGGCACGATGGGAGCGACCAATGACGTCGTTTGCGTAGTAGCTTCGATTTTTTGAAGATAGTACCTTTCCGAAGTACTTCTGAAATCGCATGATAGCTCGTCTCCTTGTAAGAATCCGTTGCATTTTTGGAAAAGTTCAGATGAGTTATTTCCAAACTGAACGTTGCATCGCACGACCTCCATTGTTAGGCGACACAAGTATCAGTTATGATGATATCCCGAATTCCACTATCATTTTATAATATGTACGCTACCATACGCCTTGAAGTCGATGAAAAGATGGATGTGTTTCGACTTGAATATTTAAAAAGCTCAGTTTTTTTGGTGGCTGCACTTCTTCAATACTGGAGGGAGTGTTATCCCTTCGTTGACTTCCGAGGTATTATAATTTCTTAGCCACCTCAAAGTCGTTTTTATTCACCGTCTTGTTTAGAGTTGTGGGTTGACTATGCCTAGTTTTTTAGTTAATACTTCGTCTTGTTCTCAAGACCAACACGATTCCCCTGTCCATAAATTGCCGGAAACGTCTTTACTTCGGCACGAGAAGAGCGACCAAAGCTTTCAATATTGTCTGCATATTTCAGAATCTGGGATTGTTAACAATAGTGTCTTCCTTGTTTACACCGGTCATGGCTCTCTATTTCTCTATTCAATTCGGTTTATAGCTGCCTCCAGTTGCACACTTCAAGTTGGTTGCGGTCGCTTCTACCTTTGATGGCGATTTAAGACAAAGTCTTCCTGGAATGCATTTGCCATATGGCCCGGGATTGAAAACTTCTAATGTTCGTGACTGAATTTTCTTCGCCATAACCCGTCAATGCAAACGGAAAAGCTTTCTTTATCTGCTTTTGTTACGGTCCATGCTTTAATGCTATTGAGCAGGACTAGTATGATCGGGTTCTTAAATAGGACCTCCTTAGTAGCTCGAGTGATGGTTGTTGTTATCGAAATGAAAAATAAAATTCGTGTGATTCGAACGTTCTGTCTGATTCGTCGATGTTGTGTGCCCTTCTTGTTGACTTGGTCTTGCCCTCATCTACTGTTAAAACCCATTTTCACACCCTCTTTTTCTGTACTAGAAAAAGCGGCGATGACATCACGTTGAGTGCTACCAACGATGTCAGTTTCGTTGGTGTTATCTAGTAGTAGTACAGATTTATGGAAGATTGTGTCCCGGTAGTGGCTCGGGAGTTTTGGCTAAATTCTCCATCGTTTTCCTGCAAAGACGGGCGTCTTTCGTTTTTATAAAAGCTGTCATATGCGGCTTTGAAATCGATGAAAAGGATTGGATTTAAACTTCTTGTTTTTTTTTTTCAAGATCTGCAAAGTATAAGGCCAGTCGCACATTAGACGCTTTATCGTACGAATTTGACTCGTGCGAACACGTACGGATACGCACAAACAATCCCGACCTTCCAAGTACTATGTGAGCGCGCACACTGTGTGCGAGTTAGTCTTACGTATACGTGCGTGTAGTTCTGACATCCGAAAACATTCCGAACTTGTTAGGATTTTTCAACAGTTTCGTATGTTGAAACCACTTCACGAGTACGATATCACCGTAACATTGCATGTTTGACGCAGAAAATCGTATTCAGTATGCGCACACAATTCGTACTACCAGTCTTCATACGTTTACGTAAGATACAAATTCGTATCCAATGTGCGACTGGCCTAAGGATTTTATTTTTCACATTTAGCAGATACAATCTTGTAAGTAATGTTGAGGAGAGTAGACGTACAGGAGAACGATGCGGATGGAATCTCATCACCGTTCGCCCGAAAAAGGGGGTTTTAGAAGTAAAGGGTCTTCCAATAGGGACTCCCGAATTTTGGCAGTTGATAGCGGCCATATTGTTGAAGCTACATCTGTCAAATTGGCTGTCATTTATTCAGTCTGTTTTGCCAAATCACCATGGACGGACATAGTGTTCAACAACACTTGCAAATGATAAAATTGTTTTTATCAAAATGGGTGTTCTGTTAATTGGGCAGCGTTCCCTGCTCTTCGATCACGGTAGCCATAAACGTCCTACCGATGGTATTAGTCGCAATGTGGTGAAAAATTAGAGCACTGGTTCAGTAAACGATAAAACAACACCTGTTCGTCGACTAAGCGCAAGATTTGCCCTGGTCCGTGAACGTGTGCAGGAGAATCCGAGGCGTCGCCCACATGAACTCGGCTTTTGCAGACCACAACTTTTGCGTCTTGACTTGAAGCTGCACCCGTAAAAAATCAACTGATAAAGAAGGTAAACGACAATAGACAATGACGTGTGTTCGCTGAATGGGCTCTGGATCAGTTGGAAACTGACCCTAATTTTTATTGGAAAATCATTAGCGATGAGGTCGATTTCTGTTGAATGTGCAACAAACAAAATTATCGAACTTGGGACCATACCAATCCACTCACATCCAAGACCGTCCAATGCATCCCAGCAATGTCACTGTTTGGTAAGGATTTTAGACTCCCGGCGTTATCGATCCATATTTATTTGAGAACGACGTTGGCCAGGACATCAATGTCAACGGCGATAGGTCGATGATGTCTTGATGACTTGAATTGGATGATATGGACACCAACAAGATGTCGCTACTTGCCACACATCTCACACAGCATTGAAAATTCTGCACAAGCGATTCGAGGGCATGGTTGCATATAGTGCGATTTGATCCCGTTGGACTTTTCTTGTGGGGTTTTCTGAAGTCACAAGTAAATGGCCAGGTCAACGGCCCTCAAAACCAACATAACCCATGCCATAGGTCAAATTCAGCTTGATTTATGCGCAAGAGTTATGGAAAATTGAACATTTCAGATGCGCGCCACCAAAAGAACGATTTTATATTCCATACATAATGGCATCGATAGGCCTTTCGAATGAATATAATATTTCGATAATATCTCCTACATACTTTTTTTTTTTAATAGGAAGCGTTTAATGAATGACCCTGTATTTGATATTTTGAATTTTTTAAGACTAGGATTTTGGCTTTGCATATTTAATTTATTTTCTTCTGGTTCTGGTTAAAATTCGATTACGTAAAACTAGTATCGTTCTAGGTTTACGATACTCGTAATTTCCTACGACTGGCATTTGGCAGTCGTATAGCTTTCGCTTTCGTTGAGCTGTCATAAATATTTCTCGTTTTACACAATCGCGATTTGTCGTGATTATCGTTTACTTGTCGATCGTTTCGTTTTATGTAATAGAGACCCAGGTGTTGTGTTGGTCGTAAATTAGTTATTCCAGCTTTTGTCGTTAAATGTTTGGCCGAGGTTAATTGTTCGGCATGACTATACTGCTTAGATCATGTTTACAGAATACAGTGGCTACAATTCATCTTTTTTTTTTGTTTGCTCCATAGCCTTGAGTACTAGCAAAGATTATGAATTCTATACAGATGACGCATTGAGAACAAAAAACAGAAACTTTTGCTCAGTAGCTTCTTGGTACGGGCGGGCGGTGTGCATGAAAACACATGAAAAACAAGAACAAAAACATATGGCGGGCTGTGCCAGTACGACCCGCCATAGAACAATTTATCTTATATGGAGCGCGTCATCTGTATGGAATTCGTAATCTTTGGTACTAGTGATATACATATGTATATCCAGAAATATGATATTCTGATATTTTGTTTAAGACCAGCGATTAATGAATTATGTTTTGAAGGCTTTTAGTGAGGTGCTATAGCAAGGCACTGCCTTGCACCTGAATTTGGTTTTCGCTTGCCCTAATCTCTCAAAGATCTGATAATTCACCCGATAAGCTTAAATTCTTGTCATGATTCGACATAAAACTGTGTTTGAATTTAATTTTTAGTTACGCCGATTAAAAAAAACCGATTTGTTAAGTAAATAAATTATAAACCCGACTAAACTAAAATTTTTCATTAACATTTGATATTTCTTATTATCTAAATTCCAGATGATGTTATATTCGCCAGAGCTTTGGTTGTATTTACCGGACACAAAGGTTAAATTATATTATGTGTATTGTTTATAGAATAAAATACTTCTCTTAATTATTAAGGAATAATGCTTTATAATATTCTAAGAAGAATTCGAGATAAGTAATTGATGTCAAGTACCAAAGAAAGTGCAATGCCACGAATGAATGTATATAAATAAATATATAATTAAATTTGTGTTAAATATACTATTTATTACACTATTTAGTAAAATGTGACTTTCTTTTTCTATTAGTTGCTAAAAAATTGTAAAGAAATTCTACCCTCGCTAGCTCTTTTTTCTTGACAAAATTATTAATATGGACAGAACACAAACTAATATCAGGCATAGAAATTAATTAATAGACTGTTACCCTGAAATGACGTTTCTCATAAAGTCTATACAATTGATAATTATATGAGAAGGCTACAATCCGCTGTGCGGATCGTTGAATAACCTATCCCATCCCATCCTTTAAATTAGTTTCCTAAAAGTGTGGGCTTTATGGCAATGAAATATAGAAAATTACAATGTCACAACATATTGTTCATGCAGTTCATCAAAATCGTTTATGTTTCGACAAAAAAACAATTTTTTTCTCCTGCATGATGTTGGGTATACAAATGGTTTTTGGAAGAACACGCCTCCGAAAAGTGGGCGTGGGACAAAATGTTTATATTATAATAACCAACCATTCCGCATCAAAAGTTCATTCAAATATTTTAAAATTTTACCGAAAAACGATATTTTAAAGAAAATGCCCCCAAAAATAGAAGAAATAGGAAGAAGTATATCTACATATTAGGATTGTCTAAATGTGTTGTTCAGACACCTTTTGAAAATTCTCTTACGTTTGGTCAAAAACGTTTTTTTTTTTTTTTTTAATTTTGAAAATGTTTACACTTGTTCTGGTGGCACGGACAAGGATCCTATATACCAAATTTCATATCCTAGCTCAAAACTTAAGGCCCACACAGTTAATCCATATCTTTTATGGTTCGACAAAAAACGACGTTTTTATTGCATATGCTATGGGGTAATGCATACAAATAATTTTGATAAGAAAACGCCCCAAAAAAGTAGGCGTGGGCTAAAATGATCTATAGACGAAATATTCACATTTACTTTTTCAAAATTTTCTACCGTTTGGCCAAAAACAACGTTTTTCTGAAAAGTGGGCGTGGCAGTGGACATATACCAAATTTCATCACTATAGCTCAAAATAAAAGGCCCAAAAATATGTGACATAGGTGATAGGATATGAAAACAATTATTTCCCAATTGAAGGATGACATTTTTGCATACATTAAAACCGTATTGTCGGTCATTGAGGAGTTCTCGTGATTCGATATATTTCATAAGCTGACGGTTTATCACCGTTCACATGACCTTATAAAGAAGGAACGTAAGTGCAATTTTTAGGAAGTTAGAGAGAGAAGAATATTCTCTTTTTTAGGGACGGGATGGACAAATGCTGTTTTCCATCTACTCGGGAAGAGTCTTGATGACAGATAGAAAAGCAGTGGTTTTGCCAGCGCGGAAGAAGACCGATTCAGAATTACGGGGGAGATACCATCTGGACCAGACGATTTGTGAATGTTCAGATCCATTAATATTCTTGCAACTGTATGAGTTCGGAAATTGAAAGGATGTAAGACTGGTGTAAACAGTTGTCATGCGGATTCAAAACACTTTGGGAAAAATAAAAAAGGATGCACGGCGGAAGCAACAACCTTCGAGAAAAGCGGCTAATTTTACGGTTTGCCTCAAATTCTCTCTACCAGCGACTAAAAGAAGGGACAACAGTGGTGTTTTGAAGCAAGTACCCAATGAGCATCGAATTAATTTTGCAGAAGAACATGTCGCAATGGAAACGCGTTGTCTTTTCGGATGAAAAAAAAAGTTTAACCTTGATGGACCGAAGGCTAAAACTTGTATTTCCATGATCTTAGAAGGGAGGAGCTTATTTTGGCAAGACATACATCAGGTACATCAGGTGTAATGGTGTGGAGAGCTATTACCTAATATGGCACAATCGAGTTGGAGTTTTTGTCCACAACAATGAACGGAAACAACTGCAAATGTTTGCTGGAAACATTTTCGAACCCTTCCTTGGATATTCCAACAAGACAATGCCCCCATCCACACTTCCAGGTTGTTAGAAGTTGGATTCAATCAGAAGACGTCGAAAAATTTCCAAAAATATCGATTTCAAGTGAGATTTACACCTATTGGTACTTATTTACTTATCGGGCTCCCGACCCGTGAAGAGTCTCTGCCAAATCCTATTGGTGCATACACAAAAATATATGACATCTGACGTCTATCAGTCTAAAGTTTGCATTTCGCAGTTTAATTTGTGTTTTATTTTGATTTTTTTTTGTTAAATAACAAGTTTATATTAGGTCTGTTCCCGTACAAAATAATATTTACTGATTCTTACTGATTTTTATTTTTACTTATTGCCGTTCCCGTACGCAAAAATAAGTAAAAGAGAGAGCTCACGAGAGAGCTAAAAACTACCACTCCATAAAAATCTGTAAAAATATTTACTGCAGAAATTTCTGTTGGTAAAAATCAGTAAACTGTCAGTTGGTATCTAAAAGTGACAACTCGCTTCTTTTGACAGGTGATTTATGTCATTTGTTCTTTAAAAGGCATACAAAATATATAATATTACTGTTTTTTACTTAAACGCGTTCCCGTACTTTTTGGTAATTTTGTCTCTTTCTGAGATAATTTACCCCCACTCCAAGAAATTTGAGGATTTACTAATTTTTACTGAAAAAGTACGGGAACAGACCTATTAAGAAAAGTGGAATCAACATTGAATAAATTATTGGAATATTATTCCTCATCATCATCGTCGTCGGCATCAATCGACAGCTTCTTGGATTACTACAAAAACATTCATTGTTTACAACAATGCAATGTTATCATTTGAATCTGAAATTTGATTTCTAAAGGCCTGTCCAGAATGTAAATCTGTAGCTTGTATCTTGCATCGCTGTCAAAATAGAAATACATTTGTTGCATGAAGTTGCCCTCTATTCAACTTAAAGGCCTGCTCAGAATGCGTATCTGTAGCTGACTAAAAAGTTAAAAACAAGGCAACCCGTAAGCGCTTACACAATGTGTATCTGTAGCTTGAAGTTGAAAATTTACTGCAGAAATTTCTGTTGGTAAAAATCAGTAACCTGTCAGTTGGTATCTAAAAGTGACAACTCGCTTGTTTTGACAGGTGATTTATGTCATTTGTTCTTTAAAATGCATACGAAATATATAATTTTACTGTTATATATTATAAAAATAAAGTTAATAAAAAAGTATGGGGAAATGAAATTGTGAATAAGGGTTTGTATAACCCTTGCCCCCCTGCTTGGGTACACTGTAGGATTTGGTATGGGTACGAAGTTGGCTGAATGCAAATTTGACAATGCAATACTGCGTACACCACAGCTGTACACAAAAAAAAAACAGAAGTGTCATACAGCAACAATTTGTATAGAAGTTTAACCAACAAATTGCATTTTTCTTTTAACCATAACTTTTGAACTAAATGTGAGAAACAATTTTTAAAAAAGGATAAATGATCAGGCAAAGAAGAATCGTTTAAACAAAAAAAAAAGTGAAAATGTGAGTTTATGCTAAAGTAAATTTATGCCGTTATTACCATTAAGTAAGATTTTGCGTTCCAAATCACCTTACCTCATATTTCAGATGACAGTATTTAATGTCGATAATGTAGAGTTATATACGAAATTCTCCCTGAATACTGCTATTAAGTTTTGACAACTAAAATTTTTATTTACTGAACTCTTTATGTGATGACGTTTCATATAAAGTTTAGTAATTTTGCCTTGAATAAAATCATCATTATTCTAAATACGATTTTTTTGTATTTGTAAAAATATTTATTTTGTTGCTCGTGTTTAATTAACGTTCGTCTATTATGTAAAACCCTAGTTTCAATATGCAAAATTCGTTTTCCAAAACCGGAGAAATGTTTATTATACGTGCACTGGAAAAAATTTTATCTGATAAGGATATAAAACGATCTCATCATTCGCAGCTGAAAAAGTCGTGTGACTCTGCGCTAGAGCAAATTAAAGCTGAATTAATTAATGCTGGACAAATTGCAGAAGGTAACGAGTTACCTTCAGCTGCCCTGCCTTTGCCAAAAAATGCATCGAGTATAATAAATGCAGAAACATATTTCTTGCCCTTTGAATTAGCATGTCAAAGCAAAACTGCAAGAATTGTTATCACAGCACTAGATTGTCTGCAAAAACTAATTGCATATGGACATTTAACAGGAAATATTCAAGATTCTTCAAATCCAGGAAAACTATTAATTGATCGAATAGTAAATACTATATGTAGCTGTTTTAATGGACCAGCGACTGATGAAGGAGTTCAATTGCAAATTATCAAAGCTTTACTCACCGTAGTTACATCTCAACATGTTGAAGTACATGAAGGTACAGTGCTGCAAGCTGTAAGAACATGCTATGACATCTATTTATCTAGCAAAAATCTGGTCAATCAAACAACAGCAAGGGCGACCTTGACTCAAATGTTGAATGTTATATTTACGCGAATGGAAAATCAAACATATGAAGAATACTTAGAGTCACCAAAATCAATTCAAAATTCAGAAAACTGCGAAGATACTGAAACAATCGTTGCTGAAATAATAGACGAAATTATTACAGGTACTCGAAGTTTTTATTTAAATTTTATTTGTACATAATATGTAGTTAATTTTAATAACAGTAAGTCGTGTAAATGTGCAGTACTTCGATTAAATTCCTATGTCTTGTCGTTACAGAATCTTTGATTAGCTATATTTAGTTTATAAACATAATTATTGTTATCATTCGTTCGCCTACTTATAGTGCTTATACAGTGGTCAGAGATATGGGTTGAAGAATTTTTGTAGACTACAGACTTTTTTTTAGTTTTTCAATTAGTAAATTTACGTTTGATAAAGAAAAGGGAAAATATTAACGTTACATGGTCAAAATATGTTCTTTACACAGCTCGAAGTTAGTTCTAACAACTTATGCCATGCAATGGCGGGTACAATTGTTTACTTCTCTAAATAAAGATAAACTTTAATTTTTATCAATATTTAGATAATTTATCACTTCATTGGCGATTAGTTTATATGTTTCTTATCTTATCGGATTATGTTATGAATGATTAACAATGGCGAGCAGTAACTTATTATCGGCGTATCTTGTTAAATCCACATCTTTCTGTATATATTGATGGTGTATACACTTACTTACCTAAGTGGTGCTACGGTCTGCAATAAACCTGGGCCTCAACCAACATGACTCTTCAATCAGCCCGGTCCTTAGCTAACTGCCTCCAGTTGGTTGAGGTCGGTTTCGACTTGTGCGCGCCACTTGCGCGCGAGGCCAGACGTTCGACGTCTGGCTGGGAATCGAAAACTGCGAGCCGGAGTATTGGTGTCCATTCGTTCTACATGTCCTACCCACCTCGCTGTATAGCTTGTATAGTTCTTGGTTGAATCTTCGTCTCCATAGCCCGTCAACGCAAACGGGAGCAAAGATTTTTGAAAGAATTTTTCTCTCAGTTTGACCAAGTATTTCTTCATCCACTTCTGATACGGTCCATGCTCCAGCTCCGTAGAGTTAGACTGGGATGATCAGGGTGTTATATAGGATCTCCTTAGTAGTTCGAGTGAGGGCTTTACTACTGAACACCCGTTGGCAAGAGTAAATCTTCGTTTGATTTCTGAAGAGATGCTGTTGTCAGAGTTAATAGCGGCGGTATACCAAAACTAGACATGACTGTATAGTTCGTCACTATAAATGCTTTCGTATGCGGCTTTGAAATCGATAAATAGGTGGTGGGTTTGGACTTCTTGGGTTTTTCCAGGATCCGCCGAAGTGTGATGATTTGATCAGTTGTGGACTTTCCTGGCCTAAAACAACACTGATAAGGGGCGATCAGGATGTTGGCAAACGGTTTCAAGCGTTCACATATTACTGCAGATAGGATCTTGTAGGCGATATCGAGGAGACTTATGCCTCAAAAGTTAGCTTAGTTCAGAGTGTCTCTTTTTTGTGGATTGGGCAAACGATGCTGAGGTTCCATTCTTCAGACATACTTTCACTCGACCAAATTATGTTTATGAGTTGGATAATGCTTATGCGTGGTTGATATATTTCGTTGTCATCGCCAATATTCGTTCTGCCTGACAGCGGAAGATTGTTCGATATAGCCGTTTAACAGTCGAAGTGGTTCTTCCGTATCCTCAGCAACGACTGTCTGAACTACAATATTTCTATAATTTTGCTCGAGCTTTAGATTTAAAAACTTGCAAACATCATTCCTGGAGCGGGACCTATTCATCATCGACAGCGCGCTTTTTATGTTTTTTTTCTTCTGTTCTTCCCTACTTCTTTGCCTACAGAACACTATGGCAGCACTCTTCACCTGCAGCCTAGCCTCGTTTTGGGCTGCCAGCATTTGTGGGAATTTTTCATCAAGGGTTTCTTGGTGGTGAGCGCGAGAAACCTAGCACATAAGTTGCGGCTGATCTAATGGCTTGTTGTCATTGTTCTTCGACATTAGATGATGGTGGTATGGTGCTAATCGAGAGGTTAAGCTATATGCGTTCTGCGAAGGCTTGGCGGTCTTTTACGATTGCAGTATTTCGACATTAATTTTTTTTATAGTATTTCTGATTGGTTGTAACGACATTCGCATTCCTACCTTGGCTGCAACAAGCTAGTGGTCCGAGTCTATGTTAGGCCCTTGGAATGTTTGGACATCCAAAATAATGAATGCGTGCATCTTGTCTTTGGCAATGTGATCAATTTGATTGACCCATCGTTGATCTTGAGACCGCCTTCTTACCTTGCCTGCAACAAGGTAGTGTTCCTAGTCTGTGTTAGGCCCTCGGAATGTTTTTATGTCCAAGATACTGGATGCGTGCATTTTGTTTATGGCAATGTGATCAATTTGATTGCTCGTCGTTGATCTGGGAACCAAAATGTCCCATTATGAGGTGATGAAAACCTCTGCTGGTTACAGTGGCATTTCGTTCCGCTGCCAGAAGTGTTGTTGTGTAGGCTGTGTTTTCCGACCAATAACATCGATTCTCGATTTTTACATCGTACTTTGGTTTTCGCTCATAAGTTTTGTCAAGGAGCTCGTAGAAGAAATCTTCAGCTATATCATCTATTTCCTCCGTCGAAGCGTAAGCGCATGTAAGGCTTATGTTGCCTAAGTCTGGGACTTGTAACCCATTTGCATTGGAATAGTCTCTGTTACCGCTCACTATAACACAGTCCGTAGTAGATGTCACAGTTTGGCACGGCTCATTCCATCTGGATGCCAGTGAAGTCTGCTTTATAGCAGCTTAGGGCTTCTGCTAGTTGTTCGCCTGCACCTCTCCTGTTTAATATTCTCATATTCCAGGTGCAGATACGAATGCCGTTTTTCGTTAAGCATGGTCATCAACAATAAAATCAGGCCTTTCCGAGGTTTTTGATTGCTTCGTAACAAACTTTTTTTTCGTGGGTGGGTAGTTACCCCAAAGCACAACACCCAACCTGGAGGGCCAGCTCCAATTTATTGGATACCCCTAGGACACGGAACCATCCACTATGGCCTTGGATATTGAGCGCTGACGTTTTCCTGTTTTCAGCTCATCCTCCACCATCTCTGTTTAATGAGCCCGACATACCCTTGAGATTCCTAGATGACCTGTTATCCAAATATGTCGAAGCAGCTCATTTGGATTATTAACTTTGTCCATCTCAACTGGGACTGCAGACACCCCCGTTGACTCCATCTTGGGAGTCCTTCCGCTGACCGATTACTACATAGTGCGCAGGCCCTCCGTTCATTATTTGATATGATAACCTTTCTATAAACTTTAAACGTTTTGTTCCGTATTAAACATTTTTAAAACACAACACTTTTGTCTTTTTGCAGCTGCGGTTGAACATGCAACGAACATTACATCGCAAGAAAAGGAAAAAGAAGTTGAAAATTTTGAAAATGATGAATCAAAATCCGTAGAGGAGGGAATCGAAACCCAAAGCGAGAACGATGCAATCATAACTGCAAAGTTTACACATATTTTACAAAAAGATGCATTTTTAGTATTTCGGGCATTATGCAAACTATCAATGAAACCACTTCAAGATGGTCATCCGGATCCAAAATCTCATGAGTTGCGATCTAAAGTCCTCTCTTTGCACTTACTTTTATCTATATTGCAAAATGCGGGTCCTATCTTTCGTTCCAATGAAATGTTCGTCATGGCAATTAAACAGTACCTTTGTGTTGCCTTATCTAAAAATGGTGTAAGTTTAGTACCGGATGTGTTTGAACTTTCTCTTTCGATTTTTGTGGCACTTTTGTCTAATTTCAAAATCCACCTAAAAAAACAAATTGAAGTATTTTTCAAAGAAATTTTTTTAAACATATTAGAAGCCTCGTCAAGTTCCTTTGAACAAAAATGGATGGTAATCCACGCACTAACAAGGATCTGCGCTGATGCTCAATCAGTGGTAGATATATACGTAAACTACGATTGCGATTTCTCATCTGCTAACTTATTCGAAAGGTTAGTCAATGATCTCTCAAAAATCGCTCAAGGCCGACAAGCGTTAGAACTTGGAGCGAATCCTTTACAAGAAAAATCAATGAGAATACGAGGGTTGGAATGCTTAGTGTCGATCCTTAAATGCATGGTAGAATGGAGTAAAGATTTATATGTGAATCCAAATACACAATCCACATTGTCCGATCATACTATAAAACCTCAATCGAATTCGTACGCTTCCGAAGATAACATAGAATATTTAAAAACAAGATCTATACACGGGGGATCTAATTATAGTCTTAACTCATATGAAAGTAATAAGAATCGTGAAATGTCCGATCTACCAGAAGCTCTCGAGGAACAAAAAATGAGAAAAGAAGTAATGGAAGCTGGGATAGATCTTTTCAATAGAAAACCCAAAATGGGTATTGTTTTCCTGCAAGAAAAAGAATTATTGGGAAAATCAACCAAAGATGTAGCCAAATGGCTGCACGACGAAGAGCGTTTAGATAAAACATTTATAGGCCATTATTTGGGAGAAAACGACGAAAATTCAAAGGAAGTGATGTGCGCATATATTGACGCAATGCATTTTCAGAACATGGAAGTTGTATCATCGCTGAGATATCTTTTGGAAGGTTTTCGATTGCCAGGAGAAGCGCAGAAAATCGACAGATTAATGGAGAAATTTGCAAGTCGTTACTGTGAATGCAATCCAAATAATACGCTCTTCCAAAGCGCCGATACCGTGTACGTTCTAGCATTCTCAATTATTATGCTTACTACGGATTTACATTCCCCGCAAGTAAAAAATAAAATGACTAAGGAACAATATATAAAAATGAACCGTGGCATTAGTGACAGCAAAGACTTACCTGAAGAATACTTATCTACAATATACGACGAAATTGCTGATAATGAGATCAAAATGAAAAACACAGTTGTTAATAAGCCTGGCAAACAAATTATTACTAACGAAAGGCGAAGAAAACTTTTGTGGAATTTGGAAATGGAAACAATATCACAAACAGCCAAAAGTTTGATGGAGTCAGTATCACATGTAAAGGCTTCATTTACATCTGCAAAGCATTTGGAACATGTTCGCCCTATGTTTAAAATGGCTTGGACACCATTTTTAGCGGCCTTTTCCGTTGGTCTTCAAGACTGTGATGATATGGAAATAGCAAGCTTGTGTTTAGATGGCATTCGTTGTGCAATTCGCATTGCGTGCATTTTTCACATGGACTTGGAAAGAGATGCTTATGTTCAAGCCTTAGCCCGCTTTACTCTGCTAACAGCAAATTCGCCCATAAATGAAATGAAAGCAAAGAACATTGATACAATAAAAACATTAATTACGGTTGCACACACTGATGGAAATTATTTGGGATCTAGTTGGCTTGACATTGTAAAATGCATTAGCCAACTGGAATTAGCTCAACTTATTGGTACAGGTGTAAGACCTCAATATTTAAATGGGCCAACAACGTTAAAGGATGCCCTTAATCCCAGTGTAAAGGAGCATATTGGCGAAACGAGTAGTCAGAGTGTCGTAGTTGCTGTTGATCGAATATTTACTGGCTCTATTCGCTTAGATGGAGATGCAATAGTTGACTTTGTAAAAGCCTTATGCCAGGTGAGTTTTTTTTTATATATATATATAATATAACGTGTTTATGGTTTAATAATTTAAAATATAACAAGAATTCGCATTTGACTAATTTAGAATATAAAGTGATTACAAACATATGCTTTTTGCATTTGTGTTGAGGTAAAAAATACTTAAAGAGTCTTTCATTAGCGACTTGACAACTTCAAACTTTTCAGTGTGAACTCTTAAACAGATTACCGAACGAATATTTAATAAAATAAACGTTTTCATCATGGTTAAGTACACAAAGGAACAGCGTTTACAAATAATTAAAATTTACTACCGACATTTTGAGTCGGTGGTGGCAACTTTAAGAACGTTAACGCAAATCGGCCGCAATTCTCGTACCAGTCGACAAGTAACTCATAGTCAAGTGAACAAATTTCAGTCAGAATATTCGCTGTTTGATGTTGCCGTACCAGTGAGACTACGTTTTGTCCGAAGTGGGGAGAATATTGCGGCCGTAGAGGCGCAATTTTACGGCGTTCTCAAAAATTGGGCTTTTCCCAGACCACATTATGCCGAATTATGCGTAAGGATCAAGCAGACTCATAAAACTAAACTCAAGATCATATAATGCGACGTACATTCTCGAATTTTGCTCTGGATATGATGAAAGAAAATGAAGAATTTCATCGCAAAATCATCTTCAGCGATGAAGCGCATCTTTGGTTGAATCGCTTCGTCAATAAGCAAAATATGCGTAACGGACAGGTGAGAACCCTCATGTGCTTCATGAAACAGCAGTTCATACGCAAAAAGTCACTGTTTTGTGGGGGTTTTCATGCTGGTGGCGTTATTAGGCCGTTTTTTCGTCGATGAAAATGACAGTCACGTTACGGTAAATGATATTCGCTACAGAGACATGTTGGAATGTTATTTCTTTGAGCAATTGCATGAATTGGACATCAGAGATATGTAGTTCTAACAAGACGATCCCACAAGCCACACACCGGGTGTAACAGTCGAGTTATTGAAGTCTGAGTTCGGTGAACGTGTTATCTCGAGAAACGGACCCGTCGATTGGCTGCCGAGATCGTGTAATTTATCGCTTTTAGACCTTTTTTATGGGGCTACATTAAATCATTGATCTATGCCAACAAGTCGACGACGTTAGAGGAGCTCAGAACCAATATTGAACTCGGAATAGCGGCCGTATCGCTCGAAATCGGTCTTATAAAAAGTCTCCTTGGTTTTTTGAAAGGGCTTTACTTCTTAGATGCCCTCTAAAAGCCCACAAAAACAGCGATTGGCGGGAGTAATTTTTTACTTCATCTCTCGGGTAGCCGCGGAACCTAGATAGACAAAATTCTTAACGACTTCGACTTATAGCTGCCCATGGTGACGTCGGCGATGTTGAGAATCCTTTCTCGATGACAGCATATATTTCGTTTTGTATTCATTTACAGCCAAACCCATCATTGCCAGCTCCGATTCAATACATACAAACGCACAACTCATTCGCATATGCAAGTAATTGAACAGACTGTTAAATAACGCACATAATAGCGCGTCACCTTGTCTTAAACCTTTTCCGACATCAAATGGTTCGGTGGTGTTCTTGCCGATTGTGACGAAACAGCGAGTTTAATATGGATGCCGAAACTTAAGATGGCTTTATAAAGCACGTCTCTATGTACGCTATCATAGCCTACTTTAAAATCGATGTGTCGATTTGAAACTCCTGACATTTCTCCAAGATCTGCTGGAGTGTGTGAAGATCTGGTCGATGTTTGACTTTTCTGGCCAAAAACCACACTGATAAGAGCCAATCAGGTTGCTGACAAACGGTTTTAGTCGTTCACATAGTATGGATGACAGGATTTTATACGTCCTCTCTAGTTAAAGCAGTTCAGAGTATCTCCTTTCTTATGGATAGGGCAAACGATGCTAAGGTTCCATTCATCCGGCATACTTTCATCAGACCAAATTTTACAGGTGAGTTGGTGTATGCTCCTTACCAAGCCATCGCCCGTTGCTTTAAAAATCTCGGTTGGCAAGCCATCTGCTGCAGCAGCCTTGTCGAATTTAAGTTTAGATATCGCTATTTTTGCTTCGTGTTGGTAATGCGGACTGAAGTTTTTATTGTCATCGTCCAGTTTTAATGGCTCATTCTGCCTGACAGCAGAGTGTTGGCTGTCACCGCCGTTTAACAGTCTGCAGAAGTGCTCTTTCCAAATCCTTAGCGCCGACTGTGAATCTACTAGTATATTCCCATGTTCATTCCTGCAGGCTTCTGTTCGGGCATTGTAGCCTTGGGTGTATCTTTTTAACTTTTGGCAAAATTTTCGGACATCGCCTCTGCAGTAACACCTCTCAATTGATTCGACTGCCCGTTTCTCGTGTTCCTTCTTTTTTTCTTCGGAAAAGTCGGTGTTCCTTCTTTTTGGCTCGTAAGCCTCTCGAACAGCTCTGGTCTTCATCTGCAGCATGGCCTTATTAGGATTATTCTTTGCTGTATGCGCCTGCTGGCACTCCTCATCGAACCAGGGGTTTTATTGTGGTCGCCGTGTGAAACCTAGTACATCAGTTGCGGCATTTCTGAAGGCTTGTTGACATTGTTGCCAGTGGTCTTCTGAGCTTGATGCTAGATGCATTGAGCTTGTTAAGAGGTTGAGGGAAACGCAATCGGCAAAAGTTCTGGCAGCTTCCTGCGATAGTAGCCTTGCGACATCAAATCTTCTCACAGTATTTATTCAATGTTGTGGCGTAATGGATTTCCACATCCGTACTTTTACTACCACCGAGTCGAAGTTGGCCGCTCGGAACGTCGGACATCCACGTGATCAATTAACTTGATAGTTTGTTGAAGATTTGATTATCTGAAGACCGCCAAGTTCCCTTATGAATGTTGAGGTGTGGGAATCGTGTGCTGGCAATGATAATATTTCACCCGCCGCAAAATCGATTAGCCTGAGTTCGTTTTTGCAGGTGATTTCGTGCAGGCTCTGCTTTCCGACCGTGATTTTGGCGTTAAAATAGCCCAAAACGATTTTGACGTGGTACTTCGGGCACTTCTCGTATGTTTTCCCAAGGAGATTGTAGAAGAAGAAGTGCAGATCGGTCTTTGTCCTTATTTCGTTTGCTGGGGTCAACGTTGAAATCATCCATATCCGAGGCATGTGGTTGTTTCGGAACTAGTAATTTTTTTCCGTGGTAGAGAAGACCCCAACGCACAACCTCCAACCTGGAGGGCCAAGTTGTTTGTTGTACCCCTTGAACGAAAGGGGTCGGAAAAACCGATCCTTATTGGCCTGAAGCAGAGTAGTTCGGCCTGACTAGAACTGGAAATGCCACCTCATCTGTGGGGAGTGAATTAGTGATAACACTCTTTCGTTGCGGTGTAATTAGTGGAGACTCCACTTCGACCTGTCGACCATGGGTGGCCCTTCTGCGGAAACGAGTTCCGCGATGACATATTTCTAGGTTTCATTGTAGAAGTCGCAGTAAGCATTGTAAGTTTTAATATTAAAAATAGATTACAGTTTATAATTAAAAGTAGAAACTTAAAGCACTACATAATTAAAAACCAAATAACATATAACCATTTTTTTACTCTATAGGTATCACTCGATGAGTTGCATAATCCCCAACCGAGGATGTTTTCCCTGCAAAAAATCGTGGAAATATCTTATTACAATATGGAACGTATTCGTTTACAATGGTCTCGTATATGGCAAGTTCTTGGAGAACACTTCAACACAGTTGGATGCAATGTCAATGAGGAAATATCATTTTTCGCTTTAGATTCATTGCGACAGTTATCTATGAAATTTATGGAAAAGGGAGAATTTTCAAACTTCAGATTTCAAAAAGATTTCCTGCGTCCATTTGAACACATCATGAAGAAAAATCACTCGTCGGCCATAAGGGACATGATAGTAAGGTGTATAGCGCAAATGGTTAACTCGCAAGCGCATAATATTAAATCAGGATGGAAAAACATATTTTCGGTATTCCATTTAGCTGCTGGTGACAACGATGAGGCAATTGTTGAACTTGCATTTCAAACCACTGCGAAAATAATAAATGAATTATATAAAAAGCAATTCGCAATAATGGTCGATTCATTTCAAGATGCCGTCAAATGTCTTTCGGAGTTCGCATGTAATGCAAAATTTCCCGATACTAGTATGGAAGCTATACGATTAGTCCGGACATGTGCACTTTGTGTTAATAATGCACATCAATTGTTTACAGAACATGCCGGAATGGAAAATGATGTTGCAGTTGCTGAAGACGACCGGGTTTGGGTTAGAGGATGGTTTCCAATGATATTTTCATTATCGTGTGTAATAAATAGGTGCAAGTTGGATGTAAGAACACGAGGGCTGACAGTTCTATTCGAAATAATAAAAACCTACGGCGATACATATAAGGCGAACTGGTGGAAAGACTTGTTCAACATAATATTTCGAATATTTGACAATATGAAATTACCTGAACATGTAGCAGAAAAAGCTGAATGGATGACTACAACCTGCAATCATGCCTTATACGCTATAATTGATGTCTTTACTCAGTATTTTGATATCCTTGGGAATTTGCTATTAAAAGATTTATTTGCACAGCTACACTGGTGTGTACAGCAAAATAATGAGCAATTGGCAAGATCTGGGACAAATTGCTTAGAAAATCTTGTAATATCGAATGGCGTTAAATTCACCCCAGAAATCTGGGACGATACTTGCAAATGCATGTTAGAAATCTTCAAGACTACATTACAAAATGAATTACTTAACCATTACCAAACCAATTTCCATCATACTAACAAAGCAGTAAGTACTGTAATGAAATATGAAAGCGAGCACCATTTATCCACGAACAATGGCACCGATAATGTGCAAATTGAGAGTTTTAGTGCCGATGTGGGTTGTAGCATTAAAATTATAGACAATCTGTTAATCAAATGTGTAGTGCAGTTAGAATTAATTCAGACAATTGATAATATTGTCTTTTTTCCAGCCACGTCTCGAAAAGAAGATGCTGAAACTCTTGCACTAGCTGCAGCAGATTTGTCAGGGAATCATTCCAACGCCTTAATAGAATGTCAACGTGAAGAACAGGGAATGTACGGTTATCTTAACACAAGAAACTTAGTTCAATTAACCGATTGTTTAATGCAGTCTCACAGATTTGCCAAACAATTTAACTTGAATCCAGAGCAAAGAAATATTTTAGGTCGTCCTGGATTTAAAGAACAAGTGAAACCGAACATATTAAAGCAGGAAACATCATCGTTGGCATGTGTATTGCGCATTTTATTTAAAATATATGGAGATGAAAATCGCAGCGAAGACTGGCCAGACATCGAAGCTAAACTAATTTTGGTCTGCATTGAAGCGTTGACATATTTCTTAAAATTGCAAACTGAATCGCATCGGGATGCCTGGACGTCATTGCTGTTACTCATCTTAACACGATTGTTAAAAATGAATGACTCCAGAGTGAGTATATAGATACAAACTGTTTTAATTTAATTATAAGATTACTCTCGACTAATGATAGGCTATATTGCAATCAAACATTCCATAGATACTGTGTTTAACAAAAGTTGCACCGAATCCAAGGGTTTAGTTCGTTGAATGCGCCGCAATATGTTTGTTTCATTGAGAATTTGGTGGACCGTGGTGTTTACGTATCCAAAACGTCCAAATCTTTTCTTTTTAACTTTAACCGTGGCTTCGCTTCATATATACTACGATCTACAATTAACATTTTGTATTCATACGTTTTTAAGGTTTTTAAATTCGTTTAACTGATACATTCTTATGCTGGTGTACCATATGTCCAAACCGGTTTTAGTAGTTAGCTTGTTAATAGAAGCTTGTTATCAATGTTGAGCACCAAAAGTTCTCTGTATCTATTTCTAAATTATTCGCATTTCTTTTTAACATGCCACTTCCATTTCAAATGAAAAATCTACATTAATCGATTTGTTCCCGTCAAGTGCGGTCCGCAAGGATCATGCTTCCTTAGGAGCATCTTGCAATTTTATATTCGTTTTCTCTATTGTGCCAACTGCCAGAATAGGAATATAGTCAGCAAAAGTGGCAACTATTGTGTTGTTTGTTTGTGTAATATAACGTGTAAATAGCAGGTACAAGGGTTCCTTGAGGTACACCAATCATTATTTCTTTGAATTCCAAATATTCGTTTCTATGTTTCTCCCAAAAGAGTATTCTTTTTTATAATTTAGATCCCAATCAAGGCGTTATACCGTTTAAATGTTTTAGCACAGTGCGGGCGTTAATCAAATTGGAGTTAAGACGAAAGAAGATATTCAATAACTGTAAGTTATTTATATGCACTTGAATTGAACGTTTCGAAAGGAAATTTGTAATCCAAAGAAGACGTTTTTTTATTGATGAATGCCTTTGAAATATCAAGTGCAACAATCGGTGAGATGTGTCATCCAATCACCAATGGACTTGTTGCTGCCGAAACCATACCATACCATCTGATCTATCTGCTTTTCTATGACCTTGGAAAGAAGGGACGTTAGCGCAATTGGTCGATAAATGGAGAGGGAAGAAGATTCGCCATTTTTGGTACAGGCTGGAGAAATGCAGATTTCCATCTACTCGGAAAGAGTCCTGCTGAGCAGGAAAGATAGAAATTCTTACGCAGTGGTTTTGCGAGGGTAGAAGAACGCCTCTTCAGAACACTGGGAGATGAGGCCGACTTTTTTATATCTTTTTACAGATGACCAAAAGTTTTTACCACTGCTGGACATTTGACATGCTTAAAATGGGCATTATAGTCATTTCTGGCTTCCCTGAACTATCTTATGCAAGATACGAAGCAAGAATTTTATATAATTATTCAGGGAGAAATTCTCTTAATTTGTATTTAAGGCCTTTATGCCACCCCTTTTCAAAAGCCTGCGAGACTTCAAGAAACATGGCTGACTGAGCTAAGTTTCTTTTTTTGAAAGCCTTATCAATTACATCAGTAATTCTATGTATTTGGTCGATCGTCGAAAGTTACACCTAAACCCGAATTGATGCCCAGGTAGAAGGTTCTTTTGGACAATAACTTTCAAAAATGTTCGATGTAAAGCGTGTAATACGTTATTTCATTCAAATAGCCGTTTTTATAACCATAATTACTTAATTTACATCAGCTTTCCGTGGCAAAATTTAGACGTTCTCCCGAAATGAGTCATAACCCGATGGGGTTCCGTCAAATATTATTTTTTTAAACGTTTTTAAAGCGTTCCCGGTTGGTTTTCCCGTTTGATAGTCTGGAAGTTTTCATTTTTAATGAGTGACCTCGCTTGTTGTTAGAAAGTCCGAAAAATGGTCAGAGAAAAGATCCAACCATTCTTCCAACTATGATTCTATTGTCAGGTAGACCTTTTACAATGAAAAAATCAAGTGAATCCGAAAGAGGAATATAACTATAGAGTACGCATCACAGCTAAAAATGTTGTAGCTGTTTCAGACGCGGGCGGTAAGTGCGAAGGGGAATTTTCGTCGTTCGTATGCATCGGCTATGCTGTTGCTTGATGCAGGCTTGGCAATGTGCACACTGGGGTATAAACATCAATACCCTTCATAGTAAATTTTTGTGTTTTGAGATGCGCACTCTTGTAGTTGTATATTCTTTGGTCGTATTAAAAAAAAGGAACTATCGTCGGTTATTGACTTTTTTGGTGCATTGTTTCGACTTCTAAATTAATATCGATTGTATGTTCTATACATGTAGACGGATGTGGAGCAAGTTGTATGATGTAGTCAAGGAATCTTTAATTTAGACTTTATCCCCGCGAATGATTCCGATATTAAGCAGATGTTGATTTCGTTTTCCCGTATAAATAGTTGAAGTTCTCCAATCTTCTGCCAAAGACCATTGCCATTCCGCGTAAGAATTTTTAAAAATATTTTCATGCTGACGGTAAAGTACGTCTGCTGCGAATATTATTTCCTAGCTTTACTAGTCTATCGGAATATATGATTATTCGTTTTTCTTTGTTCTTCGAGTTTCGAAGGATAATCATGAAAACATTAAGAGATTGGTGGGAAATTATTCTGAACGTTGTTAGATACTGTGACTTGGGCATATTTTTGTACATTAGGTTGTTGATACACAAGTTCCGATCGCAATTCTGAGGACCTTGATTATATTTTGATTTTCAATTGCTGTCTTAGGGAATCTTAGGGTTTTGCTTATTTGAATCTTAACTTTGATTTAACTTACTTAATTGTCTCTAAAATCCGAAATGAACCAGTGCCTCAACTTCTTCTTTGCCTATAAAGCTCAATGGCAGCTCTACTGTAGTAGAGTAAATTACATTTACTTCACAGAAAAAGGGAAGATACGACCTAGTCGTGCACCCATCACTCATTTATAAAACTCGAATATGTACCTTTGGGTCAAATGTATCATGACAATAACATGTAACCCCTATTGTCAAAGCATTTGCGTCTAAACTAAGCTCCTTTTTAGAGCTAAAAAATATTTTACACCAGCCTAGCTTCTACTTCTCTATAAAGCCCATAAACGATTACAAGTTGTTAAGATATGAAAAATCAAAGTGAAGACCTATCCAACGATAACCAATTTATGCGCTAACCTACGGACGAAAAAGTAGCTGTGGGCTGGTAGACTATAAGATACCAGTTTGTTTCAAGGTAATTGTACTGCCTCCGATATTAGACAGACAGTATAGAGAGACATCGCGTCGACTGCGTAAGTAATTACGCCACATTCTGCATACTCTTTGTAGAAGTAAGTCATTGATGACTTGTTCGTCTTTGAAGTGTGCTCCGGTGGAGCTATCTTCAGCTTACCTGCTACCAAAATTATAAGTTAATAACTCTGATGTTTAAAAAAGTTTTGATGCACAGCTCATTTAGAGCGTTTATGAATACATAGATGTTCATATTATTAAAGACTCGTTCAATGACGAGAAAATCCGCTTGATACCAAACAAAAAATAGATAGATCGCTTAAAATTTGAAATCAATTATATGACATGTGTTTTAGTTGTTGGTTTAAAAACGGTTACTTCATCATCCAATGAATTTCACAGAGAAACATTTAAATTGATAGATTAAACAATTACTCCTACATAATCCAAACATGGCGTTTAGCAAACGGCATAATTTCGATATATTTAATTTACACGTTTTTTTATCATTTCAGTTTTCCATTCACGTATCCAGTTATTATCCACTATTATGTGAGATTATGTGTTTTGGATTGAAACCCGAATTAAGAAGTGTACTTAGAAGAGTTTTCCTACGCATTGGACCGGTATACAACATCACGTGCATCAAATAATCGTGTGTTGGTGTATCTTTTTATAATTGTAAATAAACATTTTCGAATACGAAAACGTCACTTATCTCTTATGATGGTTTGTTTGAAGTTGTCATATGTAAACTACCTACATGGCTTTGTATAATTATTGAAATGTTAATTTTATTTATCGTAATAATAAAACATATTTTATTTGAAAAGGTTAGAAATATTACGTATAGTTGTGTTATTATATTAAAGATTGTATATGCAATCAGCCTTATTAAATAAAATCTGTTTCCACTTTTTAACGGATTTAGCTAATCAATGGTTTTTCCCATAAGAAATACACGCACAAATGTCAATAGTAAGTCACCAATTAGCTAATTTGCGTCGAACTATCATGAAGATGTTTTTGATTTCAGTAGCATTGCCCAACATTGTGGGTTTATTTAGGTTATTTCTTACTTTTTTGTTGAAGAATAATTATTCTGAATAGATAAAAGTAAATAAAAATCTATAAATATGGAAAAACGAAATTGCAAAATAAGGGTTGGTATAGTGTGACATTTTTCTTGCCATTCATTAAGATATTGCGTTTCACATCGCCTCACCTAATTTTGCAGTTAAATTCTAAAATCACACGGCCATTGTTGATATGACAGCTGATCGATTGTACTGGCTTTCCTTTGGTCTGTCAGAAATGTTTTTTGGAGTGGGATGGTTTTTTTGAAGGTGTGTGTCTGATGTCCTGGATTCTGCAAATGTAGCTTGAATCCAAACAGGTAGATTTGATTGAATTTTCGATGTGTATGTGATTAGTGATAATGATGATGTATTTTTGGAATTGGAGTGCTGTCTCCAGGAATGACGGTATTTTAAATATGACGACATTCGGAGTATCGGAAATGCCTTTGAAGTTTGTGGCGGTAAATACAAATGACGGTACTTTGAAAAGGACAGATTGGACGAGAGAGGCTGCAAGATGAAGATGAAAATTGGTATGTGGTATACAATTGTGCAACATTACTTTTAGCCTTTTTAATGTGTGTCTCTTGAGGATAGCTTTGACGATCTTATCAAAACTTTTGAAGACCAAAAGGTGTAACTTTGGTTGGATTTTGTGAGTTGTTTACAAAAGAGAGCATATCATCGTGTTTGTGTTTTTTAAATACCTAATAAAAATGACTAGTGGTAGTGGTTGATCTTACAAAGCGCGAGTTCAAACCCTGAATGTGACAACGCCTTAGTTTTTTCACTGCTAAACCTCTTGGGAAAGTCTGACAAACATCCAAGAAACACTGCTATTAGAAACATCTCAAAATTGCAGTTCATGCAAACATCTGGAATGGAATTGTGTATAATGGCGTTTTCCATTGGGAAAAAAATCAATTTTTTTTTTGATCTGAAGAGCGATTTTGACAGTTGTTGTGTTCCATTGGGCGAAAAAATTGATTTTTTTTTTGATCAGAGATCAATTTTGCAAATCTGAATTTTTCGGCAGATTTACCAATACCAATAAAAAATGATCGCTGTCAGTTTGACAAGAGTGGTTTTCATTTTGATTTTTTACTTCGGTTGTGAAAAACAAGAGTGCTTTGGGTTTAATTAATAATAAATATAGACACAGAAAAGAAAGTTATACGTGAACTATTAAATATTTTCAAATGTTTGTTATGTTTTTAATGTTGGCAGCTACACCGACGCTAACTTCACAGACACGAAATGACGCCAATACAATGACAAAAAAAAATAAATCTGAGTCGCGTTCCATTGACACTCAAAAAGATCAAATTTCAGATCAAAATTTAGATTTCCCAAAGGAAAACGCCATAAGTTTCTGGTTGGACGCTTACGAGAAAGATGGAACGACCGTTTCTTTTCTTCGTATGTAGGTAAAACGATTTCCCATCACTATTATGGCGTTTTCCCTTGTTAAAAAAAACTAATCCTTTTTTTGATCTAGCTGTCAAAAGATCGATTTTGACAGTTCGTGTGTTCCATTGAGCAAACAAATTGATTTTTTTTTGTTATCAGATCAATTTTGCCAATCTGGATTTTTCGGCAGATTTACCCCTTCTTGCACTAACACTAATACAAATGATAGCTGTCAGTTTGACTAGAGTAATTTTCGTTTTGATTTATTATTATTTAGGTTCTGAAAAACTACTATTAATCATTAAAACTGTAGCAGGTTAATGTGAAATATAAATTAAATAAAAAACAAACAACTTGTGTGACTTGAAACTTGACATATACACCGATCACAGACACGAAATTAAAACAATACAAAGACAAAAAAAAAATTATGAGAAGGCTACAATCCGCTGTGCGGATCGTTGAATACCCAATCCCATCCTATCCTATCCTATTTTTAAAACAAATATCCCAAAAAAATGGGAGTGGTTAACAATTTTATGGGAATAAAATTAGAACATGACATTGTGACAACATTGTGTTATCTAAATCTTTTATGGTTCGACATAAAACGACGTTTTTCTGTTTCATATGCTATGGCATATGGCATTAAAATCATTTTGTTAAGAAAATGCCCCCAAAAAGTGAGCGTGGGCTAAAATGGTCTACAGACGAAATATTCATGTTTATATTACCAATGATTTTGCATCAAAGGTTTTTTTTTTTCAAATATATAAAATTTGACTGAAACGTTTTTTTTTAATGAAAACTCCACTAAAAAGTGGGCGTGGCAAAGAAATTTTTATAGACAAAATATAGGTATTGGGATTGTCTAAATATTTTGTTCAGATACTTTTCCAAAATTTCTTACCGTTCGGGCAAAAACAACGTTTTTCTGTAAAGTGGGCGTGTGGCAGTGGACGGATTTTGAAAATTTGTACACTGGTTCTGCTTCGTCTGACAGATAGTCTTCATTCCGAATTTCATCACCCTAGCTCAAAATTTAAGGTCCCATTTTGTCTGTGACACACGGACAGACATGGCTAGATCGACCCAGCTAGCGATTCTGAATCGATCCATAGATATACCATACAAATCTAATGTCAAAACTAATATACCCGTATAGGGTATAATAAATCAATCAATTTGAAAATTGAAAAGATGAATTTACCTTCATACAAATGTCAGATTTTGTTTTTTTTTATTTGACACTGCCGTTGTAGCGAATTACTCTATCGCTATTTGCTTCTCAACATTCGTAAATGCACTGGTGATTGGCCGTGTTCCTGGTTTTAGTTTTACCAAGTAAACTATCCCGATGCACTGTTTTCATAGTCAATTGACCAAACAGTCACGAAACATTGGAGGGACTGGCGAAACAAGTTGAAAATTTACACATGGACATCCAGATATGAGTGAAACAGCTGATTTTGCGTCGAACTGTCATGAAGATGTTTTTGATTTCAGTAGCATTATGCCTGAAACACATGTGCAGAATTTTCCTTGCAGAAAAGATAGAACACACAGTTTTCAATGGGAGCGAACACATGTAAAATCTGCAAGCGTTGCAGTACTGCAAGTTATCTCTATATCTAAATCCACTGCAAAAATTCAGGGGCACCATAACACAAAAGATAAAAAAACGTAATTTTTAAATATTTGGCATCATTGAGTTATGACGTTTATTCCTCATAAAAAAAAAAAACAAATAAACATAACATTCAGTTTTCATTTTCAAATTTGTTTAAACTATGTTGTTTGGTGTAATCGTTGGACATTTAGAAATGATTACAGTTAAAAGAATTCAAGTGGTAAATCTATTTTATTGCAATCGGCTTTCCAATCGTGGTAATAATTTTTTATATTTATACGAATCACGAAGGAAGAAAGGACCACGCCAACATTTGGTAACAAACACTGTGTGCCAAATACCTAAAAGACGAAGTTATTATTTTCAATTAATTATTCAATAATATTAAATTTTCAGACTCTTACACCAAAATAATAGCGAGTCGACATTATGAGCTAATGGATTCGCGAATAAAATCTTTCTTCGTGATTCGTAGGTATAAATACAAAAAATTATAACAAGATTGGGAAGCAGATAACAATAAAATAGATTTAACACTTTGACTACTTTTAATTGTATTTAATGTTAAATGTTCAACGACTACGCCAAACACCACAGTAAAACAAATTTGAAAGCTTAATGTTATGACAGGAGCCAGTGCACTGCATGTATGTCAAATAAAAAATTAATGCACGTGTGTTTTGCTTGCTGCACTGCATGCAGAACCACTGCACGTGTGTTTCAGGCATTACCCAATATTATGGGTTTATTTAGGTTATTTCTTACATTTTGATAAATAATTATTATTCAGAAAAGATAAAAATTAATAGAAATCTAAAAATATGGAAAAATGAAATTGCAAAATAAGGGTTGGCATAGTTTAACATTTACCTTGCCATTCATTAATAGCTTTTTTGTTTTGATCTGTCAAAAGACCGATTTTGAAACTTTTTGTGTTTCATTGGGCAAAAAAAAATGATTTTTTTTTATCTCAGATCAATATTGCAAAACTGGATTTTTTGGCAGATTTACCCCTCCTTGCACACACACTAATACAAATAATAACTGTCAGTTCGACCAAAGTGCTTTTCGTTTTGATTTATTATTATTTCGGTTGTGAAAAACTATTATTAATCACTAAAGCTGTAGCAGTACAATGTGAAATATAAATTAAATGAAAAGCAATCAACCTGCGTGACTTGAAACTTGACAGCTACACCTACACTAACTTCACAGACAAGAAATCACAACAATAAAGAGACAAACAATAATCAATCGTGTTCCATTGGCACTAAAAAAGATCAAATTTTGGATTAAAATCCAGACTTACCAATGGAAATCGCCATAAGATTTTGGATTCCACATCACCTCATTATGCAGTTGAAATCTAAATTCTGGAACACGGCCATTGTGAACTATCCCTGTTAAATTTGAAGCTGGCAACGCTTGCAAAAATGTCATTTGCGTGGAATTATTAATATTGGAAATAAGAATGGAAAATATTTCATTCCCTTGGCTAAATATTATTCAGAATCAGAAATTAAATACATATGTTTATTGAATTGTCGATGGTTGGTAATGTATTTTATTTAAAGTTTGCGAGTTTAATTTTTTTGTTATTGGTAATGATAATAAAGGCATATTAACCAATTATTGTGTAGCAAAACATTTTTGAAGGACGGAGATAGGATTTTTGTTTTGCGTATTCTAGTAAGATTGCGATGGTGTTCTTTCCTACGTTTAGTTACAGTGTTATATATTTTAGTCTACTATGCCCCCACCCAGACCCAGAGGATTCGGTAACAGTTCGGGCATATCTGGTGGCAGACCAAGTCCGAGTACTCCAATGTCAGAACGGCAGCAAATGGCACTTTTGATGCAAATGACGTCCTCCGCATCCCCGTCATGTAGTCCTGGTAAACAACGAATTCTTTGCCTATAATTCTTTACTGACTGTTTTGTTTCAGATGTAAGTCAATCCATTAATAATATTAACCACTTGGCTTCACGGTCACGAGACCGCAACGAGCGCGGCGAAACAAGTTTACATGTAGCGGCTATTAAAGGAGATCATGAGAGCGTAAAAAAACTATTAGATTCTGGTGTGGGTCCAAATGTACTGGATTTTGCTGGTAATTATAACATTATAACATAAATTTGCTTAAGATGTCCTAGAGTCCAATACGTAGATCTTTGAACAGGTAGAACTCATAAAATGTCTGGTAAAATATTCATCTCCAGAACCCAACGAAAACGAGAGAGAACTACATATATTGAGAAACTACTCAAATTTGTCTTTTAAGATTTATGGAAGTCATAAACCTGAAGCGCGTGCTAATTATAAAAAAAAGCATGATATTATAGGGTTGGTGTCAAAATGTAACTTTACGCATACAGATTTTTATGGGTATTAGTTATTTATTTATATTTTTATCCAAAGCATGTTTCTTCACTATATGTACCATTGAAAACAATTTGATTTCTGAATTAATTAACGTTCCTGCATTTTTGATAGGCGTGATACCCTTCTTCTACTACCACCTTATTTTGTAGAAGAGCGGTACATATGTACATGTACAACGCGCCTTTAACAACTAAATATAATATACTAACTTACTCAAGTTGCGCATGAACCAGGACCTCAACTAATCCTCTCCTAATGCCTCTCCAGTTACGCCGGTCCTTAGCTAACTGCCTTTAGTTGCGCACTTCAAGTTGGTTAAGGCGAGGTTTTTCTCTACTGCGTACGACATCTGGCTGAAAATCGAAGACTCTGTGAGCAGTTGTATTGGTGTCCATTAGCTCTAAATGTCCTAGCCATATTGGACGTTTAAGATGGCTAAGACATGTAGAGCTAGCTATGGAGTTTTTTTTTTTGATTAGGGGTATTTCGCTGTACAGCTAGTATAGTTCTTGGTAGAATCTTTTTTTTCCATAGCACGTTAAAGCAAACGGGACCAAATATTTTTTCAATATGACTCATGCGATTCACAAGAATCAAATTGAAGAAGTCACATGACAGCGCATCGCCTTGCCTAAATCCTTTTTTTGGTATCGATTGTGTCGGTGCATGGCGGTATACCAAAACTTCACATGGCTTTGTTTAGTTCGTCCCTATAAATCCTGTCGTATCCAGCTTTGGAATTGATAAATAGGTTTTGGGTATCGGTTTGGACTTTTTGGTTTTTTTTTTCAGAATCTGCCGAAGTATGAAGATTTGATCAGTTGTGGATTTTCCTGGCCTAAAACCACACTGATAAGGACCACAGATAGGATCTTGTAGGCGATCTTGAGGGGCATATGCCTCTGTAGTTGGCGGAGTTCAGAGGGTCCCCTTTTTTGTAGATCGGGCACACGATGCTGTGGTTCCATTTTTCAGGCATACTTTAAACCGACCAGATTTGGCTTATGAGTTGGTGGATGTTACTTAACAAGTCATCTCCACCGGCTTTACAAAGCTCGGCGGGAAGGCCGTCATTTTCGGCGGCCTTGTTTAGCTTGCTTTCTTCAGCATTTTCTTTCTAAAAGCCGCTGTTCTTCCCTTCTTTGCCTATAGAGCTCAATGTCAGCTCTCGTCTTCACCTCCAGCTTAGCCTTGTTGAGCACGTTCTTGACTGCGAGCATCTGTCGGCATTCCGCTTAACATCAGGGGTTTCTTTCTGGTTGACCGTTCTTTGATCTGGAGACCGCCATGTCCCCTTATGGATATCGAAGTGAGGAAACCGTGTGCTTGCTATAGTGGCATTTCGTTCCGTAGCGGGGCGTGTGTGCATATAAAGTCTATGTTTGCGATTTTGGCCTTTCGCTAATGTCTTGGAAATATAAGACTTCTTGCCTAAGTCTGGCACTTATAACAAATCCGCACCCGAATATTCGCTGTTTCTGCTCACTATAAGACGGTCCGTAGTGGATGTCACAGTTTTTCATCTTCTTTTTGGCCGGCTCATCTCATCGTATTTCCATGTCTACTTTGTAGCAGCTTAGGGCTTCCGCTAGTTGTTCGCCTGCACCTCTCCTGTTTAATGTTCTCACATTCCAGGTGCAAATACCAACGACGTTGTGTTTTTTTTTAAATCAGCAGGGTCGTCAACAATAAAATCAGTCCTTTCCTTCATGGGTGGGTAGTTAGCCCAACGCACAACACCAACACCAACGATGGTTACCACTTGGAGGTAAAATAAGCACAGTTGATGTGTATCTCTGAGGATTGTGTTTTATTTTATTTACCGCTTTAGGCCATGTATTGGTTTTATAAATAAGAATCGACCTCGAGATTTCAAACTAACATTACGATAAAGGACCCGAAAAATTGAGCCTTGGAATTCCGTTTTCTGTCGGCAGAACGGATTCAATGCAAATTTGATATAGAAGGGTCTCTGATTTTGGATTTGCTTGCTACAATGAACTTGAACGACAGTAAGGCAGGTATCATGCCTTACTGTCGTTCAAGTTCATATATTTATTAAATACTAATACACTAGTACATGAAAGCTTATAGGTCTAATTACTAGATACCTATTCTGTGAGAACATCTCCCAATTAAATTAAATTTAAAATCGCTTTGATATCGCTTTGTTAATTAGGTTGGTCACCCCTTCACGAAGCTTGCAGTCGCGGACACTACAACATTGCATTTGCACTTATAAAAGCTGGAGCAAATGTAAACGCAAAGGGTTTGGATGATGACACACCACTTCATGATGCTGCCCTCATAGGGAATTTAAAGTTAGCCAAACTGCTTATTGAAAAAGGAGCAGACATTCACGCTAAAAATAGAAAGGGTAAAAGTCCTGCAGATGTAGCTGCTCCAAGTATATCCTCGTATATGTGCTCTATAAGAGGTAACTTTGAATTGTGGTACATAAAGTAAATATTTACTAATTAAACTTATGTTTTAGACGCAAGCACCAAAACGTCCCAGTCATCAAAGAGAGCTCTATTGCCGGATCAAAGATGTGAAGAACTTGATGAAGCCACTGTTGCCGATTGTGAGGGTAATGAGGAAGGAACTGCTTATGCAATGAAAAAACATTATAAGGATTCTTTAAATACAGAAGACGATAAAACAGAATTACGCAGCAAATCTGACAAACCAATATCATCAGCTCACTTAGACGAGGAATATTCCTTAGACGATTCTGCGTCCGGTTCAAAATTGGCAAATGTGAGTTCTAACACCCAAAAACGACCACATTCGGATGCAGAAATGGATGAGACAATAGATGTGGAGGAATTGAAACGAAAAAAAAGGAAGGAGTCGGAAAATGTCAAAGATAATTCCAAAGGTACGTTAAATACGAAAGTGCTAACAAAACACGATAAAATTTTAAAACAAACAGTTGCTTTATCGAAAACAAATACAGCGGCATTGAAGTTAAATTCCGAGCGTAAAAGCCCATGTGTTAGTCCAAAGCTTACATTACCGAAATCCAATGATAGCGATTTAGAGACAGATGATTCAAAAGTTGTAGACAACCCTTCCGGCGGTGGACCAAAAGTTCCACCATTGAAAATTGTTATTCCACAGCAAAATTGTGCTAATGATCTGGAATGCGGATCCCGTAATGGTAAAACCAACTCTACAAGGAGTCATCCTGCATTGCCATACGTTGTTTCTTCATCGAATAGTAACGACTCAATATCAGCAGAGAAGGAAGCAAATACATCTAGGTGCAGCAGTCCCGCTGAAGTATCACACAAGAACAACACGACAACAAATGTTCTGATTTCGCAAGAAGAAAAGAACTCTAAATTAACGAATGAAGAAAAGGGTCAACAAAGGATTTTACGAAGCTCACATCGTTCGGGTGGGCATAATATAGACAGAAGTTCGAATAACTCTTCTCCACAGCTTCAAAGTAATTCACCTTCACCTGCTACAGTTAGTGATACTAATTTGAATATTGTCAGCAATGCATGCACGGTTAGTCCACAGTCGCAATCACTCGTCTCAGAAACAGAACCAAGTGGCAACGCTCCGAGCCCTTCAGCCTCCTCAACCTCTTCAATAAAAGAAACCCAAACAAACTCAGTTGAATTGCATCCTCGCAAAAGAAAAATTCGTGCAAAGCAAGATGAGAGTTTTGTAAAAACATCATCAACAACAGCTGGCTCTGAAACAAGCAATACCTTAAGTGACATTCACCCGCATGATCACCCATTTACGAATTGTTATCATATGTATTTGAATATAAGGAAGCAAATCGAAAAGAAACATAGAAGCTTGTATGCTATTCAACCGCGCCCACCTCAAGGATTTAGCGATTACCTAATGAACCGACGCTCATATTTATTGGCAAACAGAAATGCACCTGAATTTTATGTCAATGTACCACCACAAATGCCTTCGCAAATGGTTGATTTATTTACTTCACAAGAGGGAGAGCGCTTCAAACTGAAAATTAGACATATTGTCGAGAAAGAAAAACTTGGTTTATCTGTTGAACAGGAAATACTAAGAGTACATGGCAAAGCTGCGCGAAGTCTAGCATGTCAATCAGTACCATTCTCTGCTTGTACATTATTGAAAGATGAGGAAGTATATAACCTAATTACACCAGAGCAAGAAGAAAAAGATAGAAACGCACGCTCTCGTTATAACGGTCGATTGTTTCTCAGTTGGTTGCAAGATGTTGACGACAAGTGGGAAAAAATTAAGGTATGTTTGATCAATAACAATAAATATCGTATGTTGCTATGCTATTATTTTGTCGCAGAAATAAGAGTTTACCTATCTATCTCTGCGGATAACCTTAATGTTGGGTCTTATTTATAAAAGGGTTCAAATTATTTCTCAATCTGTAAATTGGTATTGTTGTTGTGTATTTTAAACTATGAAGACTATTTTATAACTTAAATGTGATGATGATTGTGAGATCTCAGTTGATCTTGTAATTTTGTAGTCAATGGTTACAATTATAATAAAAAAAAATGTCACAGTGCTCGAAATGGCAACAGGTAGGTAATTAACAAACAGGTGCTCTAATACTTTTTTTGTTAGATAAACAGTGTTATCGAAGCATAAAGTATTTATTTAAACTGTTGGTATTTGACTTTCAAAAAGAGCTTTTTCCTATTTACTTGGTAGAGTGGGCGTACATGTGTAAATCCAATCGTAAGATAAACCTTGGTTCATAATATTGCCAAAATGATCAAAGACATAAGATAAAGTCGATGATATCAGGAGAACTAAGCTATTGGCTAGTAACTCCCAAAGTACAGTTTAAAACCCTTTAAATTCGCGGGGCCAGACGGCATTGTACCAGCCAAGCTACAACACAATATGGATCTCATCCTACCATAGGTGAAAGCTATCCTTAAGGGTTGTATCGAGCTGGTTTACATTCTCAAAATTTGGGGGAAGTAAGAGTAGTATTCATACCTAAATCTGGTTATTCATACCCAAATCTGGTAGAAGTTCTTTCATCATCAATGATGATAAGTCATTTCTTTTGAACACATTGGAAAGATTGATTGATATTTATCTCGCAGTAGCATTGATGTAAATCAGCTAATTGAACATGCGTACTGCAATGACAAATTTTTAGAAACATCCCTGCACATATTAGTACGTATTATCGAAAAGTCGTTGTACTGCAAGGAGTATGCTTTGATTGCATACCTATAGTTTGAAGGTGATTTTACGTCTTGAATTCGGTAGCAATCATTAAGCGCTAACATGTCTGAAAGTCGATCACTCACTTCGAATGTGGATTAATTTGCTATTAAACAGCAGGGTTATCAACAGAAAACTGGGTGGTGTTTCGGCCAGAAGAGGTGGCAGTAGAGGGACCCCACAAGGTGGAGTCTTGAAGCACTTGAATACACTCAAGGAACTTCTCCAGAACGCACTACACAAACTTTCCAAATGAGCAGTCAGTTGTTGTCTGAAGGTAAACTCCCTCACATCGACGCCCCGTCACTATACGGAATCGGACCGTGCAGTTACAATTACAAATCAGACAAATCTAAATACCTTGGACCTATGCTTGGAAGCTGAACATAGCAGAAATAGTAAAGAAAGTGACAGTCGCACTTTATTCTTGTAAGAATAAATATAAAGGCATGAAATAGGAAATGCAACCTCGTATCGCTCATATCCCTACCTCGGTTTTAAGATCGATACTTTTTTTTATAGAGTAGTAGTATTGCAGTAAACCATCCAAGGTGCAAAGAACTATGTGTTTGTGCATTCTAAACGAACATACAAATATTCTTGAAAACACCGATTACACCCTTACCAGGTTTCCAGGTCACTATCCCAGGAAAATCTTCATGGGAAAGAAACGAACATGTGCAAAATGTCTCGATCCATTTTATACCGATGGCTCCAAAACAAATGACGGAGTGAATGCTGGTGTCGTCTCCGACAGGCTAAATCTCAGCCTATCTTTCCGTCTTCCTGATCACTGCAGCGTGTTCCAGGCGGAACTCATGGCGATTAAAAAAGCCTTATATTGACTGAAATAGAATGTTAGCATCTTGTTATGCAGCCAAGCGGCCGCCAAATCCCTGGAATCAGTCCCAACAAACTCAAATACAACCCTAGATTGGTGCTCATCCTTGCGAAAAATGTAGGAACAGTTTAACATTCACCTATGCTGGGTGTCTGGGCATAGTGACAATCTAGGGAACTCTTAGGCTGATGAACTCGCCAGACATGGGACTAAACTACCAGTCGTACCCGATATGGGTGCAATAGGTATTCCTGTCGCCACATGCAAAAGCCTACTAGCGCAGCAATATAAAAGCAAATCAAATCTCAGATGGAGTCTTGTCACGATGTGTCAAATAACCAATCAAATGTGACCAAAGTTGAATTTAAGACGATGCAAGGGACTGATCTAGCTCTCCAAGCCACATATTAGCATCACCATAGGTGTCATTACTATACCCTGTCTAATAGGTAGGCAGAAAGGCTAGGCCATTCAAACGACTTAGGAAGAGGAAGAAGAAACAATACCTCATCTTCATTGTAACTGCTCGGCCCTATCAAACAAAAGAAGGCTTCATCGTGGAGCCTTCTTCTTTCAAAATCTTCTGACAAAAACGAAAGTGAGAAGTTTCCCCCGAGCTATTAGCTCGATTTGGTTTTCTCACAGGTAGCAAGGAGAATGGATGAAATCTTCAGTGACTAGGTTGCCATTGTTATTTGGTAGAGCTTACGTTCGTACTTTGGAGCCAGCCGCTAGTTGATTTTTTTGTCGCGATACTCTTCATTTTCCCTGAGCTGGGAGGCTGATTTTTCTCTTTCTTTGTTCTGTTTCGTTGCATTTTTCGCGCGGTACTTCTCTTCTGTAATCTCTTTTTGGTACTTGCATATTTTTCCAGGAGGTTGTAAATTCCTCCTTGATAGAGTCTTCAGTCTGATTGGTATCGGCGTGTGCATGTATAAGCCTGATGTTTCAAAACCTTGCTATGATGGGAATATCTAACCGATCGATTACTCCGACATCGAATCCGCATCCTATATGTGCAGTCTTTGGTGGCATCTGTAATAAATGTCTCATGTTTTTCGTTTTTTTGTATGCCTGATCCTGTCCAACCATTTTTCTGAATCGCGGTAATGATTGCCCAATGCCGCTCGAGGATAGATATGTTTTGGATGCTAGATGATTCCAGATGCATACTCGTAAGTCGTTGTCAGTGGTCCTTCCGTGTCTGGTTGGTATTTGAGGGTACCCGAGGCTATTGTCTCTCATACCAGACCATAAGTACCCACTTAGGAATTGAATGTGTACACCGTCTTGTTCCGTTTCCGCAAGCGTGCAAGTGCGTTTTTGTAGGTAGTGTAAAAAAATGGACGAACCGAAAATATTGTTCAACACGGTGAAATGAAAATGATTCTGTTTACTCCGCTGACAAAAAAAATTCATTTACCACACTCAAACTCACAGCATGTTGTGGAATCGCACAAACTGCTATGGGTGTACCATGGTAGCGAGTTTTTTGAAGTGTGTACACAGGCAGAAACTGTGAACACTGGGGTATCAATATCAGTACCCCGCATAGAACATTTTCGTTGTATGAGATGCGCACTCTATGTAGTTCTATACACTTTGGTATTACATACTCTCACTTTCGAGTGAATGAGAAAGTTAGTTGCATAAATGACGAACAAACCGGCCCTTAATGTTATGTTTTTCGATCGTTTTTATGATGCCAAACTGAAAAGCTTATCAGCTATATACTTTTGACAGGTAACAAAATATTTAACTTTAAAAGAATTTAGTGAACAAAAAAGCGCAGACAAACTTTCAGTTGTCAATAAAAACCAAAATCAATATATCGGGAGTCCCATAATTCACGCAAAATTTTAAATTTGCGCCATTTAATAATACTGTGTTGCCATCGGAGCGCTATACGAAAGATCAACGCATTTTCATTGTTATTTTATAAATAATGGATCATTCTTCTTCCAAAATGAGGCTGTTCATGTAGTAGTAGTTATTAATGGTGTTCGTGACATGATAACCCAGTTTTTAGTGCCTAAATTACAGAATATGGATGTGACCAATATGTGGTTTCAACAAGAGGATGCCATATGCCGTTCAGCCAGAGAAACAATTCAATTACTGCATAAGTAATTTCATAATCTTGTAATCGGCCGTTTCTCCGATCAGAATTGGCCACCCAGATCTTGCGATTTAACGCCATTAGACTTTTTGCTTGAATTTTTTTAAAAGTCAAATGCAAACAAGCCAACTACCACAATCACATTGAAAAAGGAAATTTGCGGTGTAGTAATGAATTTCAGACACATTTATATGAAACGGTCATAGAAAATTTCAATATATAGTAGATACTCACAGTGAGAGCCAACAATAACTGAAAATCTTTGAGAGAAAATGCACACATCATATGTATTTTTATTAATTTTTATATCTAAATACGTGGATTTACAACTTAGCTTAGTACTTGGTACGACTGATGATTCTTTTTTTTGTTAACAGGAAGCGATGGTTTTACGTCATCACAATGAAGCAGAGAGTCTGCATGCTATTCAACGAATGGACTGGGAAGAAGTGCTTAAAGAACATGACTTAAACGATGATAAATCACAACCATTTATTCAAGAAGAACACGTTCCAATCGTGCATGTCAGTGATGACTTTGATTTGCTCCCTGTGTAGATGTTTTGTTTATTTTCAGAAATTAACTTTACACTTTCTTATAATGATTTATATTATAAATATGAAGTTTGACAATATAAGTATACATTATCTTCTCATAAATTCTTATGCGGTTGCTGGCTAGTATTCTTTTTTTAGTCGACACTTAGCTCGTGTATGTAGTCATCAGGTGAAAACGAGAGCATTGAGCTTTATAAGCAAAGATGAAATTATAAAGAGTGTGCTTAATTAATAAATGTGACACGAAATATCCACCTTGCTGTCCTTACGTGAACACTTGGGCTTTGGGTTAACTGCCCTCTCCTGGAAAAAATCGAAGCAACAAGAACCTCGGGAAGGACTGATTTTATTGTTGAAATTGTATTTTGTACGAAAGAAAAACAACGACGGTTGTATCTGCACCTGGAATGTACAAATAAAATGGAATGTGCGAACATTGAATAGAAGTGTTGCATCCGAACAACAAGCGCAAGCCCTAAGCTGCTACCAAGCTGAAATTACTGCTATTCGGATAAAATGGGATGCGCGGGGCAGTACATTTTATTTACTTATTTACATTTTTTTGAAATAAGATGACTTATGGTAACGGTAAGTGTTTGGTATTCATCGCACATGTGGCAAAGCAGTAGGTTTCTTTAGTACCTTATTGTGGGTTATGTTAGTATGACATATCCACATTCTAGTACACACTGGCGATCACAAGGATGCAAAATCTTCGAAAGAAAGGACAAAATTAATAAAATGTTTACATATTATGGTTTTAAAACATTTATTTAATAGAATAGATAGAAATAGAAAAGTTTATTTTTTTTTTAATAATTAAGATAAATTTGGGCATCAATGACCTGATAGGTCGTCGGCATATAGTGCATGGTGGGCCCAATTTTTCATTTGATTAGTTGTTTGATGTTTCATAACTACATGGTTGCCAATTCGATCAAATGCTTTTTCAAAATCAGTCAAAGAGATTAAAACATGTTTTTTTGGGATGAAGTGATGATTTTGTCTAATTGAAGAAGTGCGGTTCCGCGTGCTTTTTTGAAAGCCGGGTGGATATGGGCAATTAGATTTTTTTTTCAAAGTACCAGTAGAATCTCTGGAATTCTGGATATTTTTTTAACACTACCTACCTGGGGCTCTATTACATAAAACGAAATTAGCGGAGAGTAAACGATACTGAAGTAAACGATAGTCACGACAAAGGGCGATTGTGTAAAACAAGAAAGTCGTAAGAAAAGTGTTGCCAAATCAAATCGAAAAAAACTGTGAAAATTGATTGAAGTCGTGATATTAGAAATTTTAAGAGTGTACATTTTTTTTTCAATAGTGGAGATGATTTCGAAGATAAGGAAAAATTAATGGAAAGAAGGCGAATTAGAGATTACTGAGATCTGAGACCCAATCAGCATTCTTAATTCAGCGAAAGCCATCATCATAGCTTGACGTGCACATCTAGGGTTGTCAGAAATATTTCTCAACGAATCAGGAGGTTTCCGAAAAAATATCGTGATATTGAGAATAAATCGGAAGAGTTAGAAAAACCTTATTATTTCATGGTAAAAAAAAAAAAAAAAAAATTTATGGATTTATTTCAGGGTTTTCTTCAAAACAAGAAAACATTGAATTAATAAAATATAAAGGCATTTATGATAATATATTTGGCTTTGAATGACAATTTTCCTGCCCTCTTCGGTTATAAGAAACTCAACGCTGATTACATTTCTTCGCAATAAAACTGTTTCTTAACTGCTCGCGTAGTTTGTTTGATTTTAAGAAAATTAAATATAAAATATTTAAAATTTGGGAGATTTCATAGAATTTTCTGGAGACCGGCTGGGAGATTAGTAAAATTAATTTATAAATTATATGTAAAATATCATTTATGTCCATTTTTCTTCCATAAAAATCTCTTCCATCAAGGACAATCGCTGGCAGATACAACAATATTTATGACAACTCAACAAAAGCTATACGACTGCCAAATGCCAGTCGTAAAAAATTTGTAAAACCTAGAACAATTTATAATCTAGATTTGTCCAAGGGTGTGATTACCCGAGGCTAGAAAAAAATGATTTGAAGTGATTATCGTTTGACGATAACATTTCGACGGTAGTCTTGCATTACGTAAGATCAATAATCGTTATCACTTTATTTGCTTCACGTAAAACAATAATCGTCAAATCACAGACGATTATTGAGCGAGTGCTCATGAGGTCTCGTCTTGCATTTATTTGGATGTTTTAAGGACAACTAAAGCATATTTCATGATTTTTAAAGCTATCAATAGCCTTTTCATATATTTTTAATTTTTAAAGACCATTATAACGTTCAAATTCCGTCATTTAAAATTTATTTTGTTTCTAAAACATACAAAACCATTTGTAACCCACTGTAATTTGAAGATTCTAAAAGTAGAATGTAAGTCACTGTAATTTGATCATATGTTTTGTGTATATGTCAAATTGGAACATTTACCAATGTTTACAAAATGTTTCACTAGCGTGTCAATTTGCTTCGCCGTAACTGAGCTGATATTAAAAAAAGTATTTGTATAAGTTTGTATAATAATGACGATATCGCCGACGACTACCGTTTGGGTGATAATCGTTTTCAAAGTTACGGAATGACCCCCCAGGGCAGAGTGATGCAGTCGGAAGTTTGCTTGTTTTATGTTAGGTTTGGGCTGATTTCAAATTAGGTACATACGAAATCCAAATTAAGAAAAAAATTAATTTGTCCGGAACTTTTGGTGGTCCGCCTAAATATCATTCTCTTACTCCACTGGAAGGGAAACTTCATTAAGTTGCTGGACGTAAATCAAGCAATCAATGGGATGAAATAGCAAACAACTTGCAGACGATGATGCACGAGGACGTGGTTGCTGAAAATGAAAATGTCCCACAGCAGCGAATAACAAACAAAATTCAAGTCTCGTTCGAAAATCGGAAATTTGTTGGCAAATGCTTGGCATTACCTACTGGCATTATATCGATACTTTTTTCATAGATAGTACCATTTGAAAGTAGAATCGCAAATAAGTTTCGAATAGAATCAAAAGTATAATCGAATTACATAGTTATAGGCACCTGTGCAGAGTAGAAGCGATTAAGGACGGTATCCAGGATACTCATTCCGTAACTTTCAAAACGATAATCGTTGTTGATAGTGAAGGAGACTTTCAGGGAACCTACCGTGTAATTTGTATACATGTGAACACACTCAATATAAATTTACACGCTTCGTACCCAGAAAGTCTCCTTCACTATCGTCAACGATTATCGTTTGAAAGTTATGCAAGTTACGCATTTCGATGGAATGCTATTTCAAACGAGGTCCAATAGGCGATTATCTCAAATCAAACATTACTGTTTTCTCCTATAAAAAAAAAACATTTTTTTCTTTTAATATTTGCTTAAAAAATCTTTCAGAAAACAAATTTAAATTTTAGATAATAATTAAAAATACTTTTAATTAATGAATATTCGAAAGATGTTTTCTTGCTTTTTCTTGTCCAAATAGTTCTTGAAAATGTCATTGGGCCTGCGCACACGAGTATGCTTCAACCTTTTGAACGTCATGTTTGGTGGTTGCGGACAGGTGAGGAGGGAGTTTGAGAGCCACTGGAGAGCAATTTTTCACCCAAAATTAAGTGAAGAGGTTGAATCTACCAACACATGCATGCGTTTCTGACAGTTTTGACATTTCATTAAAAAAAGGCCAGACCTACCAAAATAAACAACAAGAATCTGCACAAAAGAATTTTTTTTTTAAATCAAAAGGATTCATAACCACTCATTAAAACAGGTAAATTAGCTATTTTAAAATTAGTTTGTCCATTTACATGTAAAAAGTGTATAAAGGCAGTCCGTTATTAAGGATATCTTGTTAACTTTTGTTTAGATATTGCTACGCTTACTTCATACTTTTGTGCAAATTACTTACTTCACTTGCAAGTTTGTATTTACTTTGCGTTTTGTCTTAGGATGGAAGATTCCAATCAATGGACAAGGGAGCAAACAAGACACTTAATTGGTAGCACTACCTAATCTGCGAGTAGGCCTATTGAAAAGTTTGTCAGATCATCGCAAGAGGAGTTCCAGTGAAAAAGAATTTTTTTTTTACATTTGGAATGCCTTTTTTTTGTGGGAACACACTTTTCAAATGTGGTGGAAACATACTATTACACAGAATATCGTCTTTTATCACAACTGTCAGAAACACATGCATGTGTTGGCAGATTACACCTCTTCAACCACTTAATTTTGGATGAAAAATTACTCTCCAGAAGAGATGGCAGTGTAGTTTAAGTGAGTACTCGATTAACTAAGCGTAGTAAATCGGATATAAACTACATGTAACTTGTCTGATTTGTTTCATTTACTACCTACATTCGTTAAGCATGCATCCTACATATAAAACTTTAAATTTAAAATTTCATGAGCATATCTTTTACATGTCGTTGGAATTGGATTCACTTTTGTTTATTTCTTTATCGTTTATTTTGATTTTGCTTACAAATCACACACAATTATTCACGGATAAGTTCAGAATATTCGGCGCTTTTTATTTAATTATTTCGGGACAAAATATATTATTCTGTGAAACAGGCAACCCCAAATACATTTTGACATATACCACTATGTTTACAACCTCAGTTACTTAGCAGGCGTAACTAATGTAGTTATTCAAAAAAAAGTATCATTTCTGCCATCTCTGATCCAGTCTTTCTCAAACTGTGCTTCCTCTTCACCCGTCCAACCCACAAACAAGAATTTCAACAAAAAAAACTTACACACAAAAGATGTGTGTTTTCGTGTTTTTTCGTATATTTAAGTGGTTTCACACCGAACCGAAAACTGTGTTTTCGAAAAAATACCTGAAATCTTCATCGAAATTCGGAGTTTTCCCATACATTTGCAGTATTATCCAAGCCACTATTTTGAATTGCAAATTAAGAAGCTTTGGTGTGCGGAAGCCCGAAGACAACTGAAACCGTACTGTATTCAGCAGATGAACCAATAAAAAAAAACAGTTTCTATAATTGGTGTCTTTCTTTTCCAAATAATGAAGTTCAATACAAAGTATCTCAAAAGTATGACGAGACATTCTGAAGTGTTGTTTTAAATATTCTTCGTTGTTCTCAACCACTTCTTTTTCCCAGAATGTACTAGTGCGCATCTGCAAAATACATATATGCGTTAGGTGTTATTATTTTGAACTAAATTTGAAACTCACCTTTATCCACGTAATTCTCTGTGGATCGCGTTTCATAATTGCCTTTGTAAGAATAGCTTTTTTTTTTTCAATTTGCATACGCATTTGTTTGTGTTTTTTGGTAGCGGACTTGAGAGTCGAAAATTGTTGTCAAAATCTTTATATGTGTTTCCCTTTCAATTTCAAATGGTAATATTATTTTCAACATATATGAATTCATTTTACTCAATTAATATAATTTCACACAGAAATCTTGCAGCTAGTATCACAGCTGTAAAATGTCAAACGAAGCCTGGTCAGAGTTTGGTGTGAAAGCATCAAGTTGTTTTCAAAAACTTTTTGCCGAAAACTTAGTTTTCGATTCGATGTGTAAGCAAGCACTATTAGTGGGCCTGCGCACACGAGTATGCTTCAACCGGTTGAACGTCATGTTTGAAGGTTGGACGGGTGAGGAGGGAGCACAGTTTGAGATCCACTGAAGAGCAATTTTTCACCCAAAATTAAGTGGTTGAAGAGGTTGAATCTACCAACACATGCATGCGTTTCAGACAGTTGTGGTATTAAAAAAAAAGACGGCGGCCAGTTCGGTGTCAATCGAATTAAATAAAAAAATCAACAAACAAGAATTTCAACAAAAAAATATTCACGCAAAACAAATCGGTGGCACTCAGTTTTAATGGTTTGTGTTGTACATAATCGCGAAAATAAAGTGAAACCAAACCATGGAAGTACACATACATATAAAGTTTGTTATATTACACAAAATTCAACCGGTTGAAAATATTCCCGTGTGTTTGGAAAGTAACCATAATGACTACGGTTGAAGCATACTCGTGTGCGCAGGCCCAGTGAAATGCCGAGTTTTGTTTCGGTGGAAAAGTACTATAACTTCAGTTATTACACATCCAAATAAACAAGTAGAAGTGGGAACACTGCTATGGGCTCAAGTTCCAATGTACATTCCACAAATTTAGTATAGCAATTACTGAACACACCTCTTACTCTATTTTGACATTGACATTTGAAAATTCAATCAATAATTTCAAGTAATTCCTGAGTACACTAAAGAATAACAAATTTTCGTTAATAATGGCGGCGTTTTATGTCAACTATAAGTAAATTAAATGATTAGTACAATAACAGGAATTGTATGTAGCTATTTACAAAGAAATTGAAGATAGTATAAAAACAATAGTTTATATAAAAAAAGCTACAGAATGCAATCTCTGAATATATATTATTCGCCCTTAGTGTTTCAAAATGTTTTAATAAATATATAAGGGTATCGTTTCATTATCAAAAATAATTAAGTATGTTTTCGCATCAACTTAATGTTGACTCAGAGGAGTACGATTTCTCCAAAAATGAAAGCATTCCTCGGTGGAGAGGATTATTTAGCCCAGCATTGAAAAAAGTATGTTTTTTAAAACTACATATACAAAACATTTTTGGAAATGGTATATTTGTTTTTTTTTCTCTTTTTATTCTGCTATTTAATAGGTTTTGGAGCAAGTGCATCCGCGCTTACCGGCTAAAGAGGATGCATTACTATTTGTTGAAAAACTATGTTTGCGTATATTGATAATGCTATGCGGAAAACCGTCACCCCATACCATTCAGGTTTGTAAACTACATAATATTCTGTTGCTTTCATATATCAAATAACTAATCTATATATATATATATCAGTTTGGTTGGTAAAACTTATGAAAAATTAATGTTTATAGTAAAATTGTTTTGCACTTTGTTTATAATACCATTACAAGAAAATATTGCGTTGTTTAGATTTATAAAATATTGTTAAGCATTTTGAAATAGAAAACATAGCTTTAGACACTAGTGGCCAAGTGCAAAACATGATTTATCTGGGTTATGATTATGGCAAACAGGGTCAAATCAAATCCGGAACTATGACTAAAGTATTTCAGTATTCTGAAACTACTTATTTTTACTCGGTCACTTCTGTAAGCCAAACGAACACATAATTATGATATGTATATACATAAATATATATAAAGAAAATAATTTGAGTTTAATTTATTTGTAGGATGTAGAAGAAAAAGTTAAGAAGACCTTTCCCGCACCAATCGATTGCTGGGCATTAAATGAAGCCAAAGAAAGTTTAAAGAAAAAGAGAAAATGCGTTCTTCCTGTTGATCGAGTACATGCATTACTTCAAAAAGTAAGTTTTAAAACACGATATAAATAATAATCATTAGTTTATATATGTAGTAATATATAGTAGGACTTTATTGTTTAACATCTGGTAATCAATACACATCCGTCCAGGTTTTTTTTAACAAATACATTGAGTTCTTGAACCATAATATTTGTACCCTATTCAACAATCATGTCCCAACAAAAGTAAAATGTTTCAAACATGGTCAATGTCCATGCTAGAACAATGAAATTCGGTTGCTTATCAAACAGCGTAATAATTTTTTTAATGAAGGGAAGCGTTACACATTAAATACCTACCTTGCTTAAAAGTTATCGATTCTTGCGCAATAAGGTGATCGGCAAAATAAGGGTTGCAAAGAAGATTTTCTACAACAACAAAATTAATACTTAATTAAAGGGCTTTGGAAAAATCTAAGAGCAATGTAAATTGGTAAACAAGCGCAAAATGTAGATGCGGATTTAGATATAAATGGTTTAAACAAACGTTTTGTTACAACTCCCGCTACAGCTCTTAATGTGGTGTATTTTTGAATTCGCTTGCATGGATAATGTAGAAATCGCTACATGTATACGGGAGCAAAATCGATCACTCTCATGGAATGTTGTTAAATTTGCTACTTAAGAAAGAATAATGAAAGCGACAGTCGCACTATATTCCTGCAAGAAAGCCATAGGCATGAAATGGGCAATGAAACCTCGTATCTCGCATTGGCTCTATGTCTCGGTTATAAGACCGATACTTCTCTATAGAGTAGTATGGTGGATAGCTCTAGAGATAGCTATAAATATCAAAAAAAAAAACTACCCAAGGTACAAAGAACTGCGTGTCTGTTTATTAGTGGTGCACTCCGTACAACACCATACGTCTTACAGCCATCCAACAGTGGACAAATATACAAACTGGCCATCCAAAAATTCTAAACGAACATAAAAATGTTTCCTGAAAACACCGAATATACCCTCACCAGGTTAAACATTGATAAGAGTTTCCAGGTCACAATCCCAGACAGATCATTATGGGAGAGTAACGAACCTGCGCAAAATGGCTCGATTAATTTCTATACCGATGGCTTCAAAACAAATGACGCAGTGGGTGCTGATGTCTTCTACGATAGGCCAAATCTCAGCCTATCTTTCCGCTTTTCTGATCAAAGAAGCCTTATCCTGGATGAAAGAGTATGTAATTTCTGCCAAGGATATGAGCATTTTCTTAGACAGCCAAGCGTCCATCAAATCCCTGGAATCGGTCTCAACTAATTCAAAGACAACCGAAGATTGCCATTAATCTCTGCACGAGATATCAAATCATTTTAACATTCACCTATGCTGGGTTCCTGGGCATAGTGACATTACAGGGAACTGTAAGGCTGATGAACTCGCCAGGCATGGAACTAAATTACCAGTTGTACCCGACACGGGTGCACTAGGATTCCTATCGCTACATATAAAAGCTTACTAGAGCAACATACTTACTTAAGTGGCGCTACAGTCCGGGATGAACCTGGGCCTCAACCAACATGCCTCTTCAATTAGCCCGGTCCTTAGCTAACTGCCTCCAGTTGCACACTTGTGCGCGCCACTTAATTCGAGGTCTTCCCCTACTGCGTCCGACGTCTGGCTGGGAATCGAAGACTGCGAGCCGGAGTATTGGTGTCCATTCTTTCTACATGTCCTAACCATCTTAAACGTCCAATGCGGAGTTTTTTGACTAGGGGTATGTCGCTGTACAGCTCAGTTCGTGGTTGAATCTTCGTCTCCATAGCCCGTCATCGCAAACGGGACCGAAGATTTTCCGAAAAATTTTCTTCATTCGCTTTCGATACGGCCCATGCTTCAGCGCCGTAGAGCAGGACTGGGATGATCAGGGTCTTATATAGGATCTCCTTAGTAGTTCGAGTGAGGGCTTTACTACTAAATTGCCTTCTTAGCCCGAAGAAACAGCGATTGGCAAGACTAATTCTTCGTTTGATTTCTGACGAGATGTTGTTGTCAGAGTTAATAGCGGAGCCGAGGTTGACAAAGTCCCGTACTACCTCAAAGTTATATCTGTCAATGGTGACGTTCTATCCAATTGGTCGATGTTGTGTGTCCTTTCGTGTTAACAGCATATACTTAGTCTTACCCTCATTTACTAGCGCAACATGCTTGCAGCAAATCAAATTACATAAACAATCGTTGATACGCTAAATGCTTTCATTGACCGCACATTCCCCGATGTACGCACACTGAAAGGCAGAAAGAGCAGCAAATCACTGGATATGCTAGGCATGTCACCACACCTTCTACGAAATTTAAAAGTTGGAATTTGAACCCACCACGGGTTTATGTACAATGGCACATTGGTCATTAAAAAATTAATGAAAAACATTATCCAAGCCACCACTTTGAATTGCAAATTCCGAGCCGAAAATGTTCTGCTGACACGCATTCCAATGATTCCTACGGTCATGCTAATCGAATTCAAACGTATTCAATTTACTATTATATGGACAAGGACAAACGAAAACGATATCCGTTTCTAGCTTAGATTTAGGAACTCTGTGTTTTCACACGAACAATTATACGTGGCACGACGGTCACTGTCCAGAGCGCACAATTCCTCTTTCTGCCATAGATCCCATCAAAACATATTCGTTTGATCTTCATCAAAGAATGGACCGTCATCATACTCGGGCTAAGGAGGACCATTTTCCCAAGGCGCAACGCCAACTACGGACAACTTTCAGGTATATGCCCGATATCCACGTGAAATCTAATATCAAGTTGTGTCCACTGTCGTCGTACTTAAGGCCCACAGGTACAGCTGCATCCCAAATCGGTTCCAGGAAATTATTAGATCAGAACTCCGACACACAACAACAGCACACTTTTAGTTTCAAATTTAATATTACACTTTTGATTTATGTATACTTACGTTCGATTTCTTTGAGATCAATAACCGAAAATTCTATTTTGTCGATTACATTCGATCTATTTTATCGATCGTTAAAACATTCAAACACATTTACAATACATTCGTTATTATACCCTATTCCATAATATAGAGAAATAATTTAGCTAGGTGTAACTTCATATGTATTATGTATATAGATCGACTCAAAATGATAGCTGAGTCTATTTAGCTATGTCTGTCCGTCTGTACGTCACCAGTTTTTGGGCATTAAATTTTGAGTTAGAATGTTGAAATCTGGTACACGTACCCTTCGTTGCTCCCAACAAAACAGGTGTATAAACAATTTTAAAATCCACTCACTGACACGCCAAATTTTTACAAAAATGTTGATTTTGTCCGAACGGTTAAGAATTTTAAAAAAAAGTGTCTGAATAAAATAATATTTCGTTTACATGAAGTTTTTGACACGCCCACTTTTTGGGACGTTTTTATTAAAAAATATTTTTATTCAAATTTTAAAGGAAGTCGAACAAAACTTTCGAGGCTATATTAATATGAGCATTTTAGCTGTAGATCACCCCACATTTTTTGGCGTTATGTTCTTAAAATATTATATGTTCTCGGATTAATTCATCCAATCTGCTAGCTAGTCTTAACATTTATGCACCTTTGACACACCTTCGCCCAAAAGATATGTTCATAGCGATCAGGCACAGAACATGTTAGGTTAGGTTACTTTTAGAGTGGCTGCCGCATTCGCCAGCACACTTAGACCATTTTGATCCATTGCGATACCACGTGAATCTTGTCTATTCTCCTTACTATCCGTCTGAAAACCATTCTGAGCTTTCGATAAAGCAGAGAAGGCTTTTCACTTCCGTTTTTGCCAATTTACTGAGATTTTGAAAATAGTAAGCTCCAAGATGTAGCTTCGTTTTGTTAGATAGGGCTGGGCAGTTACAAACTAAATGAAGTATTGTTTCTTCTTCCTCTACGTTCATGCAGCTCCTACAGAAGTCGTTTGAGAAGAGGGGTAGCCTTTCTGCGTGCCTACCTATTAAGCCTACCGTGATGACACCTATGGTGACGCAAATAGATGGTCTATGAAGCGAAATTAGTCCCTTTGATCTGCTCAAATCTAGCTTTGGCCAATTTTGTTTGGTTATTTTACACGCCGTGCCAAGACTCCATCTGATGTTTGATTTGCTGTTATCATGTTGCGCTAGTCAGCTTTTGCATGTAGCGATTGGAATACGTAGTGTACCCATGTCGGGTACAACTGGTAATTTTGTTCCATTTCTGGCGAGTTCATCAGCCTTACAGTTTCCTGGAATGTCATTATGCCCAGGCACGCAGCATAGGTGAATATTAAAATGCGTTGACATTTCCTGCAAAGATGATCGGCAATCAGGATTGTCTTCGAATTTGTTGAGACTGATTCCAGGGATTTGATGTCCGCTTGGCTGTCCGAGAAAATGATAATATCCTTGGCAGATATTACATTCTCTTTCAGCCAGAGTAAGGCTTCTTTGGTCACCACGAGTTCCGCCTGGAACTCTCTGCAATGATCAGGAAGTCGGAAAGATAGGCTGAGATTTAGCCTGTCGGAAAAGACACCAGCATCCACTGCGTCTTTTGTTTTGGAGCCATCGGTATAAAAGTGGATCGAGTCGTTTAGCACAGGTTCGTTGCTCTCCCATGACGTTCTGTCTAGGATTGTGAACCGAAAACTCTTTTCAAAGAATTTTTGAGTGGCTAAATTGAATATTTGACCACTGTTGGATGGCTTTCAAACGCATGGCTGATAGGCAAACAGCGAATTGCAGAAATGAACAAGATGTATCACATATTTCAACGAAATGTGCAGTTCTGACGAATGCGACTTTTCAATGAGTAGAAAATATGTACTAACAATCCTTCGCTAAGTCTGTACTCTTAGAAAAGATTTTTTCTTATATTATTTTTTTCTCTATGATTATAGAGTTTTTTTTCTTCACTTTGAAGTTCTTTTTAAGTTTAATTCATTTTTTTTTCAGAGTTAAACTATTTTTAGTATTAAGTCAAAATAATCTGTTAATATATACGAATATGGTAAATTAAATAAATAAATACACACAGCAGATTGTAGCCTTCTCATATGTTTGTTTATTTAGCAACCAAAATATTCACTAGAAATAATTTATATGGCAAAACAACGTCTGCCGGGTCAGCTAGTATTTAAAAATTTATTTAATATAAAATAAAATACAACTATGCTATACAACTATATTTTATTTTATTAATTTGTAGGACATTTTGCAGTATAAAGTAGATAGCTGCGTTACTTTATTCCTGGTTGCTGTTCTTGAATATATATCAGCTGATATTTTAAAGCTAGCTGGAAATTATGTGCAAAAAATAAAACACCTTGAAATAACGCGTGAAGATATAGAGGTTGCCATGTGTGCGGATAAGGCAAGTAGTAAATATTTGTTTTTCTAAATAAATAATAATAATTAATTTCTGTATAAAAAATGTATATAATAAATATTAATCTGTATTATAGGTGTTAATGGATATGTTTTACCAATCTGACATGAACAATAAAATCATTCCCAGTCCACTACCACCGGCTCCAAGAGCTAGTCTAACTTATGAAGAAGTTGTCAAAGAACTCATTCATGACGAAAAGCAATATCAACGTGATTTGCATATGATAATTCGTGTCTTTCGTGAAGAATTGGTTAAGGTAGTGTCTGATACTAGGGAAATTGATCCAATATTTTCCAACATAATGGATATTTATGAAGTGACCGTGACCTTATTGAGCTCTTTGGAAGATGTAATCGAAATGTCACAGGAGCAGAGTCCCCCTTGCGTGGGCAATTGCTTTGAGGAGTTAGCCGAAGCGGAAGAATTCGATGTATATACAAAGTATGCTCAAGAAGTAACTTCAAAACAGTCCAGGGATGCACTGTCAGCTTTACTTTCTAAACCTGACGTATGTAATTGAGTTTTAACTTAATCGGTTTAATTTAATTGTAATCTTCAACAGGCAATGTCGTTAATGTCCGCAGGCCATGGATTTCGGGAAGCAGTTAAATATTATTTACCAAAATTGCTTTTAGTTCCCATTTGGCATGCATTTTTATATTTCGATTACATTAAATCTTTAATGCAATTAAGTCCATCACAAGAGGATAGAGAAAGCTTCGAGCAAGTCCAGGGATTATTAAGACCGTTGCGTTGTGATCTAGAGAACATAGTGTCCAATTTACCCAAGTAGGACTTTACAATTTGATGATATTACAGTTTTAAAATGAATATTTGATATCGTAGAGAATCAGCAGCTCCAATGCATAGTCGTGCTCGTCGACATCTGGCTATTGAGAAGACCAGAGACTTACAAAATACTGTAGAGCATTGGGACAAAGATGTCGGACAAAGCTGTAATGAATTTATCCGAGGTTAGTTTTATTTTAATAATTCCATAATATTAATTCATTTTTACAATTATCAGATAAATGATTAACAAATATGAATAATCGTTTTGTAATTTTATTTATTTGAACAAAAAGAAAGATAACCTTTTGAAAGGTTAAATTGGTATTTAATATTAAAAGGTAGCTTGTAAAAAATTAAGAGATTCGGTTATTTAAAATGATTCTATACAGGAAGGGACAAATACAAGTTTCTATTTAAAAATGTTTATATCATGACTTCATTAGTAAGAGCAAACATTCCCATTAATTATGGAACACAACGTCGCTCAAGTGGCTGGCTCAAGTGGGTTCGCAGTAGAGCATTCTGTCACTCCAATTTTGCAATACCTTGTTGATGGTTTTGGGCTGTGGCTCATGGATTGCTTGTATGATATTGGCCATAAGTGCTTGAATCGTTTCCTGATTGTTGGCATAACATCGGTCCTCCACGGTTCCCCACAAAAAAAATATTCCAAAGGGTTAAAATCGCAGCTCCGAGGCGGCCAATTGACATCACCAAGACGGCTGATAACACGATTTGGAAATTTGGTGCGCACGTGATCGAAATATCGATTGTGGCATGCACAATGTGGCATGGCGCGCCATCCTGCATGAACCAGAGGGCGGCCAAATTCATATCTTCAATTTCATAAAAAAAAAGTCGGATAACAGGCTCTGTAACGCCCACCGTTGTTCCCATCCTTATTTTCGAAAAAAAAAATTTGGTCCAATGATGCCACCACTCCACAAGCCGCACCAAACTTCGGCAATTTTGTTTGTTGACGTAGCCGCCGAGATGAAAATGATTTCGTCAGAAAAGATGATTTTTCACCCAAAATCGTTCAAGCTGTCTAAGGCCCAACTGCGAACCGATCATAAAGCGGATGATGCGCCTTCAATTGTTAAGTCGATTGGCCCTTGTAAGCGAATAATCCGAAATCTTTGTGCAGAATTCTCCTCAGGCTAGTGCGTGAAATGTTGAGCTGTTAAGGCCGATGGCGAGTTGTTGTTTGTGAATTGAGTCTCACACTCTTGGCCACATTCTTGTCTGTGCGCAACGTACTGCGATGGGGACCATGAGTGTTGTCCACTAGCATACCAGTCTCACGAACTTTTCGCACAAACTTGCATTCAGCTGGCGCGGATAAAACTTCCAAGTAACGCACTGTTTGGGTTACACAGCAATCACTTTAAAAATAAGTTTTCAATATTTTTCAATGTTGTTCAAGCGAAATGCGACTCATTTCGTTCCGCGGAGGTATGATACTGACTTTCTGTCAAGATTTCTAGAGAGAAACAGCTGTTAGAGTCAAAACAACCTAAAATTTAAACGAAACCACTAGATGACCCACCAGTAATATAAATAATACTATTAACATGGTCGCCCGTGAAGTCTGAAGGCTTTGGCGGTCTCTTGCGATTGCGGTTTTTCTACATTAAATTTCTTTACAGTATTTCTGGTATGTTGTAGCATGGGGTTATCCGCATTTTTACCTTGGCTGAAACTAGGTTAGTGGTCGGAGTCGAATTAGCCCCTCGGAATATTCCGACATCCAAAGCAATCCTTAGTTATATCATCCTTTTCCTCCGTCGGAGCGTGAGCGCATGTAAGGCTTATGTTGGCGAATTTGGCCTTGATGCGGGTTGTTACAATGTCTTCGCTAACGTCTTGGAATCACAAGATTTTTTGCCTAAGTCTGGCACTTATAACAAATCCGCATCCAAATAGTCGCTGTTTCTGCTCACTATAACACGGTCCATAGTAAATGTCACAGTTTTTCATCCTCTTTTTGCCCGGCCCATCCCATCGTATTTCCTGGATCGCATCGTATTTCCTGGATGACAGTAATGTCTTGTTTAATGTTCTCACATGCCAGGTGCAGATACGAACGTCGTTGTCCTTTTTTCGTTTAGCATCAAACACTTTGAGACATGTTATTTTACTTCCCCAGTATACGTAGTATAGGGAAGTATTGTTACTTACTTACTTAAGTGGCGCTACAGTCCGGAATGAACCTGGGCCTCAACCAACATGCCTCTCCAATTAGCCCGGTCCTTAGCTAACTGCCTCCAGTTGCGCACTCCAAGTTGGTTGAGGTCGGTTTCCACTTGTGCGCGCCACTTAAGGCGAGGTCTTCCTCTACTGCGTCCGACGTCTGGCTGGGAATCGAAGACTCTGCGAGCCGGAGTATTGGTGTCCATTCGTTCTACATGTCCTAGCCATCTTAAACGTCCAATGCGGAGTTTTTTGACCAGGGGCATGTCGCTGTACAGCTCGTATAGTTCTTGGTTGAATCTTCGTCTCCATAGCCCGTCAACGCAAACGGGACCGAAGATTTTTCGAAGAATTTTCCTCTCGAATCTACCAAGGATTTCTTCATCCGCTTTTGATACGGTCCATGCTTCAGCGCCGTAGAGCAGGACTGGGATGATCAGGGTCTTATATAGGGTCTCCTTAGTAGTTCGAGTGAGGGCTTTACTACTAAATTGCCTTCTTAGCCCGAAGAAACAGCGGTTGGCAAGAGTAATTCTTCGTTTAATTTCTGACGAGATGTTGTTGTCAGAGCTAATAGCGGAGCCGAGGTAGACAAAGTCCCGTACTACCTCAAAGTTATATCTGTCAATGGTGACGTTCTGTCCAATTCGTCGATGTTGTGAGTCCTTTCGTGATGACAGCATATACTTAGTCTTACCCTCATTTACTGCTAAACCCATTTTCGCCGCTTCCTTCTCTATACTAGCAAACGTGGCTATGACATCACGTTGAGTCCTACCAATGATGTCAATATCGTCAGCGTATGCTAGTAGTTGCACCGACTTTTGGAAAATTGTGCCTCTGGTGTTGGCTTTGGAGTTTTGCACAATTCTCTCAAGAATCAGATTAAAGAAGTCACATGACAGCGCATCGCCTTGCCTAAATCCTTTTTTGGTATCGAATGTGTCGGTGAGGTCGTTTCCGACCCTGATGGAGCAGCGAGAATTCTCTATCGTCATCCTACACAAACGGACGAGTTTGGGCGGTATACCAAAACTAGACATGGCTCTGTACAGTTCGTCTCTATAAATGCTGTCATATGCGGCTTTGAAATCGATGAATAGGTGGTGGGTATCGATTTGGACTTCTTGAGTTTTTTCCAGGATCTGCCGAAGTGTGAAAATTTGATCGGTTGTGGACTTTCCTGGCCTAAAACCACACTGATAAGGGCCAATCAGGTTGTTGGTAAACGGTTTCAGGCGTTCACATATTACGGCAGATAGGATCTTGTAGGCGATGTTGAGGAGACTTATGCCTCTGTAGTTGGCGCAGTTCAGAGGGTCTCCTTTTTTGTGGATCGGGCAAACGATGCTGAGGTTCCATTCTTCAGGCATATTTTCATCCGACCAGATTTGGCTTATGAGTTGGTGGATGTTACTTACCAAGTCATCTCCGCCGGCCTTATAGAGCTCAGCGGGAAGGCCGTCATTTCCGGCAGCCTTATTAAGCTTGAGTTTAGATATTGCTATCCTCACTTCACTCAGGTCGGGTGGTTGGCAGTTTTCGCTGTCGTTGCCAATATTGAATGGTTCGTTCTGCCTGACAGCGGAATGTTGTTCGTCATCGCCGTTTAACAGTCTGCAGAAGTGGTTCTTCCATATCCTCAGCATCGACTGTGTCTCAACTACAATATTTCCTTGTTCATCTCGACAGGATTCTGTTCGAGCCTTGTATCCTTGGCTTTGACGTTTTACACTTTGGTAAAACTTGCGAACATCGTTCCTGGAGTGGCACCTCTCTATATCCTCGATCGCGCGCTTTTCTTGCTCTTTTTTCTTCTTGCTGAAAAGCCGATGTTCTTCCCTTCTTCTTTGCCTATAGAGCTCAATGGCAGCTCTCGTCTTTACCTGCAGCTTAGCCTTGTAGGCCTCGTTCTTGGCTGCGAGCATCTGTCGGCATTCCTCATCAAACCAGGGGTTTCTTGCTGGTGGGCGTGAGAAACCTAGCACATCAGTTGCGGCTGATCTAATGGCCTGTTGGCATCGTTGCCATTGCTCTTCGACATTCGATGCTGGTGGTATGGTGTTGATCGAGAGGTTAAGGGATACGCGTTGTGCGAAGGTCTTGGCGGTCTCTTGCGATTGCAGTCTTCCGACATTAAATTTTTTCACAGTATTTCTGGATTGTTGTGGCGTGGTGGATATCCGCATTCTTACCTTGGCTGCTACAAGGTAGTGATCCGAGTCGATGTTAGCTCCTCGGAATGTTCGGACATCCAAAATACTGGATGCGTGCCTCTTGTCTATCGCAATGTGATCAATTTGGTTGACCGTTCGTTGATCTGGAAACCGCCATGTCCCCTTATGGATATCGAGGTGAGGAAACCGTGTGCTGGCTATAGTGGCATTTCGTTCCGTAGCGAAATCAATTAGCCTAAGTCCGTTACCAGACGTGTTGTCGTGTAGGCTATGTTTTCCGACAATACTTCTAAAGATGTCTTCTCTTCCTACCTTTGCGTTAAAATCTCCCAGCACGATTTTAACATCGTACTTCGGTAGTCGCTCATAGGTTTTGTCGAGGAGCTCGTAGAAGCAATCCTTAGCTATATCATCTTTTTCTTCCGTCGGAGCGTGAGCGCATATAAGGCTTATGTTGGCGAATTTGGCCTTGATGCGGATTGTTACTATGCGTTCGCTAATGTCTTGGAAACATAAGACTTCTTGCCTAAGTCTGGCACTTATAACAAATCCGCATCCGAATAGTCGCTGTTTCTGCTCACTATAACACGGTCCGTAGTATATGTCACAGTTTTTCATCCTCTTTTTGCCCGGCCCATCCCATCGTATTTCCTGGATGGCAGTAATGTCTGCTTTGTAGCAGTTTAGGGCTTCCGCTAGTTGTTCGGCTGCACCTCTCCTGTTTAATGTTCTCACATTCCAGGTGCAGATACGAACGTCGTTGTCCTTTTTTCGTTTAGCAGGGTCGTCAACAATAAAATCAGTCCTTTCCGAGGCTATTGGTTGCTTCGTAACCATGTTTTTTTTCTGTGGGTGGGTAGTTAACCCAAAGCACAACCCCCAACCTGGAGGGCCAGTTCCAATTTATTAGATACCCCTAGGACACGGGGCCATCAGTATCCACTACGGGATTGAGCGCTGCCGTTGGCCTTTCGGTTCATCCGCCACCATCTCTGTTCAAGGGGCCTGACTAACCCTTGAAATTCCTAGACAACCTGTTGTCCGAATATGTCAGAGCAGCTCGTCTAGGTTCGCCTGGGACAGCAGGCCGGGTATTCATCCGTGCCATTCTCACCAGGGTGTTTATAGTGTTGCTGTTTTTCGTCGTGTTATCAACACTCGCACTTATCGTTTAGCAAGTCAAATCCGGTTGGATGAGACCAGTATCCGATGGTTACCACTTGGAGGTAAAGATAAGCACATTTGATGTGTAGTCAAAGTTGCAACACTGGGCATTGCCAAGTTAACGCCAATCAGAGTCTACCCTCGTTCTACAACACCCAACCATCAGGGAAGTATTGTGATGGCGCGAAAATTCAAAGTGAAGATTTGTACAAATTCCTATGTTTTGAGGTACCCTGAGTCCAAAAAAAGAGTTTTTAAAATGTATATCTGTTGTCTGTATTCTGTTTTTGAGACTAGAGCACAAACTCGAAAACGGCTCTAACGACGAAAAGTAATGAATGGATTTAGTTGAAAACGTTAAGGTTCTTTTTAATATTAGGTAGCTATATCTCACGAAATTACGGAGCGATTTTGGCAGAAAAAGATTACTTGATCTATCTGATTGTATTAATTAGGATAACGTTAACAATAACAATGACATACCTTGTTCCTGTTTTTTTTTTAATTTTTTAACACTCTTATACATGACCAATCATTGCTGGCATAGGGCAGAGATTTGACGTACCGACACAAATCACACGAATGAGGTGGCCAATTCACAGGTCCATTTCTTGAGATGATTCGGTCACCAAACGTTTGGCTCAACAAAGTCATGGTTTCTCGCGCTGTATGGTATGTTGCGCCGTCTTGTTGGATCCATTTCTCCTCCAAATGATTTCCATTTCATTAGCCTTCTGCGTTCGCCATTCACGGTTATGTTGACACAGGTTTCGGATTTAAAGAAAAATGGATCGATGACGCCTTCGGCATGTAAACCGCACCAAGCAGTGATTTTTTCTGAATGTAATTGAGTCCCAAGAGCCTCATGAGGATTGTGCTCCATCCAAAGACGACAATTTGCACTGAAGATGATGACGAAAAAAATATGGTTCAACTTACAGTTGATTCTCAGCCTATTCACCTAACACACGACGAAATTGGTGCTACGCTCACTTTAATTCTTGCACCAGTTGGGTCTTAAATGGATGTAGGCTGATCTTTCATCAAAATTTTCCAAGCAGTGGACGGGTAGAGACCGAGTTGCTAAGAACGGAGTCGGATGGATAAATGCGGGTTCTCTGACACACTCACTTCTACAGCGATGATGGTTTCTTCTGTAGGAACCATAGAATTGCGTATAGCTCAGATGGCGTCCCGTCGCACTTTTGGGAACCAATACAATATTTGGAATTGATCTAATGTTTCTCAAACGCAAAATCTTCTTCGCATCATGAGCCTCCATTTGAATTTGTCGTTCTGTTTTCGAAGCAATCGAGGAGAATTCTGAAGCGCATAGTCTCTTGTTAGTTGTTTTTTGTCGTTGGTATTTAATTTTTCCTGTAGTAAGACGACTGTTTTCTTTTACTTCTCATCTTGTAGTTGCATTAATGCAAGTCAATCGTCTCAAGATTCGATTCTGAGTACCATATCGGCTTAAAATCGAAAAAAGATGTGTGGAGAGGATTTTATTGATGTTAATTTGTACAAAATTTTACTGAAAAGTAAGGTGGAGTTGGTGTCCTACAGGTTAGGTTAGAAATACCGACTAATATCGTGCAATAACACGATACTTTCGTTGGTTTCACAGTTACGAAACGCGGCTGTGAAACAACCTCCTTTCAAACTCCAACCCACGGCTATTTGAAATCGCTTTTAGAACATTGGACCTTTTGATAATGATAGGCTTATTTTGGTTTTTGCTTCAATTTTTAATACTTATACGTCTTATTTATTTCAGAGGATACACTTGGAAAACTGGGTTCTGGAAAACGAATAACTGAACGAAAAGTTTATTTATTTGATGGACTTATGGTTCTATGTAAATCTATTGCCAAAAAACAAAATGTTTCAACAGGCGCTTCAAACTACGATTTTCGATTAAAAGAAAAATTTTTTATGCGGAGAGTTGAAATTATTGATCGAAGCGATACCGAAGATCTCAAGCATGCTTTTGAAATTTCTCCAAGAGTGCAGCCAGCTGTAATTTTAATCGGTAATGCCAATAATTATGTGCCTTAAACTTCAATGATATAATTTTCTATTTATATATATATTTTTTTTTAGCAAAAAACCCACAACATAAAAGTGATTGGATGGCTGATTTAATAATGGTGAATACAAAATCAATGTTAGATCGAATTTTGGATAGCATTTTACTTGATATGGAGAAGAAACATCCGCTTCGCTTACCAAGTCCTGATATTTATAAGTTTGCTGTTCCTGATAATGCAGATAATATTGTCTTAGAAGAGCGGGAAAGCGCTGGTGTCCCCCTTATAAAGGTAATCATATTTCTTACCGTTATTTTTTTATATGTTTTATAAATATATTCCTTTTATTAGGGTGCAACATTGTGTAAATTAATAGAACGTCTAACGTATCATATTTACGCCGACCCAATGTTTGTACGAACATTTTTGACAACTTATCGCTACTTTTGTTCACCGCAATGTCTTCTACAACTTTTGATCGAACGATTTAATATACCGGATCCAAGTTTGGTTTACCATGAAGCACAATCAAATGAAAGAGATTCTAATTCGGATACTGAAAAACTACATAAAAATTCTCAACGAGAAGACTGGAAAAGATACCGCAAGGAATATGTCCAACCTGTACAGTTTCGAGTGCTTAATGTCCTTCGACACTGGGTCGATCATCATTTTTATGATTTTGAAAAAGATCCTGTTCTTCTGGAGACTTTGCTGCATTTTTTGGAGAATGTCAATGGGAAATCTATGAAGAAATGGGTAGATTCTGTAATGAAAATAGTTCAAAGAAAGGTAATTTGTTGTGTATTTATCATTTTTTTATTTTTATTAATTACATTTAGATTACATAATTTTGAAATTTCGTGATGCTATTTCGCATGTAAAATATTTCGCGTTTAATTCATCGTACATATAAATAGAAAAGTAACTGGTAGTGCACACGAATTGTATATAACTTTGCATATAACATTCAATGTCTAGTAAGCACACTTAATCAAACATCATTTTCTTTACCATTACCAATATCAATTACTAATTACGCGTTAGGCTTATTAGACTAAGGATCCAGTTATAGTTATAAGTTATAACAACTTCGTTGGAACACAAAACATGGTGCAATTGAAAATATACTTCGGCAGCTTGTATAGGAATCATTGGAAAATTCTGTTTTTTTTTTAGGTGGAATGCGAAACATTACTTCAAAAAACAAATCTTGATCATTGAAAAACAAAAAGTGATTTTCTGCAAAAACTTTAATTGAAAATTAAAATATTTTTGAATAATATTGTTTTGAAATTCATAAGCATTTTTGTTTCAATTTATAAAAAAGGCGCAAGAAGTGGAAGAAAATTTCCAATGTGGGTTTTCAATTATAGCTGTAACCCAAAGTTAACTCAAAAACAAGCTGGCGCTATTTGAAAGACCGTCATTGATAACACCGTTACGATAGCAACAACATGTCTATCCACTTGCTTTTTCTTAATTGCTAATCGCATCGATTTACTAACACTTACAGTAATTCTCTCAAATAGTTTCTGCAGAACATCTTTTTTGATTTTGAAGGGTTTTGTAAAAATGTTGGTGATGATTTCTACTTTGGTAGTTCATCTCTAAGAGGACAAGACATCCTACAATGGCACGATTCAATTTGCTTTTTTTATTGATCAGTGGTGCATTTGTACACAGTGGTTTATCTTCCAATGGTTTTGCATTGCTATCACCTAGACTTGGGTCTTAGCCATGTTCTGGGTCAGGGCCCACACTACACGCTTTAAAAACGACTTGCATAAATGACGGTAAACATCCTAATTGCATCTTTGGGTGTCCGGCCAGACATCATGGTAGTCCATCATGCTGCCTAGATTCGTCCGAAGCTGTAACTTCTGGGGACTCTCAGCCGTATTGAATGCTGGCTGGCCAATCAGATATGTATCTTAATCTATCTAGTAGACTATTAGTCCGCAGAGACGTGGTAAAAAGCTTTTCTCAATATTCATCTGTATCGATTTTGTCAAGGTCCAAACTAACCCTAAAGTGTCGATGTAAATTAATGCTTCAAGCATACCCTCCATGTATGTATAATTGGAGTAATATGCCCCGAAGACCAGACTGTCGTCGCTATCCATCGCCCCTGCAGCGTGCCTTCGAATAAGGAACTTGTCAATACTATTTAGCTGAGCCCCATCGTATAGGACGTTGTTGGGATAATATTTTATGTACTCGGAATCTGGCGTTCGGTACAAACCTAAACAGGATCGGAGACACCGCCTCTTCAACAGCCGTCTCTTTTCCATGCAGGTTGGCGCTACATTGAACCACACGGGATAACCGTCAGCGATGATTGGCCTTATAAGGGCCATGTAGCCATGATGACACACTAACTCATCTCACTTTAAAAAGCCATGAAGAAAACTTGCTCCAATTCAACCCTTGAATCAAGTTGACTGCTTTGAAACAGTCTTCTTGTCAGAGCATAATTCCCCCTAGCTCTGTCCAGACAAGCACCTACATTTTTGTTTAAATAAAGAAACTTCTCAAGTTAGAAAAGTCTCTCTAACTATAAGGTGTCGAAAGCTTTCTCAAAGTCAACCAAACTGATTTTCTGAAAAAAAAAATTTAAACAGAGCTCTATTAACAATTTTGTCGAATACATTGCTTACATTCTTCAGTAGGCTTATTGTCTGTCAGTAAGGTCCTGTGCAGCCGTTTAAGTCTCTAGAGCAGTGTGCTTTAGTATCTGTGTAGTGCATCGATTGTTGGCGTTCGATACTTCCCCTACTGATCATAAGAAATAGCTACCCTAGGGATAATTCGATCCATTGACTGTGTGCTGAGCTCATTCATCTAGATTAAACGATGGTCAGTTGCGTCGTTGGCAGGTTTCTGTTAGTCCGTGGGCTTATTTCGCTCGAACGTAATTCTCGCCTTACAACTCTGGCCAGATCGTCCTCCAATAGTCGAAATAACGCACACCTGAGTTTCCGTAGTGGTCACTATCGTACTCGAATGCTCGTACACAGTTCCGCGCGTGTTCCTCCCCTTGGGAGGATTGGGGTCGACTACCAGATGGTAGTCACTGCATACCAATTTGTGTCTCTGGTTTAGCTTAATTTCGCTGAGCAGGAGTACATCCGGGAGTGGTTTTTCAACAGGTTTAAAAGGACGTTTCTTGTCTCGAGCTCGACCCTGACTAGTGAATTAAAATTCACAGTAAGGATCTAAACTTTGCCTCATTCAACGTTCTCTTCATGTTCATATCGCGCTAGAATCGGCAAACATCGAATAGTGTGTCTCGGAACAGATCGGTCTTGCTATTTAGTGATAGCAATAACTTCTTCAGGTTCATGTCAGCTTCAGGACTTTTTATCTTAGGAATACTTACTGTTTGGGGTTTACCCGGTCCAGCTGCATTTCGGCAAAGGACATATTGAGTGCTACCCAGTTTGAAAAAGAGCGATTCTTGAGTGGCTTTTCTTCTTCCACAGCCTGCATGCTCTACTTTTTCTGTTGGAATTAAATCTTTCGCAGACTACAACTTTTCTGCTGGGCGTTCGTTGGACCAACAAAATTGCTCACTTCGGTTACCACCCCTTTCAGAACTGCGGAAAACGGCTTGACCCCTACGAACTTAAGGTCATCGCTCTCGTAATTTTTAAGCTCGGTTCCCTTTAAAATTACTGTTTTTAACCCTCCTGGGTGTGAACTTGTTGAATTCAGCATCTACTACATATTTCTAGGGCTTTGCAGCATTTTTTTAGTCATCCATATTGTAACGTTTACAACCTCCGGTTTGCACACCAAATTTATGTGCTAAATTTCCCATATTGCTATAAAATATTTCCCAAACTAATTCTGGCATTTCTTTTACTACGTTTAAAAGGTTTAAGATGACTTTGCTTATGAGCAGCAATTTGTTATTTTACTTACTTACTGAACTGGCGCTACAGTTCGGAATGAACCTAGGCCTCAAATAACATGTCGGTCCTTAGCTAACTGCCTCCAGTTGCGCACTCCAAGTTGGTTGAGGTCGGTTTCTGCTTGTGCGCGCCATTTAATGCACCGTGCTTCAATTTGATGATTTAAAATATTTTACTTGTATTAATATTGCATTCCATATGAAATTATATTTCGTTATACGTTAGCTAAATTATTTATTTTGTTTGTTCTATCTATTTATATATTACTTATATTTTCATTATTTAATTTTAGAAAAATGAACAAGAAAAAAGTCAAAAACAAATCACATTTGCTTATGGCCATAGCCCCCCACCTATTGAACATCATTTACAAGTTCCCGATGCGGAAATAAACTTGTTAACATTGCATCCATTAGAATTGGCAAGGCAACTTACAATTCTTGAGTTTGAATTATATAAGAATGTGAAACCTTCTGAACTTGTGGGATCGCCATGGACAAAAAAAGAAAAAGAAACAAAAAGTCCGAACCTACTGAAAATAATGAAATACACTACAAATGTAACAAGGTGGTTTGAAAAATCAATAATTGATGCAGAAAACTACGAAGAAAGAGTGGCAATGGTAGCTCGAGCAATCGAAGTTATGATGGTTATGTTGGAACTAAACAACTTTAATGGAATATTATCGATTATTGCTGCAATGGGCAGCGCTTCTGTTTTTAGGCTAAAACTAACATTTCAAGGATTACCAGCAAGATATGAAAAATTTCTCGAAGAATGTCGAGAACTAAATGACGACGGACATTTAAAAAAATATCAAGAAAAATTGCGCTCAATAAACCCTCCATGTGTACCATTTTTCGGAAGATACCTGACAAATATATTACACCTTGAAGAAGGGAATCCTGACTTTTTACCGAATTCAGAACTTATAAACTTTTCAAAACGAAGAAAAGTAGCAGAAATTATCGGAGAAATACAGCAATATCAAAATCAACCATATTGTTTAATGGTTGATCCAAAGATAAGAGTAAGTATATGGACATATACAGACAAATTAATATGTTGTTGTATAATACCCCATCAACCTGAAAACTATTTAAAACAAAACTCTTTATCCTTTCATATATAAATAGAGAAAAATGCAAACAAAAAAAAAAAAAAAACAAATTCAAATTTCTTTCGGTACTAGAGCAATTCAATTATTGCAACATTCTTTACTTAAGGCGTTTATTCACTATTGGAATACTCCAAAAAAAAGTAGATCCGCTATGGTTGATCTTTAATACAATAAAAAAGCAGAATTCTTCGCACTTAACTGCAATCTAGCAGTTTATTCTATCATTATACTGCTCATATAAAGGGTGATCGATCAAGAGGTATTTTTTTAAATGCAAAATAACAAAAAAATCATATATATCATGAAATTTTTTTTATTAATCTAAAGAACCATTCTTGGCACTAATTTTTTGAAGATGATCCCTTTCAAATGTTGGCCAAAGCTCGTCCATGCGGGCGTTCAATTTTCGATGAAGCGTTCGAGCATATTCGTCGGTATCTCGCGGATAACACCGGTAATGTTGGCCTCCAATGCTTCAATCGTAGTTTGCCTATCCACAAACACCTTAGATTTTACGTAGCCTCATAGGAAAAATTCTAACGGTGTGATATCGCATGATATTGCTGACCAATTCACTGGTCCGAAGCGTGAAATTAATTGTTCAACGAAGCGGTCTCTCACTATCTCCATTGTTTCACGGGCTATGTGGCAAATATTGTCGAGATCTCGGGCTTCAATTTCAGGCAAAAATAGTCCGTTGTAATGGTGCAATAACGAGCCTCATTTACAGTAACGTTGGCGCCAAGTCTCATTTTTGAAGAAATAGGGATCGATAATTCCACCGGCGGAGGCCCATAAACCACACCACACGGTTGTTTTGAGTGTATGTAACTGCAGCTCTTGAACCTCATCCGGTAGTTCTTCGCTCTTTATACGGCAATTTTGGTTATTAACGTATCCATTGAGCCAGAAATGGGCCTCATCGCTGAACAGGGTACTTATTCCGTAACTTTTCAAATGATTATCGTTGACTACAGTATCGGAGACTTGCCAGGTACGTAGAGGGTAATTTTTATAGTGTGTGTGTGCACATGTATATAAATCACACTGTAGGTATCCAGAAAGCCTCCTTCACTGTCGTCAACGATTATCATTTTGAAAGTTACGAAATTAGTACCGAGAATGTTTTTCGAAAATAGTGTATCTTCAGTAAGAGATCCCATTCACTGAAACGATGATGCAACGGAAGGTTCATGATGAAATGTTAATGAATACTTAATAAAAAAACATGACTACTTGCATTAAAAAAAAAATACCTCTTGTTGTATTTAAAGAGTTTAAAGGCTACTAATACATTCCATGAAAATAACTTCAGTCATTTTATATACAATTACGATTTTTATTCGTAGTCATTTTTGGAAAATTTGGATCCATTTAAAGGCATGTCGGACACTGACATATCAAATCACTTATATCATGAAAGCTTACGCATTGAACCACGAGGTTGCAAGCAGCCACCCAAATTTGTAAGTGGATTTTGTTTTTCAAAAAACTAAAATGTAATCTAAAACTTTATTTTTGTTTGCTCTATAAGGCTCGAAAATGGGCGTCAATTACACTGAAGTCTCCTGGGATTAAACCACGTCGTCAAACAACCAGCAATATTAATAATAGTAATAATAGCAATACTAGTCTACCAATTTTATCAAATTTAAGCTTTGGGTCAAAACTGCACAATAGTGTGCAATATGAAGGAGATCAGAGTCCAACTGGAGTAAAACAAACGTCATCTGTAAATGTTCAATCATATTCCGTTTTTGCGAATGTTAATATACCTGAAAAGAATGGTAGTTTTTGGAATCAACATGTGAGCAGCCACAGTCAATGTAGCGGAAGTCAATCAATACAATTCAGTTCAATCATGGATACAATATGCGTTAAGGAAACCGAACCGAATCAGATTTTGGGTGAGGATGCACTTTCATTGAATAGTCTTTGCGCCCCAATTTTGCCTAAAAAAGCTACAAACGTGAATTGTATTACGAATACAAATGCCTCCAGTACTGAATTGGTAAATCCAACTAGAAGTCCTTTTTTTAACTCGAATGGGGATTTTTTTCAAACGCAATCTATGGGAAAAGAATTTACCTACAATGAAAATAAAGGAAGTGCTATTGGAACCATGTCCGAAGCTTTGTCATCCCCATTACCAATGGTGATAACACTAAGCCCGAAAGCTGATAATAATACTAAACAACTTCGATCTCCATTCCAAAACGCACCTATACATCACCGAGGCTGTAACTCTATTTCGAACTCAAGGTAATTACGTATTCGTATATTTTTTTTCAGTTTTTTTTTTATTTATAAAGCATTTGAGTTAACATGTAGATATTTTTTAATATTTGTATTATTCAAGAGATTACTATCATGATACCTCTTACATCAATGTCTCACTGTATGTCGTCCCTTTGAAGTTGATAAAACGTTCTTTTCCATCTTGAGAAAACTGTTGTCTAGCTCAGGTAGCTATTATAGTCTTGTAAACTAGTATGTGAGAATTGAAAACCCTCCCCTTAGGAATTTCAAATATTTCGGTTGAGATACTAGTTGAGATAGTAGGGAAGTTGCAGCAGTTTTCTTTTAATAAGGAATAGCTGTCCTGTTCTTCCGTTCGTCCGCTCCCTTTTTGTTTCATTGTTGAATAATAAAGTGGGCGCTGAGGCGTCTACTTGGGCCTTTCGCTTTGATTCTTTTTCTTTTAAAACTTTTTCTTGGTATATCAACCGCTTGGATCGCAAGTCCCGACCTCAAAATCCCGTAGGCAAAAGGGTACGGTAGAAAGGCAGTTCACGTCATTCGAACTCTTCTAACTACTCTCTATTTTCTCCCCTCTCATATTGTGTCACCATAGTGCACCGTATTTAAGTGCACCGTATTGAGTGAATCGGTCTAATCATCTTATCGGTCTTATCATCTTCGCTCTCCCTCATAGTCTAGTGCCCTTTCATGATCGGACAATAAGGTGCATGAACCACAACGGGACGCAGTATGCAACTTGTTGGTTGCAATAAGTGGATACAAACAAAATGTGGTTTCCCACGCTTGTCCTTGGGCCACTCATTCACATCCTTAGTCAAGATGAAAATCTTGTGATATTGAATAATCGGCGGGTATTTGAACTCGCGAATATTTGCGATGTCAATAGTTATTTGCTTTGAGAGGTTCCCTACCCCCTCAATTTTGAGAGCTCAAACCATCTTCATTTATGTTTCATTGGACACCTACTTACTTACTTACTTAAGTGGTGCTACAGTCCGGGATGAACCTGGGCCTCTCCAATTAGCCCGGTCCTTAGCTAACTGCCTCCAGTTGCGCACTCCAAGTTGGTTGAGGTCGGTTTCTACTTGTGCGCGCCACTTAAGGCGAAGTCTTCCTCTACTGCGTCCGACGTCTGGCTGGGAATCGAAGACTCTGCGAGCCGGAGTATTGGTGTCCATTCTTTCTACATGTCCTAACCATCTTAAACGTCCAATGCGGAGTTTTTTGACTAGGGGTATGTCGCTGTACAGCTCGTATAGTTCGTGGTTGAATCCGTCTCCATAGCCCGTCAACGCAAACGGGACCGAAGATTTTTCGAAGAATTTTTCTTTCGAATCGACCAAGGATTTCTTCATCCGCCTTTGATACGGTCCATGCTTCAGCGCCGTAGAGCAGGACTGGGATGATCAGGGTCTTATATAGGATCTCCTTAGTAGTTCGAGTGAGGGCTTTACTACTAAATTGCCTTCTTAGCCCGAAGAAACAGCGATTGGCAAGACTAATTCTTCGTTTGATTTCTGACGAGATGTTGTTGTCAGAGTTAATAGCGGAGCCGAGGTAGACAAAGTCCCGTACTACCTCAAAGTTATATCTGTCAATGGTGACGTTCTGTCCAATTGGTCGATGTTGTGTGTCCTTTCGTGTTGACAGCATATACTTTGTCTTACACTCATTTACTGCTAAACCCATTTTTGCCGCTTCCTTTTCTATACTAGCAAACGTGGCTATGACATCACGTTGAGTCCTACCAATGATGTCAATATCGTCGGCGTATGCTAGTAGTTGCACCGATTTTTGGAAAATTGTGCCTTGGCTCGGGAGTTTTGCACAATCTTCTCAAGAATCAAATTTAATTTAAATCCTTTTTTGGTATTGAATGTGTCGGTGAGGTCGTTTTCGACTCCGATGGAGCAGCGAGAATTCTCCATCGTCATCCTACACAAACGGACGAGTTTGGGCGGTATACCAAAACTAGACATGGCTCTGTATAGTTCGTCTCTATAAATGCTGTCGTATGCGGCTTTGAAATCGATAAATAGGTGGTGGGTATCGATTTGGACTTCTTGGTTTTTTTTCCAGGATCTGCCGAAGTGTGAAAATTTGATCGATTGTGGACTTTCCTGGCCTAAAACCACACTGATAAGGGCCGATCAGGTTGTTGGTAAACGGTTTCAGGCGTTCACATATTACGGCAAATAGGATCTTGTAGGCGATGTTGAGCAGACTTCTGTCTCTGTAGTTGGCGCAGTTCACAGGGTCTCCTTTTTTGTGGATCGGGCAAACGATGCTGAGGTTCCATTCTTCAGACATGCTTTCATCCGACCAGATTTGGCTTATGAGTTGGTGGATGTTACTTACCAAGTCATCTCCGCATGCTTTATAAAGCTCAGTGGGAAGGCCGTCATTTCCGGTGGACTTATTAAGCTTGAGTATAGATATTGCTATCCCCACTTCACTTAGCACGGGTGGTTGGCAGTTTTCGTCGTTGCCAATATTGAATGGTTCGTTCTGCCTGACAGCGGAATGTTGTTCGTCATCGCCGTTTAACAGTCTGCAGAAGTGGTTCTTCCATATCCTCAGCATTGACTGTGTCTCAACTACGATATTTCCTTGTTCATCTCGACAGGATTCTGTTCGAGCCTTGTATCCTAGGCTTTGACGTTTTACACTTTGGTAAAACTTGCGAACATCGTTCCTGGAGTCGCACCTCTCAATATCCTGGACACCCTGTCATCGTAAACCCAAAAAGCCACAAGTTCTTTCGACAAGTACCAGAGGTCTCCAATGAACTTTTAAAGATCAATTCTTGAAATAACATCATTTTCCTTTTTTTAGTTGTCAAGATTTTGGATCAACTCAAGATAACTTCGTGGAGCTGACGTAGAATCGGGCAGTCACCCAGACTCTGACATATAGTCTAACAACAGAGAGGCAAATGTCAAAAATTCCATGTTCTTCTCAATATGTTAGCTTGAACTTACTACGAAACATCTATATCTTAAGGGATTAGATAGCTTTGGACATCCATATAGCACGGTGTAGTCCAGCCAGAGCTGTAAATGATACTCATTTCAGAGGAACTTCTCCTAAGAATATTATTGTCATTTCCAGAAGTTCTTTGTAGTCATTGGAACTCATAGAGCTGAGATTTTGAAAAGGCAATCATTTCTTCCAGGCTCAGTGGCGTAGCAACACCTAAATGATTTTTCACTGGCCCTCCTCTCGTTATGATCTGACAAATCATCCGAGTAGTATCAATTGTCAAGAAAAGCTTATCTCAACTTAGCCGTTCGGATTCGACATAAAACAGGAGGTCCCGCTATGGAATGGTTGTGAAAGAGCTTGGCCTTGGGTACTAACGAGCCTGTTGCTCTCTCAGAACTTGGTCTATTTGCAAAGACTTAAACGCTATTTTTGTCACTATGAATAACATGTGGTAATGATTAAAATTAAATTTATTTTGGGAAGCTTGAAGTAAGTAAAGCGTTTTATACTGTTACTGGATTTTCCAGTACCTCACTGGATTCGAGGTCAGTATACTGAATAATTTATAATAATACTGGATTTTATACTGAAATTTTATAAATTTTATTAGTTTGTGCGTACTGCAAATATTGAACAAGCTCTTTCAAAAATCAACTCTCGTCGGACGCACTCTTTAACTACACACTCGATACGTGGCGTTCCAAAAATTTGCCAACAAACGAGCGATGGGTTGAGATTTTCAAACAGACACACAAATTTTCCTCGCTGAATTCGCAGCGATTATCATATATAATTTGTGTTCTCTTTGGCGGGCCGGTCAAGCTCGTTTTTGTAAAAGCGAAAACAATTTGGAAGCAAGAGTCATTGCAGATTCATGATTCAATTTTTTTTCATATTGCAAGTCATAAAACCAATGGAGTGGAATTGCCTTGACTTCTTTTCAGTCTTGACTTTTCAGGACAAGTATGCTTTCAAGCAATCGAAGACAGAACAGCAGTCTGCTGATGTTAGTCTGATGTCAATGCAGTTCGCTGAATTGAACCCAGGCTCAGATTAATAAAAAAAATGTTGCAATCTTTTTAATGAAGTAATAAAAAAGTATCATCTGGGAAGAGTTGGGTATAGGCAATCACCTCGTACTTCAATATTCTTTAAATAGTAAAATTTGGATCCCAAAAACTATGCTGTTGCATATATTTCAATATGCATTAACTAATATTCATTACCAAGTTTAATTAAATATTTACCTTTACTTAATTTGTAATAGCCCTAAGGATCTATTAAATTTCGTCGAGTCTACAACGCTTTATACGCTTCAAAATGATGATATATCCGTTCCAATATCGCCTCACGTAAATGTTCCTACTACTCATCTTAAATACGAATCGGCGGCTCCTCCACCACTTCCACCTCGACGCAGGGATAGGGTGGACTGTTACATCGATATGGCTCAAAAACAACAGGCACCGGATGCACCTACTGTAATTTTCATTTTAATATTCGTTATAAATCGTTAAATCACTTTAAATTCATAGCTTCCTCCACGAGATGGTGAGCTAAGTCCCCCACCTTTGCCTCCCAGAATTATGAGTTCATCTGGCGCGTCACATAAATACAAGCCAAACGTAGTAATAGGTCAAAATAATTTGCTACTTCCACACACCAGTATTATTATGATGCGTAGAAACTCAGCTATGCAGAAGAGCAGTTCCAATTCATCAAACACAAATCTAACAATTGGTAAAAGTGAAGAACAAGCCCCATCTCCTGCACTTAGTAATTCGTCATCACCTAAAACACCGAATACCTCCGAATCGACATACGACTTTTCAATGGTATCTTCCAATGAGTCGAAAGGCATGCGTAAGCATATGCACACTTCGACAGCGTTTTGTGGAACAGATACTACTCCTAAGCTACCACCCAAGCCCGTGGTCAGTGGAACAATGTACAATACTGGTAAGTTAAAAAAAAGAACTAATTAAACGGAAATGAAACAAATTGTTTTTTTTTAGGCAAAAATACCATGTTTCTTTATCCCAGTATAAACCATGATTAAAATTGTTTGCAAGGCAATGTGATAGTAAGCTGCTTTTGTTCTCATAATAATTTGCCACATAATTATAAACTTTGTAAATATAATAATATTGTAGATCATAATATACGGAAAAATGTTTGTTGAAGTTCATTACTATATATAGATTTAAAGTGATTTTTGTTGATTTTTGTATTTCACAATCATCGCATTTCTTTTGAAGACAGGACTGCGATCGAGAATATAGTGAGTGCCACATACCAACTGATTAAAGTTTTTTTTTAGAATGCTGCAAAAAGTAACAAGATAAGCGCACGATCGAGAATATAGGGAGGTGCCAATCCAGGAACGATGTTCGCAAGTTTTACAAAAGTGTAAAATGTGAAAGCCAAGGATACAACAGAACAGAATCCTGCTCGAACAGAAATCTGTCGAGATGAACAAAGAAATATCGTAGTTGAGACACAGTCGATGCTGAAGAACCATTTCTGCAGACTGTTAGATGGTGATGACGATGTCAGGCAGAAGGAACCATTCAATATTAGCGACGACAGCGAAAACTACCAACCAGCCGACCTAAGTGAAGTGAGGATAGCAATATCTAAACTCAAACTTGTAACAAAATGTTTGAAGTTCTATCCTCCCACCTAAGTTCACCCTTATGACCTCGAACCACAGGCATCGTTGAAAACCAGTCCAGGCAAAAGTGGGAGGTTGTTCGAACACGTGATTGCAGCATCAGGCGTGCAAGTCGTGCTCCGTTCTAAGCTCGTCGGAATGGAGGGGATCTTGCTGTCAAATTAACGAACAGTTACACGTTTTTTCATGCCTCTCTTGAGGAGGAAGTGAGAGTTTTTTTTTTTTGCTTTGGAAAGGAAGCCCGAAATTGTCTCTCCTAGATTTTTATGAGTTGTTTGGCAAATTTTGGGTATCTGTAGGGGGAGGTGTTGGTGTCTCTCCGAGTGAACCCTCCGCTTTTGGGATTCGCGAATAGTCGCCATACCCCACATTGGTAGCTAACACACTCAAAATCTAGATTCGCTACCCCATGCTTAACACTAATTCTTACACCCCACACTACATTACTACATTGCTGGCTCCCGCAGCCACATCACATCCAAAAAAAAACTACTTCAGCACTTCATATTTGTAGTTTTCTTATCTTATCCGTGTGGGTTTTATCCGTGTCATTTATGGGCTCGTCGAGGCAACGGATTTACCGCGTTAAAGGAGGGTTAGGGGCAAAGGGTACCGGGTGGGATAGTTATTTTATGTTCAATTATTGAAGAAAATCCCTTTTTTAATATTGTAATATTTTGGTGTCCGGCAAGTTCTAAAAAGAACTTACGGTTATTAAAAAATAATTGGCCCTATCGAGGTATCCGTCGGAGCTGAAAATTCTCTGATTTTGTAAGATTCGGAAGATTTTTGTTTCGAGGTATTCTTCCGAAAAGCTGTTCGGAATATTTCTCCGACAATTCAGGTGCATTTTTGTGCAGCTAAGTGCCATTCTTTTTCCGAATTCATCTGACACAAATTCTTCACCGAATTTATTTACGAATTGTAGTGAAGTGAAGCCGTCGCGTCTGTGTAGTATTTTTACTACAAAAAAAAATTGTTCGCTCCGACGGATACCTCGATAGGGCTGAATAACTGGCTTAATTTACTTCACACTTCCTTTCCACAATACTAAAAAAAAGGCGGGTAAAATTACACAGCATCAGTCACACATTCTCTTTCCAAATATTTCGATTGAGATTCTTATTTTGTTTTTGGTTTTTGGAACGTAGGGGAGAGAAGGATAGTATGGAAATTGCGGAAGTTTTCCTCTAACAAGGAACAGCTGTCCTGGTCGTCCGCTTCCTATTTTTTTGTCGTCTTATTTTTCTTTCGCTTTAATTCCTTAATTCTTTTTACACTTTTTTTTAATCACAACCACTTGCCTCGTAAGTACCGAATTGAGTGACCGCTAGTCCGATCAAAATTTTATTCAGACCCCAAAATCCCGTAGGCAAAAGGGTACGGTAGGAAGACAGTTCACGTCATTCGAATCTTCTAACCACTCCCTATTTTCTCCCCTCTCATATTGTGTCACCATAGTGCAATACCGTATTTAATTGTACCGTATTGAGCGAATCGGTCTTAATTTATCTTCGCTCTCCCTCAAAGTCTAGTGTCCTTTCATGATCGGACAATAGCCATTGCACCAACCCTACTTTTTTTCCTGTTATAAGTGCACGAACCACGCAGTATGCAACTTGTTGGTTGCAACATTACAAGAAGCAACAATAGGGAAACATCAGATAAGCGGACACAAACCAAAAAATGTGGTTTCCCACAAGCTTAATAAGGCTGCCGAAAACAACGGCCTCCCCCCGGCGGAAATGACTTGGTAAATCATCTTATAAGCCAAATATGGCCTCAGCATCGTTTGCCCAGTCCACGGAAAAGGGACCCTCTGAACTGCGCAAACTAAAGAGGCATAAGTCTCCTCAACATCGCCTACAAGATCATATCTGCCGTAATATTTGAACGCCTGAAACCGTTTACCAACAAAGTGATCGGCCCTTATTAGTTTTGTTTTAGGCCTGGAAAGTCCACAACTGATCAAAACTAAAACTTCGGCAGATCCTGGAAAAAACCCTTGAAGTCCAAATCGATTCCCACCACCAATTCATCGAGAGGCACAATCATCCAAAAATCGATGCAACTACTAGCATACGCCGACAATATTGACAATATTAGTCAGACTCAACGTAATGTCATAGCCACATTTGCTAGTATAGAGGAATGGGTTTAGAAGTAAACGAGGGTAAGTCTAAGTATATGCTGTCAACACGAAGGGACACAAAACATCGACGAATTGGACAGAACGTCACCATTGACAGATAAAACTTTTTGGTAGTACAGAACTTTGTCTACCTCGGCTCCGCTATTAACTCTGACAACAACATCACGTTAGAAATTAAACGGAAATTGCTATGCCAACCGCTGTTTCTTCGGGCTAAGAAGGCAATTTAGTAGTAAATCCTTCACTCGAACTACTAAGGAGATCCTATATAATACCCAGATTACTCCTGTCCTGCTCTACAGCGCTAATGCATGGACTGTATCAAAAATGGATGAAAAAATCCTTGGTCGATTCGAGAGGCAAACGAAAATTCAACTAAGAACTATACGAGCTGTACAGCGACATGTCCAACTCCGCTTTGGACGTTTAAGATGGCTAATGCATGTAGAACGAATGTATACCTATATTTTGGCTCGCAGAGTCTTCGATTCTCGGCCAGTAGAGGAAACCTCGCCTTAGAACCATTTCGGACTTAGCCGGCTACCGGTTAGCCGGTTTTCTCAAAAAATAAGTATGTTTTCACACACATCCGGCAGCCGGCTAACAGCAAGTTATGAAATGTGAAATTTGTTCCATTCGTTTTCATATCCTTGAGTCGGTCGGTAGTTTTTAGACGGCTAAAAAAAGAAGGCCGAATAGAATTCATTGGGTTCAACCAATTAATCAAAAGCGGAAGGAATGTGGGGATTTTTTTATGTGTTATTCAATCAACTGCGCGAAGATCCTGAAATGTTCTCTTTTATTTGTCGAGTTTTAATAAACTTTTGATAAAATTAAGGATACTCTCCAATCCCAGGATATGACTTTTTTAAGGTCATAAGAGAAAGTAAATAAAATAAGAAAAACAATAAACAGAGAAAAAACAGACGGGCAAGAAAGCAAATTAATTTAAACGTGGTTAAAGGAAATTGAATCGCAACAAACATCTAAAACAAAGGCTCAAACTAAATTTAGAACTGGAACTTTTTAGAATTATGCGTACTGGGGATACTTAATTGAATAAAAACTCGTTAAAGTTAGACTAAAAAACCATATTTACATTGTGCATGAGAGCAAGTCTTGCAAAAAAACTTACCATATTCATTTTTCTGTTTTTCATCCATCACTTCAAAGTCATTATTTCATTCCTTAAATATTTCTTCCCACGCATTTTTTGTGCCATTTCGGTCATTATACATTTGTAAGCTTTTGTCTCAAATAACAGGCCTTGCTTCGACCAAGCTGATCAATTGTGTAATTTCAATATCCATTTAAAAAAAGTATTTATAACACAATTCACCAAAAGAAAATATTTTACACAAAACAAAACTAACTCCTATGCCTATCTTCTTGTCCACAGCGATTGGAAAACTGAAAACCGGTTATGTGTGAAGGCGCAATATGAGTTTATGTATCCACAACTGATTTGAGAATAGTTTACCCGGTTTCGGCGGCCTGCTGTGGCAGTGTGCATAGCCGGCAATGTTTCGGCAGCCGGCTACTGGTTAACCGGCGACTGTTTCGGTTTGCAGGTGTGAAAGCGCCCATAAGAATGTATTCCTAACGACCGCAACAGCCGGCTGCCGGCTATGAGTGAAATGGCTCTTAAGTGGCGCGCACAACTAGAAACCGACCTCAACCAACTTGGAGTGCGCAACTGCCGGGCTAATTGGAGAGGCATGTTGGTTGAGGCCGAGGTTCATTCCGGACTGTAGCCACTTTAATAAGTAAGTAAGTAAAGCACCTATAAAATTGGTTTAAAAACTCAGAAATAGTTTTTAACACCCTCTGCAATCGTGCATACAGAAAGAAAAAGTTTAAAAAATATAGATTTTTCGGGTCAAATCCCTTTTACTTGTCACCCTTGTACTTTTTTCAACCCAAGAAATCGATGTTTTTTAAACTTTTGTTTGGTATGCAGGATTGAAAAGGGTATTAAAAATAGTTAATAAAAACAATTTGTGGATTTTTTAATATATGCGGTTCGTGTCATCATATTGACACAAATGCGTGAACCAATTTTAATGGTTTACCCTTTATATTGAAGATGAAGACATTTAAAGGGTGTTTGCTTTAGTGGTTGGGTTTTTGAATAGAGATAAAACTGACATTTTGTGGTCAAATCGGGCAACTCTAATGCCATTTATGTTCAGTTTGGTTTGCCATTTCATCATGAACAGGTTGTCAAATTAACAACGCTTGCAAATTTATTTCGAAAATAATGGTTCAGTTCGTGAAGTTTACCGGAAGCTCCGTCCATTTTATGGTCGACATAATCGTCTATCAGAGCAATTAATTCGGTTAACCATGGATCGTTTTCGTACTACGTTTACTCTATGTGATAAAACGCACCCGCAGAGACGTCGAACAGTTCGCACCGAAGAAACAATTGCCGCTGTAGAGCAAAGTGTTGAAGAGGACCCGAATAAATCGATTCGCCATCGTGCACAGCAATTGGAGCTTTGTCCATCAACTTTATGGAAGATTTTGCTTACAACCTTACAAGATCCAGCTTGTGCAAGAATTAAATCCGCGAGACCATGCAATGCGTCGTGATTTTGATGTATGGGCCGAAAATGAGATTGATCTCGATGCTGATTTTCATCGCAAAATTTTGTTCAGTGATGAGGCTCATTACACCCTCACCAGATTAAATAAGAGTTTCCGGGTCATAATCCCAGACAGAACGTCATAGGAGAGCTACGAACCTGTGCTAAACGACTCGATTCACTTTTATACTGATGGCTCCCAAACAAATGACGGAGTGGGTGCTGGTGTCTTCTCCGACAGGCTAAATCTCAGCCTATCTTTCCGTCTTCCTGATCATTGCAGCGTGTTCCAGGCGGAACTCATGGTGATCAAAGAAGCCTTATCCTGGTTGAAAGAGAATGTAATACCTGCCAAGGATATTAGCATTTTCTCGGACAGCCAAGCGGCCATCAAATCTAATAGCAAATCAAACCTCAGATAGAGTCTTGGCACGACACCCTCTCCAATCCTGCATACCAAAAAAAAGTTTAAAAAATATCGATTTTTGGGTCCAAAAATTGATAAGGGTACCTACCTCTTGTACCTTTTTCAACATTTGTTGTCCCACCGATAACAAATTACATAAATTCTGCATTATCCAGTTCGATAAGGACTTTAAGGACAGTGACTGCAGGACACTGCTACTGCACGGACCACATTTACTTCTCCAAGGAGTTCTGTGTGATAAATAAACTGCATCACCTACCTTTGCAATAATTCTTAATTTGTTATGGTGAACTTTATTTCATTTAAAAAAAGGAATACATCGTTTGTTTAAAGGTATGATTTCGGTTCTTATATGCATATTTTATATATTATCGGCTTGGATGCGTGACTTCTGACATATCAACAACTGGCAGACTATCAGCATTCTCTCTCATTTCCAAGTTATATTTTAAGCGTATTGTTGCAAAGTACACAATCTCTACTAAACTTAATGAGGAAAATCCAATGAAGAGACCAAGCACACCCCCACAGTTGGCTATCAATGTTGAAATTGTGTAGAGTTCACTACGTTTCATGGCCGTGAATTGTTGCTCCTTGAAAAACACTCGTAATCGTGACCACATAAAACTGAAAATGAAATATATTTCCCAATGTGATATTTAAACAAAAATTCTATACACTCACTCTGGATGCTCATCGTAAGAGTCGTTTCTCGCTTTAATTGTGGCTAAACCGTCCATTCGAGATTGTGAGGTATCAAAATTATAACTCAACGAGACGCAAGCCGGCAGACAATTGCAATTACTTTTAAACATTGGATTCTTGAACGATTGTAGTATTTCTTGTTGTTGGACTTTCATTAAATCGTCTTCGGCATCATTATAACAGGAGATATCTAAATGATTGCACACCCTTACTCCTTCAGGTTCTATAAAAATAAGAATTGGTCATGGTCATCCATAGCAAAAAAATGTTTATACGTAAAATCAAAACTCTTACGTGGCATCGAAAATTTAACGCATCCACACTTCTCGATGGTAAAATTGGTCAAACATTCAAATTGGCAATTACTCTCCGAGTAGTATTTAAAAAACCTTAGATATCGCTCGCTGTTAAAGAAACACTGGCGTCTAAATAAAAATTCAGCACCAATTAATAACATTTTCTCTTAATGAATAAAACATTAGATACTCCTCTGGCTTAAGATCCTTTACTCCCCTTGATGTGGTTGTATAAATCGGATCAATGTGCACGATAATCTCCTGCTTGTGTCGGATTAGAAAATAATTGCTTGTCGAGTGTACAGCATTTTGGGGAGAGTTTAAATAAACCTTAATCGAATTAAAACTTTATTTTTAATTTTATTATACGGAATAGGAGTTTGTTGATCACCTTGTAGCCCTGCCTCAGACTTCGACAATTGTAGTCCAAGTTATGACCAAGACCTTGTAATAAAGCAACAAGTCCAAATCTTGCAGATGCACGCAAAACTCGCTTGGGGTATGACTCTTCAGTTTGGTTTATAAAACCATCCTCCATTGACCAAGTTCCATGGTATGTTGCAGGAGTATAATTTGCAGCATCGGCGAATTTATTGAAATCTACTGTAATATCATCGGGAATTTTTGTAGCGTAACTTAAAAAGTAGAAAAGGAGGAGTTATTATAGACTTAAGTAACTTCAACTTATAACTAATAATAAAACAGTTCTTTTTTTTAAATTTGATTTCAAAATGTAGAAACTAAATTTTTGTTTCTGCCAATATTTACAATTGAACAGAACAAATCGTTCAAATATCAAGAGAAGTTTATCAGAGTCGAATGAATTGTTCGTATACTAACTTACTTAAGTGGCGCTACAGTCAGGAATGAACCAACCAACTCAACCAACAAGCCAATTAGCACAGTCCTTAGCTAACTGGTTCCAGTTGATCACTCCAAGTTATTTGAGGTCGGTTTTTACTTGTGCGCGCCACTGAAGGCGAGGTCTTCCTCTACTACGTCCGACGTCTGGCTGGGAATCGAATACTGCCAGCCGGAGTATTGGTGTCCATTCGTTCTACATCTTGAACGTCCAATGCTCAGGTTTTTTTACCATTGGTATGTCGTTGTGCGGCTCGTATAGTTCTTGGTTGAATCTTCGTCTCCATAGTCCGTCAACGCAAACGGGACCGAAGATTTTTCGAAGAATTTTTCTCTCGAATCGACCAAGGAGTTCTTCATTCGCTTTTGATACGGTCCATGCTTCAACACCGTAGAGCAGGACTGGGATGATCAGGGTTATATAGGATCTCCTTAGTAGTTCGAGTGAGGGCTTTACTACTAACTTGCCTTCTTAACCCGAAGAAACAGCTGTTGACAAGAGTAATTCTTCGTTTAATTTCTGACGAGATGTTGTTGTCAGAGTTAATAGCGGAGCCGAGGTAGACAAAGTTCTGTACTACCAAAAAGTTTTATCTGTCAATTGTGACGTTCTGTCTAATTCGTCGATGTTGTGTGTCCCTTCGTGTTGACAGCATATACTTAGTCTTACCCTCGTTTACTAAACCCATTTCTGCACTTCCTCCTCTATACTAGCAAACGTGGCTTTAACATCACGTTGAGTCCTGCCAATGATGTCAATATCAATATTAAAAAACTACATTAATGTTGGTAAACGGTTTCAGGCGTTGACATAATATTACGGCCAACATGATCCTATGTAGGCGATGTTGAGAAGACTTATCCCTCTGTAGTTGCCGTAGTTAAAAAGGCCTGCTCTTTGTGGATCGGGCAAACGATGCTGAGGTTCCATTCTGCAATTTTCTACATTTGATACATATATGACTTTTGAAACGCCCGATTTTTCAGGCGCTCTCTTAAAAAAACGTTTTTTGGTAAAAGTTTTAAGTAATTCGAAATTTTATGAAAATATTTTAGAAATATTGTTATATGTAAAATGCGCCATCTTTTATGACTTTTATTGAATAAATTTGAAAAACAACCGATTGCTATATATGATGTATCATATTCAAGTTGGTCCTTTACAATTCAATCCAATCATGTGGACAAAGCAAAATGTATCCTCTTTACTGCGTTTTTTATCATCTACGAATGCCAATGCTTGCTTTGAATGATGATCTAGTCTTGTTGGTGTAGAGTTTGCTTTTTAAACAAGCCCACAAAAAAGAGTAGGATAAAATCTGGAATCTGAGCGGAGAATCATTTTGGTCATTCAATGTTGTTTTATGGATCTCTTGTGGAATCTCCGTTCCCAAAATGCAGCAATTTCATTTCTGAACGGCGCCAGAGAGTCTGTCGGTCATCAAAAGTTGCTTCCTATAAGCAGGTTCAGTGTCAACCATTAACCTATAAAGCGATTTTTTGGCCGTATTGCAAGCGACGTGAACGATCTGTCTGTTATATTCCTCGGCAATATGGTTTCACTGATGCAAACATTATGAGCGCGGTGACGATACGAGACATGTAGGTTCTTGGCGGCAATCTCTTTTACCGAAACGTCTTGGGCGTTGATCAACGGCCTATCGGTGATCTCCCACTGTCCCGTGCTCAATAAAATTCGACAGCTAACAACGAATAGTGTCAGACGGTGCTTTTTGGTGACGATAGACTGTATGCACGTTGAACACAACTAAATGACTATTTTTAATGTACAGCGTCACTATTTCGAGGCGCCGTTTCGGTGTGATTCATTCATTACAAAGTAATTGAACTGAAGTGATGTTTCAAAAACTGCGTATATTTAAAATGTCGATTTAAAAAAAATCGAATGCAATAATTTCGACATTCGAAAAGTCGATTGGTAAAAATACGATTATCGACTGATCAAAATGTCGCCTCTTATAAAGTCGATTTAAAAAATATCGACTCGTAAAAGGTTGACTGTGGCAAAGTGAATGATGTTTACATTAATAAGTCACTCTCGGATAATTCGTAATGTTTACAATAACAGTATTATTTCAATCATATCAACCTGCAGTACATACTGGTCATTCAATGACAAAATGGAGTGCATTATTACTTTACTAAAGTCGACAAAATATTAATTGAGGGATTTGTTCATCATTTAGAAAAAAAACAAAAAAAATATTTATATATCGGTGGCGATGTGAAAGTCAAATCAAAACATTAATGCCCGTTTTCACAGAGCTTAAGTGTGGGTTTAGCTAAGCCTAGGATCGAATGTAAACTTCACTTAATAAAATTTCGTTTTCACACTCAAAATTTAAGGGTGATTTAACTGCCATGGATTGAGTGTCATTGTGAATCATTTATAAAAAAAATAGATGTTATTGAAAACAATAAGTCAAAGACGTGTAGCAGTAGCGGAAATTTTATTGGAAATCGTAGTGAATCACCGAAAAATAATTAAATATGCAAAGAAAAATACACTGCATGGTTGCAAGTAGAAAAAGAATTCAATTGCTGCTGTTGCTACTATGACACTGCGGTTGCTACTACGACACTACACCGTTCGATTTTGCAATTTTAGACCTATTGCAAGGACAAGGAATATTTTCCATACTCCGTAGGATCGTTCAACGCAACTACATGTTTGAATTAGCGATCTTGTGGTAAATTGCAACTTCTTAAAGTTGCCATGATAAGCTTCTGCATTGATATCCGTCATCAGCAACTATGATGTTATTTCCGAATTTCTATTCAACCTTCCTTTTAACATTAAACAGATAAGATTAAAAACAGAATTTCTAATATACAAAACTGCTGACTGTATTAGAATGTGTGTGCAATCTAAAACTTACTCATACTAGCGATAGGGCTGAATATCTTTCTCTTTGTAAGAGAAAGTTAAAAAGCGTCACTCTACATAGCTTGATTGCGAAGTCGGTACATTAAATTAACTTCAACAGTCGAGGAAATAAAAAAAAAACAAATCGAGTGTGAGCTAACATGCTGTGGAAGTGAAACTGGGGAATTACCACATCAGTTATCGAGTTATACCGCGTGACTGAAAAATGTTGATTTGGTATGATCGCATACCAAATACGACCCAGTCGTGTACCCACCACTCGATTTTTTTAATGCATGCTGATGAAACAAAAATATCACTAAAGTCTCTAGCTGATATCAGCATCCCTCCACTTGCATAGAATATCAATGCCAACAGTAGCATACATTCTGGAGATGCAGCATTATTCTCAAACAAAAGGAAAGGATGCATTTGACGAAAAGAAAAATTTAAAGGCTTTCTAATATTATTTAACAAGTTGTTGCATGTTTCATATCATGGTGAATCTCCTCCAATACTCGAAGGGCTGAAATTTTGGATATTTGGAATCTTCTGTAAAAGTTACATCGTCCCAGATTTTGAAATGATTCGTTCGAGTGAGCTTGAAATACGCACTACAATGCTGTGATAGTTTTCCTAGTCACTCATATTTACCTCACCCGAGTCTATCACTTTCATTTAACTTTTTTTAATCACTTTCACAAAAAATAAGCAACTACTTCCGTTTATTTACAATTGAATAGGAAAATTAAATTGACATTTGCCTTCAACAGCATTGGCAGACAAACTATTTGGTTGCTTATGTAATAGCGTTTTCGATTGGGTACAAAAAGCACTCTTTTTTTACTCTAGAGTACTTTTGAAGAATCTGGATTCCAAGTCAGGGCCCTCATTCAGTAAAGAGATTATCGTTTGACGCTATAATTGTGGCCTAAAGATAAACAATAAGCTGTCAAATGGCACACTAACACACATAGAAAACCAGAGTAACCTCTTTAATGTTCAATTGGGACGGGTAAAATCTGAAATCTGAGAGTAAATCTAAAAATCCCAATCTAAAACGCTATAAGTTTTCACGAATGTATTTTTGGGTTTAAAATATTATAGGACGGTAATGTCAACTAAAGGGTCCGCCAAATAACTTTTTTTTTTTTGAAAATGCTATAAAAAAAAATACTGAATATTTTCTCAAATTTCTTTCTAGCCTACACAATCGGTCCAATTTTTAAGCACATTATCGATTGTGTGCAGCTGTATGTCACCAATGTCTTCACGAATATTGTCCTTTAAAGCGTCAATTGTCTCTGGCTTGTCGGCGTAACACTTATCTTTTACGGCACCCCACAAATAATAGTCCAACGGTGTCAAATCGCAGCTCCGAGGTGGCCAAACAACATCAGCTCTGCGGCTGATAATGCAATCTTCAAAAACAGGGCGCAAAACATCGAGTGTAGCTTCGGCTGTGTGGCACGTAGCGCCGTCCTGTTGAAACCAAATGTTGCCAATATCCTCCTCTTCAATTTTTGTGAACAAAAATTCGTTCAGCATGGCCCGATAACGATCGCCATTGACTGTAACGGCCACTCCTTGCTCATTTTCGAAGAAAAATGGCCCAATTATGCCTCTGGACCAAAATCCGCACCAAACAGTGACTCGTTTTGGGTGTATCGGCTTTTCAATGTATGCGTGCGGGTTTTCTGTGCCCCAAATGCGACAATTTTGCTTGTTTACATACGCGCCAAGATGAAAATGAGCTTCATCTGAAAAGATGATTTTTTTTTGGCAAAATCGGCATCTTCTCTAAGTCGATCGCTGGCCCACTTAGCGAAGCGAAAACGCATTGGATGGTCACTTGGTTTCAACTCCTGAACCAATTGGACTTTGTATGGCGTCATACCAAGATCTTTATGCAAAATTCGTCTCAATGATGTCTCCGAAATTCAATTGTTGAGAACGACGGTGAATTGATGTTGATGGCGCTCCACGCACACTTTTCTGCCACAGCAGCAATATTCTCGCGTGTACGCACTGTTTTTGGCTTTTCACGCTTTGGTTTATCGATGAGGATGCCAGTTTCTTTCACTTTTTTTCACAAGATAACGAACATACGGAGCTGACGGTGCTTCTCTTCATCCAAAATCCGTACGCAATTTTCGCACACATTCTGCAACATTACCATGATTTTCAAAGTAATGTCGCAATATTTCCCAGTGTTGTTCAAGCATATACACAACCATATTCGTTTAGCGGAAGGATAAAATGAATTATCTGTCAAATCAGACATGAGCTAAGTGGGGGCGCATTCACGAAATAAGCACTAGTTGAAAAAAAAAGTTAGATGGCGGACCCGTTATGTACTCTCTGGATCGACACTTAAGCTACGGCATTGGTGGTTTAAATTACACTACTACTGGAGTGGAGTTTAAGCTTAAACCTTCACTGTGAAAACGAAATTTCTGTTGATCCACAGTGTCCTTGGATCGACAATTAAGCTCGCACTGTGAAAACGAGCATAAATCAATAATAAAATTAGTTAACACATTCCTATTTTATTTTACATAAAAGTCGACATTTTTACCGACAACTTTCAATGGCCTGGATTTTAAACTGTCAACTTTTTTTTGTCGATAAAACTTCAGTCGACATTTTAACAGTCGATTAAATTTATATTTCTCCAGTCGGCATTTTTTTTTTGATTCGAAACATATCGAAATATTTTTGAAAACAAGCAATTCACTGTTTTACAGATCGTATAAATTAAATTTTCTAAAACCTTAATGACAGTTCTTTAAACTTCTCTGGACATTGGTCGACGAATCATTAATATATAGAATTTTAAAATAATACGTAAAACCATGCCCATTAATGAACAGGCAAAGGCCGATAGGTAAACTTTGATTTTGTTTAATATCACGACTTTTATTTTTTTCACGAATCCAATATTAGAGTTATTGTTGCTACTATTGATAGCTTGTAGTTAAGGATTTTAGAATAATAGTTTTGTATACCTTTCATTACGATATAGATCCGCAGCGGCCAGTCCATTGAATTGATAGCAAATTCCATCATCCGTTGCAACAAGTGATAAAATATTTTCACACAAATAAAATTGATTATTCCACTTGCAGAAAGGTGCGGTATTGTTCTTAGATATAGCCATATCACGCAATGTCTTTCCGATTGGAGTGTCCAAATCTGTTGGTAGACGAGCGGCAATTTCTTGAGCTACTTCTATATCACAAATATGCAAGGCTGCAGACAATTTTTCCATTCTAACCCCAGAAGCAACACTTGATATTTTATTATAACAGTTTAATACAACTTACTCTCCTCGTGATATGTTGTAGATAGTATAATTCCCAGCAGCGAATTGTTTAGATACCTTTGCGAAATTGAAAATATCCGTTTCTATTTTCGATTCGGGACATATGGTGATGGTCGGAAACGGGATTGTGTGTATAGGAATCAGTGTTTCATCAAAGCTTACAATCACTGGAGAATTCAACCATTTGTAATAGACCCTTCGGATGACAAAACAACTCAAAACAAACGACACAAGAAATAGTATTCCCCAAAGTGTTCTGAAAATACTTCACTTCATTAGTATTAAAACACTCACTGATATATGAGTTATCACTTATCACCTTTCGATCGGGTGCAGTTTTCGTTGAAAAATATACCGAATGCCATGCATTGATGTTTTTCTAGAGTATTCCATTAGAAAACCCTCCAACATTTGCATCTTGGTACCATATTTAATTTTGGAGTTAATTATCACTTGACTAGGCACATCACTTAAAATATCCGATGGAATAAAAGATTTATTTGATATTGATTCCGAACTATTGGCGATTTCACTGACTTGTTTTGCCATGTCCGATTTGTTCGTCGCTAATGTTGCAGATGAAATGAAAAACTGTTACAGTTTTCTGTTTTACGAACTCTATGTTTGCCCAAGCCCATGTTCCCCAAACAATTATATTAATTTTTTTTTCACTTCATGGTAAATGTAGACTAATTACCAGACAACTAGTACAAGGTATGTGAATTGCATTCGCCTCACATTTTTTGATGTCAAATAGAGAAAGACATTGCAGAGTTAAATTAATTTTGTACCTGTCTCATGAGAGAAGAAACTATTACGCTGAAACATGCTATAAAAAATTGCGGAAAATGTATCTTATTGTAAAAAACATGGTTTTATCCACACTTTATGTTTTAGGGACGTTTTTTTATAAGTCTAACTATCCTGAAGTGCCAAACGTTTAATGGAAAGTATATCAGTGCAAGAAAAACTATCAGGTTTTTCGGTCATTTGCAATCCCAGTCAATTAAACTGTAAACTGTAAACAGTCTAGAAATACGTTAAAGTTAAATTTTTATTAAAGTATAATCAAAATTGTTTAAGCTGCTTTTGCGCAAATTGAGGTTATCTAAAACCCATATACCTATGGGATGTACCGTTAGTAGAAGGACTTAACAACACGATTTGTGGGTGCACTATTGGGTTATACGTACATTTCTCTTTTACAGCGAGGTAAGGTTAAGATCAAATACCAAGCATGTGATAATTTGACAATTTTCAATATTTGAGCAAAATACAGAGAAGTTCAAACGTTTATTTTGGTTGGATGCAATCACGGAAACCACGTTGTTAGAATCAGTCTTCGTTTCGAAAAATTCCATGAAACATAGAAATTGGCTTAATGTGGCCAAAACTAATGGAAACTACCTAATAACGGGTTTGGTAAATCGAAGTTTTTCAAAAACGGCTCTAAGGATTTTTATTATACTTAACGCGTACATTGGTAAGCTCGGGGTACCTAGTTTCAATCTCAAAAGTGACAACACCTACGTTTTTATTACTGCTCTACCGTTTGCAAACGTCTGACTAACATCTAAGAATAACACTGCCATGAAAACCATCTCAATATTGCCTTTCGGATTCTGTGTAGTTTGCAATCAAAGACCATCGATGTTGTTCGTAAGAGAGTACTTTAAAAACTCACTAGACAATTACAATGATAGCTTATACTATTATGGGATAGTGTATAGCTAATGTGAGTGAGAGGGTATAGGCAATAATAATTACTTACTAACTACACAGATACTTCTTTGCGGCAAAAATAATAACTACGCACACACAAATGACGGGAATGCTAGGCATGGGACACTGGGACCCTGTATTGGCCATTTATGCAAGATATTTATTTTGTTTCCTTCACTTTTCCTAAAATTTAGTATTAAGAGTTCTTATACTCATAGTACATATTAACATCGCCACGACGTGAGATAACACGGCCATTGAATTTCTCGCACAAAAGAGACATTGTTTCGTTGGCTGTGTGGCACCATCTTGTTGGAAGCGCATATTTCACGATAACTGCTGGGCCGACCTCATTTTCGAAGAAGTACGGCCCGGCATCGGCTTTTCAACAATCACTTAGTATCGCTTAAGTGGCGCTACAGTCCGGGATGAACCTGGGCCTCCAATTAGCCCGTTCCTTAGCCCGGTCGGCATTTGCTAGTAATTGCACCGATTTTGGATAATTGTGCCTCAGATTTTGGCTCTGGAGTTTTGCAATCCTCTCAAGAAACAAATTGAAGAAATCACATGACAGCGCATCGCCTTGCCTAAATCCTTTTTTGGTATCGAATGTGCCGGTGGGGTCATTTGCGACTCTGATGGAGCAGCGAGAATTCTCCGACAATCGGACGAGTTTGGGCGGTATACCAAAACTAGACATGGCTCTGTATAGTTCGTCTCTATAAATGCTGTGAATGCGGCTTTGAAATCGATAAATAGGTGGTGCGTATCGATTGGGACTTCTTGGGTTTTTTTTTTTAGGATCTGCCGAAATGTGAAAATTTGATGAGTTGTGGATTTTCCTGGCCTAAACCACACTGATAAGGACCACAGATAGGATCTTTCAGGCAATCTTGAGGAGCATATGCCTCTGTAGTTGGCGGAGTTCAGAGTGTCCACTTTTTTGTGGATCAGGCAGACGATGCTGAGGTTCCATTTTTCAGGCATACTTTCACCCGACCAGATTTGGCTTATGAGTTGGTGGATGTTCCTTACCAAGTCATCTCCACGGGCTTTACAAAGCTCGGCGGGAAGGTCGTCATTTTCGGCGGCCTTGTTAAGCTCGCTTTCTTGCTCTTTTTTCTTTCTGAAAAGCCGCTGTTCTTCCCTTCTTTGCCTATAGAGCTCAATGGCAGCTCTCGCCTTCACCTCCAGCTTAGCCTTGTTGACCTCGTTTTGGCTGCGAGCATCTGTCGGCATTCCGCTTCACATCAGTGGTTTCTTGCTGGTAGCCGCGAGAAACCTAGAACATCAGTTGCGGCTGATCTAATGGCTTGTTTGCACCGTTGCCATTGTTCTTCGACATTAGAAGCTGGTGGTATGGTGTGAATCGAGAGGTTAGGGGATACGCGTTACGCGAAAGTCATGGCGGTCTGTCTGGCGATTGCAGTATTTCGACATTACATTTTTTCACAGTATTTCTGGTTTGTTGTTGCGTGGTGGATATCCGCATCCTTACCTTGGCTGCAAGAAGGTAGTGGTCCGAGTCGATGTTAGCCCCTAGGAATTTTCGGACATCCAAAATACAGGATGCGTGCCTCTTGTCTATCGCAATGTGATCAATTTGGTTGACTGTTCGTCGATCTGGAGACCGCCATGGCCCCTTATGTATATCGAGGTGAGGAAACCGTGTGCTGGCTATAGTGGCATTTCGTTGCGTAGCCTAAGTCCGTTACCAGACGTGTTGTCGTGTAGGCTATATTTTTCGACAGTACTGCTAAAGATGTCTTTTCTTTCTACATTCGCTTTAAAATCTCCCAGCACGAATTTAACATCGTACGTTGGTAGTCGCTCAAAGGTTTTGTCAAGGAGTTTGTAGAAGCAGTCCTTAGTTGTATCATCATTTTCCTCCGTTGGAGCATGAGTGCATATAAAGGCTTATGTTGGAGAATTTCGCCTTGATGCGGATTGTTACAATGCGCTCGCTAATGTCTTGGAAGCATAAGACCTCCTACCTAAGTCTGGCACTTATAACAAATCCGCATCCGAATAGTCGCCGTTTCTGCTCATAACACGGTCCATAGTAGATGTCACAGTTTTTCATATTCTTTTTGCACGGCCCATCCCATAGTATATCCTGGATGGCAGTAATGTCTGCTTTGTAGCAGTTTAGGGCTTCCGCTAGTTGTTCGCCTGCACCTCTCCTGTTTAATGTTCTCACATTCCAGGTGTAGATACGAACGTCGTTTAGCACTGTAGTCAACAATAATATCAGTCATTTCCGAGGCTATTGGTATCATATGGTTACAAACACAACCCCCAACCTGGAGGGCTAGTTCCAATTTATTAGATACCCCTAGGACACGATGCCATCAGTATCCACTACGTGATCGAACGCTGCATTGACCATTCGGTTCATCCGCCACCATCTCTGTTCAAGGGGCCTGACTTACCTTTGAGGTACCTAGATAACCTGTTGTCCGAATTTGTCGAAGCAGCTCATCTAGGTTTGCCTGGGACGGCATACCGGGAATTCATTCCGTGTCATGAGTATGCCCGGTTTGCTGAAATTTGCAATTCTCCCGATTGTGGACACATTTGGTCGATTATGCTGATCAAAAAAATCACAAGTGCACGAAATGCATTTTGATTTGAACGCTTTAACGCGCTGCTCAATTATGTACCTGTCCATGGTTGAATTTGTCAAGCACTGAAACAATGAAATGTCAAATTAAGTTCGTGCATTATGGTTGGACCACCATTTAATTCCTTTAGTTTGATAAGATGAGGCAGGATTTTAATTGCATATGCATATCCGTATTAAGACGAATTCATTTGATGTTTGCGAAATGGTATAGATTATAGATACTCGTCTTCGAATAAGAAAAATACACATGTTTGTACTTTTACTTCCAACCCATTTTTAAATAATCCCTTACAGAATGGTAGCACAATCAAGTCCTGGCAGTACCTGTGTTAGCGTTTTATTCTTCCATTTGTATATCGCTATTATAAATCGAAGTATTAACTACTCCCAGAGTTTATCAAAAATTGTTTACCAATAGCCAGTGTATGAAATAGGTTCTCCATTAGGCGTGTTACTGTTTTATCCTTAATCCAAACCATGTAGCCGTCGTGGAACGGCCGAAAGAAGCGAAGCTTTTACGTACTGGCCCGTGTGACGTTAATGTTAACATAGGGTGACGGTCACGATTTCACTCCTTCTCGGTTCACTCGCCATCTTTCAAGTGCGCCTTGGAGGAGGAAGTTAACGATTTAACTTTTTCTCGGTTCACTAATCCGGCTTGTCGAGTTAAAGGCATTTATAACGTCGAGTGTCACCACGGCACAGTACTGCTTCTTTCCCATTTCCACATTGTTCCTGATATGGCTTCGCGTGCTATGTCACACACTGCTTTTATGTCATCTGTGGTGCTGCGCTTCTTCCTGAAGCCGTATTGATGGTTGGAGTCCGTTCTTACCTTCGGTGTACTGGTCGAGTCTTTGGGGAATGATTTTCTACTTTGTGTCTAACATGCATGATGATGGTTGTGCTGGTAGTTTGTTCGCTTTTGGTGGTAGAAATAGCCTCTGTCTTTCCCATCGCCGTGGGAATTTTCCTTCCGCTAAAATGTTTCATACCGGTTTGCGTATATCTCTGCATGTGTTTTAATGGCTTCCTGTATGGCAATATTTGGTATGCCATTCATTCCTGGAGCTTTGTTGCTTTTAATAGCGCATACTGCATCCAGGACTACTGCAGTTGTCGCGGCTGGCATCACTTTCATGTCCCCTCTTGTTACTTGTGTCAGTTGGGAGTTTTCGGGACTATAGGGAAAAGGCAATTGACAATAGTGTTTATCAGGATCTGGCATGACGATGCAGCTGCTGTATCACTATTCATTTTTTTTTTTCATCATTATTCTGTATGCGCTTCTCCATGGATTGCGTTCGAGATCTTCTCTTTGACTATTGACCCAAATACCCATATACATATATACGTACTACAAAAGTACGCGCTACAAAGCGTATACGCCTACGATTTCGTCGGAGAAAACTTTAAAAGCAAAAAGTGAATTTTTTTATTGATTTTTTTTGCGAATTTTAAAATATATATAGGACATAACAGAACGTTAAACTGACGACGACAGGACTTGACATGACTTGAACTATTTTTTGTTTTACTTTTCAGGACTTAGGTTGCGGCTTAGGAGTGTAAGGGGCTATCTCTCGTAGACGTCGCCAGGGGGATAGCCAACGGATGTGTCACGTGACACAAAGGGGTGGGAAGGCCAGACTCTGCCATCAATATCTGGCGTGATTCGGGATCGAGATGAACCATTTATTTCTGTGAGATACTGGGATCGTGTGTAGGGTATTTCTAGGTTAGTTTTAAGATAGATAAGGTTTATTTTAGGGGCTGTTTAGTAATTAAAAACATTTAATTGCCAATCAATGGCATATCACACTTGTTTTTGTAAAATGCCAAACATGAAAATATTACACTATATTATAATGTAATTTAAATTAACTGTCCACTCTCATATTTGCTCTACTCTCAATTTTGACTTTTGTTTAGAATTAACGTTATAATATTTTATTGTTTGTATTGCTTTTATCTTTTTGATTCGTGGTGGCTGTTAACACAGTACTACAGTAAAGTCGACCTCTTTTCTTTTGGACATTCACAGAGTACGGACGCATAATTAATCGTGGTAACACTTACATATATACATATAAACACATTGTACATTTTACATTAAAAACACAATTCATATACACACATTACACATTCATTAAACATTAATTACACAAACAAAATTGAATTTATAACGAACATTAAACATTGATTTATTACAAAACATTTATTGGTCCTTCGATAAGCCGGATTAATTTTGTGACCAGTACACAGTGATTTAAATGTATGCTTTTAGTTACTTGCCCATTTTCAATTGCTAATTTATGATATTGATTGCTACATAAAGTGTGTATGTTATTAGAACACCGTTTCTTAAGAAATCAATCACAAATCAATTAATAACGAAACACTAATTGCATGTGCATAAATAATAAGTGCATGTTGTTTGTTTTTGTTTCTTTTGTGAACAATTTTATTTTAAATTGAAAATGAATGTCATCAAACAAAAACGCGGCCATGCCAAGGCGGGAATAACGAGGGCATTATCATTCGCTGAGTCAGTGGTCGATATCACTACGCTCTCCATGCTGGAAATTCATTTAGCTCGTCTCAATGACGCTTGGGATAACTTTTCTTCGCTACAAACGAAGCTTTATGATCTTTGTGAAGATAGTGAGTTTGTAGACCCAGAGCCCGAATTCGCAGAATACGAAGTAAAATATTGCAATGCGCATGCTTTACTTACTACGGCAATTCGTGATAGATTTGAAACAAAGAAAAAATCTTCGATATCTATTGATGAGCAATTGGTTGATCGACAAGCAACATTTTTGAAGCAAATTGAATCGAAAAGTGCATCTTATATCAAATCTGTTCAACTACCACAATGTGTCATACCAACTTTTTATGGGGATTATAAGGATTGGCCAGGTTTTAGAGATCTATTCACGGGAACAATTGATCGTAATTCTACGATTACTGCTACACAGAAGTTCTAGTATCTAAAATCATTTCTAGGTGGCGACGCCGCTAATCTCATTAAACATTTGCCAATATCGGAGAATAATTATGTCGAAGCATGGGATAAATTAGAATCGCGATTCAATAAAAGACAATTAATTATCCAATCGTTCATTCAATCGTTTTTTTCGTTACCATCATCCAGCGTTTTAAATATTCAATCTCTTCGAAAACTTACTGATGGAGCTGACGAAGCAATAAGAGGATTAAAGGCATTGCAGTCAACGACTAGAGATCCATGGCTCATTTATATTCTTCTTCAGAAACTCGACAGTGATACCAATCAGGCGTGGGCAGAAGAACTTGGATCTGATGACAGTTCCATAAGTGAGTTTCTTGAATTTTTGGAAAAGCGCTGCAGCTGCCTTGAGTCTTGCTTTACTCTCTCTCACCCTTCTAAATCTTTGAGCAAGGTTCAAAAACCCATTCGTGCACATGTTGTGGCAACTAAAACAGGATGCCCAAAGTGTAAAGAGGATCATTTCCTCCCTTATTGCCAGTCCTTTATTGGGCTAGGTATCAATGATCGTCGCAATTTCGTTAAGGAAAAGTCACTTTGTTTTAATTGTCTAAGACATGGACATTCATCACTTAAATGTCGTTCTAACTTTAGGTGTAGGACGTGCAACTCTCGTCATCATACACTAGTGCACCCTACACAAAACACATCACCATCATCGTCCACCAGTGCGCAAGCGCAAGGTCCTTCTGTTTCTTCTCAGACGGCTGAAGATTCCGTTGTGAATTGCCATTCTCTCGAGCCTACCCATCGCATATCAACTATTCTTCCAACTGCTGTTGTTAGAACTCGCGATAAACAAGGAGTTTATCAAAATATTCGAGTGCTGCTGGATACTGGATCTCAAGCTTCATTTATTGAAGAACGCACTGTTCAACGCTTGGGACTCTGTCGAAAACAATCTCGGATTCCTGTCACAGGTATCGCCTCCACTTCCGCCGGAGTTACCAACGGTTTAGTTAACTTAAATCTTTGTTCGCGTTTTAATTCGGACAATGTAGAGATAGATTGCCACGTTATAACTAAAGTAACGTCTTTAATTCCATCATCTTTCGTTGCCAACATCAATACCTCAGCTATTCTTTCGATGGATTTGGCTGATCCAAAATTTAATGTCCCTGGTCCAGTAGATGTATTAATTGGGTCAGATAAGGTATTTAATATCATTACAGGAGCTTCAATATTGGAAACAAATAGTGGACTTTTATCAGTTCCTACTCTATTCGGCTGGGTAATAGCTGGTAACCAACAGCAGCAAACGTATTATAGTGGTTCTGAAGTAAGGACCTTTAATACACAATTGGACTACTCTCAGGAGTTTAATCTGGAACATTTCTGGAGACTGGAGGAAGTTCAATGTGAACCAATATCATCGGTTGAAGAACAAATGGCTGAAGAACATTATTCAACAACGCACAGCCGCAATTCGGATGGTAAATATATCGTACAATTGCCGTTTAAAACAAACTCAAATCTAAGTCCAGAAAACTCGTTTCGAGTCGCTTTAAATAGACTTCAGTCCATTGAACGAAGATTTTTATCTAATCCTGACCTAAAACTACATTACACTCGATTTCTAAAAGAATACCACTTGCTAGGTCACATGGAAGAAATTCCACCTCATGAAATTAAGCAAACCAATTCTCATTATTATCTGCCTCATCATGCCGTTTTTAAAGGCGATAGTACTACAACCAAGGTACGGGTAGTTTTTGACGGCTCAGCTAAAACTAACAACTGTAAGTTTTCGTCCTTAAATGAAGCACTTCTCATTGGACCCACTATTCAACGTGACATATTCTCCATTTGTCTTCGATCTCGTCGACATTTGTACACTATTTCGGGGGACATCGAGAAAATGTACCGGCAAATCTGAATTTCACCAAATCATACCAATTTTCAACGCATTGTTTGGCGTGAAAATCCAGAAGATCCAATTAAACATTATAGATTATTAACCGTGACCTATGGTACCTCAGCTGCTCCATTTTTAGCAGTGCGTACACTAAAACAGCTTGCTCTTGATTCTACTCCAACACACCCTCTAGCTTCTTCAGTTATCCTCAACGATTTTTACGTCGACGACGTCATAACTGGCGCTGATACTGTTGAGGAAACCATTAATCTTCGAAACGAATTAGTTGACCTATTGAAAACCGCCGGCTTTAACCTTCGAAAATGGACAACTAATTGTTGGCCACTTTTACTTTCAATACCTGAAGATCAACGCGAGCTGTCTCCAATTGAATTTGAAGAGTCCAATATGGTTAAGGTACTGGGTTTGCAATGGTGCCCATCAAAAGATTGCTTTTCGTATAAAGTAAATATTCCAAAGTCAACGCTTTGCACAAAACGCAGAGTTCTCTCGGATGCATCGCGGATATTTGATCCATTGGGATTTATTGCTCCAGTTATCATTGCTGTTAAAATTTTCTTTCAAGATTTATGGCGAGAAAAATTAAATTGGGACGATGAATTGCCTCAGGAACTTGCTAAGCGTTGGACTACAATTCGAGATGAACTTCATCTCGTCGAATCTATTTCTATACCCAGACCACTTTGGACAAATAAAAAAAATTGGGAGTTGCACGCCTTTTGTGATGCTTCATTGGATGCATATGCAGCCGTCGTGTACTGCCGAAGCGTAAACGCCAACGGAGACGTTGCTATATCGTTGGTGGCTGCAAAAAGCAAGGTTGCTCCGATTAAAGTATTGTCTCTTCCGAGACTAGAACTCTGTGGTGCACTTCTTTTAACTCGGCTTATCAACAAAATAAGAAGTTCTTTACAGGAAGACGACTTTAAGGTTTTCGCATGGACAGATTCCTCAATAGTCCTTCATTGGCTATCTGCACCGCCCAAAAATTGGTCTGTATTTATAGGAAATCGAACATCGGAAATATTGTCTTCGATTCCACTGAAATCATGGAACCACGTTCGTTCTCCGTGTAACCCAGCTGATGTCGCATCTCGAGGAATAGCTCCATCTCTATTAGCTTCCACAGGAATCTGGTGGACTGGACCTTCATGGCTAAATAAGGGACATACTGAGTGGCCTATATCGCAGTATAGGATGCAGGATATATCTGTTGATCAACTGGAGAAGCGAAAATCAAACGAGGTTCAGGTATATGTATCTAATTTGGATTCAAATAATATTTTTGAACAAATTATTAAAAACTCGTCAAGCTGGATCAAATCCGTTCGTGTTGTGGCTTATATTATGCGTTTCATTGCAAACTATTTTCGTTTACCAGATCGTCGCGATAATCAAGCTATATCTACCGAGGAAATGAAGAGTGCAGAAACGCGTTTACTAAAAAGTGCTCAGCGTTCTTTATTTCCATTTGAAATCAGCACTTTACAAAATGGAAAGGAACTACCCTCTCGAAACAAACTCATTTCGTTATCCCCTTTCCTTGATAATATAAAAGTGCTTCGGGTCGGTGGTCGCTTAAAGAACTCAGATTTATCGTACAGTGAAAAGCACCCCATTATATTGTGTAAATCCCATCCAATAACAAAACTTTTAGTAGTATACATTCACAAACATTACTTACATGCCGGTGTATCTCTTATGTTCGCAATAATAAAACAAAAATATTTCATTATCGGTTGTCGGAACTTACTTCGTAAAACAGTTCATGACTGCATCATATGTTTTCGACAACGTAAAACATCGGCAACGCAATTTATGGGTGATCTTCCAGTGGAGCGTGTTCGGTTCTCTCGCCCCTTTAGCAAGGTTGGGTGTGATTTCGCGGGTCCTATTACGCTACGTCTGGCTCCTGGGAGAAATCCTAAATTTGTGAAAGCATACATAGCGCTTTTTGTATGTTTTGTCACAAAAGGTATTCATTTGGAATTAGTCGGCGATTTATCTTCGAATGCGTTTCTTTTGGCTTTAGATCGGTTCGTTTCGCGTCGCGGAAAGCCAACTGAAATATGGAGTGACAACGCAACAAATTTTCACGGAGCTAGGAGAAGGCTAGGAGAGCTCCATGATCTTCTACTCAGTGAGCAGCATCAACAAATTGTCATAAACCATCTCTCCCAAGACCATATAAGTTGGAAATTTATACCACCTTCTGCACCTCACTTCGGCGGGTTGTGGGAGGCTGGTATAAAATCAGTTAAAATGCATCTCAAACGAGTCATCGGTGAAAACAAGCTCACATACGAGGAGCTGTACACGCTGTTAACGAAAATTGAATGTCTTCTTAACTCGCGCCCCATGTGGCAAACTTCTGACTTCGAACCTACAGCGTTGTCCCCTTCCCATTTCATGATTGGTGAATCATATTCTGCTGTTTCCTTACCAGATTTCACTAATTCAAATTTATCAATACAAAATAACTGGTACCTTTTACAGATACTAATGCAAGGTTTTTGGAAACGGTGGCACCAGGAGTACCTGACGTCCCTACAAAATCGACCTAAGTGGCAGAAGCAACAACGGAACCTGCAAATTGATGACATTGTTCTACTTAAGGAACCAAATCTACCTCCTTCGAAATGGATTCTTGGACGAATAACTAGCATTCATCATGGCCGGGACAACAAATGCCGCGTCGCTACTGTACATACTCAATTTGGAGATTACGTTCGACCAGTGGTGAAGATTGCTCCTTTGCCTTTTGCTGAAAGACCTGAGTCTTCCAGGGGGGGCTGAATGTTTAGTAATGAAAAACATTTAATTGCCAATCAATGGCATATCACACTTGTTTTTGTAAAATGCCAAACATGAAAATATTACACTATATTATAATGTAATTTAAATTAACTGTCCACTCTCATATTTGCTCTACTCTCAATTTTGACTTTTGTTTAGAATTAACGTTATAATATTTTATTGTTTGTATTGCTTTTATCTTTTTGATTCGTGGTGGCTGTTAACACAGTACTACAGTAAAGTCGACCTCTTTTCTTTTGGACATTCACAGAGTACGGACGCATAATTAATCGTGGTAACACTTACATATATACATATAAACACATTGTACATTTTACATTAAAAACACAATTCATATACACACATTACACATTCATTAAACATTAATTACACAAACAAAATTGAATTTATAACGAACATTAAACATTGATTTATTACAAAACAAGGGGCTATATTAAGATTTCGTTTTAGCTTATTTTTATTCTTAGGCTAGTATTTAGATCCGCTAGTATTTTCCCAGTCTTTTATAGTGGTATTGGCATAGGCATTTGATATTTTCTTTTCCGCTTTTTTTATTTTCTGTCCTTTTCATTTTAGGGTCCTTTCAGTCTGTCCGAGGACAGCGTAGAGTAGCTTTCTTTTTTGAAGTGAAACTTCTTTGGGCTCGTCGGGGTAAATCCAAACATACATGTAACGACTCGAAAAGTCACGGGTAGGGGAAAGCTAACTTGGTGGGACAACGGCAGGCAAACAACAAGCAAGAGCGTAAGGACGAGAGAGCACTCTGTAGTGAGGTGTGACTGTGAATCCAATGGCCAAAGCACAATACACATCAAAAAATTAAATGAGAAAGGTGGGGGGCAAGCGCGGCGGACAGAACAAATGTGCGAACAGTAGAAGGAGAACACGGAACAACAACAACAACATGTGAGAGCGCAAGCATAAGAGATCGCTCTGTTGTGAATTTTGTTGGTTTAGTCATAGTGTGGATAAGGGATGAAAATTGGCTTTTCAGCATTGTATTGAAAGTTAAAAAAATTGTATTGAAATTGTACTCGTTGATTTTGATCATTGTCTGGTGTTTTGATTAGCTATTTATTTTATACAATTATAATATCGTCAGTTCAAAGGTTAAAGTAGGTACAAAATTGATGAAAATATAAAAATCATTAAGTGCAGGCATTTAATTTCACATAAAAGAAAAAAATTAGACCGTAGAAGTGCTACGAGGTTGAAGTGAAACTATTATCAAACTATTGACTTCTTATACCCTATCTCACAGAGGTATATTAGTTCTTAAACATAGTTTGTAACATAGAGAAATAATTTTGCTATATATACCTCAAAGTATACCTATAAATTGACTCAGAATCGCTAGCTGAGTTGATTAAGCCATGTCTGTCTGTCTGTCCGTCCGTCAGTCTGTACGACACCGATTTTTAGGACTTACATTTTGAGCTAGAATAATGAAATTTGGTAGACTCATCTATTGTGATGTCATACAGTTTATATAGTGGTGTCGTTATTAAAAATACTGCAGCCAAACCTTAATGGTTCTATTATTGACCAGACCGCTCAAATATCTGGACTTGTGAATTTTCTTCTTTTTAATGTGAACATTGATGCAATGATCGTCATCTTGATGTCTTGGAAGTTTTTTCACCATTGTATTTACTTCAACTGGAACGTTGATGATCTGGCCATATATTCCATATTGTCCACGTCCATGCCGTAATCGTCGTATTGGCATGAATAGAATTCTTGGTGATATAAGTCTTTCTGATACCAAGTCTAGGTGGGGCAGATGATGGGGTATTTGGGGTGGATAAAAGAAGCCATTATACATTGACAATGTTGGGACAGAGGCGGTGTTGAGTGATCTGAAGCAAGTATTGCAAACTTTCATTTGTTCTCTATTCATAGTCGGTAAAATTGTGTTCAAAATGTCATCATGCTGAATCGCCAGAACTCTTAAATCCTCTTTAAACCACAATCGATCACAAATAGAGCAAGGAAAGCCAAAAGAGTTATTCTTAAATTTGTTATCGAATTCTTTATGAATATTCTCAAATTGAATGAATAGCCTTACAAAGTAGGCTGGTGATAACTGTAAATTCTGGGATGTCATTTGCCCTTATTGACGGATGTCTTTAGCGATACATGGAATATTCAGGGTCGCCGATACATTAAAATCATTGAAGGATTTATCGGCTTGTTCGACTTCCATTGCCAGTGAAGCGTTCGGAAGTTCTTGGACGATGACAGCCCTCTTCCTTGCCCTATGTTTCCGGACACGTTCTTTACTAGTTTTTGTTTTCTTTTTAGAACGAAGTCAAGATCGATATTCCTTGCACCTCTGTGCATTTGATTTTGGCATTTTGATGTAGCGTAAAATAAATTTTTTGTTTTCCGCTATGATGCGTTCACCTCAAGTGACTGTTCATAAATGTCTAAATGAAATGAAATATCGCATGCACCACTATGAAAGTATGAAATGTCCAAAATAACACACACTATGACACAAACACATATTTCGTTTTTCGTACACAAAATTATTTTTTAGGGTGTGCTTTTCAAATAATTAGAAAAATTTAGTTTCGAATTTTAAATCACTCTCAGTTGATCAGGTTCCGGCAAGCGCTCTGCATTTTAAAGACAATGGGTTGGAAGGCCCTTATACACGCACAAGCTCTTTCGCAGTTTTTCAGTACAGAATAATATTTGACTCTGTGTGTGGTGATTTCATTTGGTAGCATTCATGATTTATCGATTTTGCTCAATTATCACTTTATCAGCGTTTGGTTTCCTTTTCCCAAACAAATGAAAACGCTTTTGTCGCAAGCTTGCAAGTCTTTATTTTCTTAAAACAGTTAAACTCAATGTTTCATACAATTTCAAGTCGCTAAGATCTGCATTTAGTTTCTCAAAATTAAATTAAATTTCCACATAAATGGAATTGAAGAAAATGTTTGTCTGGTATTTTATCGTCTGTCAAAAATATCTGATCATTTAATCACGGGGTTAACTCTAGATATAAATCGACTGAAAAACTGTTTTCTCGAGTTAACTCGAATTTAATCCCGAAACTAGGATGATCTCGCACTGAAAACTGTGCCTTAAAAGTCCTTTTTAAATTCTAACGACTAAATTTTAAGACAAGAAATTTTGTAGCCATCTTTATATTTTTTTGCATCCATAGAATCGCACTCCATTTGGGAACGCCTTGACTCTAAAAACTTTAACTCTATTTTTTGTAAATGACGAATTAAAAAAAAACGAAATCTTGATGACTGCTGTAAGCAACGATTTTAAAAATTTAAACATTATACTGATCCTGGCAAGCTATCAAGAGAGTTTACTCAAAACAGAAATATAACACGATTTCGCAAAAATAATGAATTTTTATTTCCGTTAAATGATCATATGACTAAAAGCTGACAAAAGAGTGGCGATAAAAGGAAAAAATGATCATAAGTAGTGACCGTTACGGCCATTATGTGCATTGAAAAACATAACTAAATGAGATAGAGATTTTTTCTTTTATGTGAAATTAAATGCCTGCACTTAATGATTTTTATATTTTCATCAATTTTGTACCTACTTTAACCTTTGAACTGACGATATTATAATTGTATAAAATAAATAGCTAATCAAAACACCAGACAATGATCAAAATCAACGAGTACAATTTCAATACAATTTTTTTAACTTTCAATACAATGCTGAAAAGCCAATTTTCATCCCTTATCCACACTATGACTAAACCAACAAAATTCACAACAGAGCGATCTCTTATGCTTGCGCTCTCACATGTTGTTGTTGTTGTTCCGTGTTCTCCTTCTACTGTTCGCACATTTGTTCTGTCCGCCGCGCTTGCCCCCCACCTTTCTCATTTAATTTTTTGATGTGTATTGTGCTTTGGCCATTGGATTCACAGTCACACCTCACTACAGAGTGCTCTCTCGTCCTTACGCTCTTGCTTGTTGTTTGCCTGCCGTTGTCCCACCAAGTTAGCTTTCCCCTACCCGTGACTTTTCGAGTCGTTACATGTATGTTTGGATTTACCCCGACGAGCCCAAAGAAGTTTCACTTCAAAAATCTCTATCTCATTTAGTTATGTTTTTCAATGCACATAATGGCCGTAACGGTCACTACTTATGATCATTTTTTCCTTTTATCGCCACTCTTTTGTCAGCTTTTAGTCATATGATCATTTAACGGAAATAAAAATTCATTATTTTTGCGAAATCGTGTTATATTTCTGTTTTGAGTAAACTCTCTTGATAGCTTGCCAGGATCAGTATAATGTTTAAATTTTTAAAATCGTTGCTTACAGCAGTCATCAAGATTTCGTTTTTTTTTAATTCGTCATTTACAAAAAATAGAGTTAAAGTTTTTAGAGTCAAGGCGTTCCCAAATGGAGTGCGATTCTATGGATGCAAAAAAATATAAAGATGGCTACAAAATTTCTTGTCTTAAAATTTAGTCGTTAGAATTTAAAAAGGACTTTTAAGGCACAGTTTTCAGTGCGAGATCATCCTAGTTTCGGGATTAAATTCGAGTTAACTCGAGAAAACAGTTTTTCAGTCGATTTATATCTAGAGTTAACCCCGTGATTAAATGATCAGATATTTTTGACAGACGATAAAATACCAGACAAACATTTTCTTCAATTCCATTTATGTGGAAATTTAATTTAATTTTGAGAAACTAAATGCAGATCTTAGCGACTTGAAATTGTATGAAACATTGAGTTTAACTGTTTTAAGAAAATAAAGACTTGCAAGCTTGCGACAAAAGCGTTTTCATTTGTTTGGGAAAAGGAAACCAAACGCTGATAAAGTGATAATTGAGCAAAATCGATAAATCATGAATGCTACCAAATGAAATCACCACACACAGAGTCAAATATTATTCTGTACTGAAAAACTGCGAAAGAGCTTGTGCGTGTATAAGGGCCTTCCAACCCATTGTCTTTAAAATGCAGAGCGCTTGCCGGAACCTGATCAACTGAGAGTGATTTAAAATTCGAAACTAAATTTTTCTAATTATTTGAAAAGCACACCCTAAAAAATAATTTTGTGTACGAAAAACGAAATATGTGTTTGTGTCATAGTGTGTGTTATTTTGGACATTTCATACTTTCATAGTGGTGCATGCGATATTTCATTTCATTTAGACATTTATGAACAGTCACTTGAGGTGAACGCATCATAGCGGAAAACAAAAAATTTATTTTACGCTACATCAAAATGCCAAAATCAAATGCACAGAGGTGCAAGGAATATCGATCTTGACTTCGTTCTAAAAAGAAAACAAAAACTAGTAAAGAACGTGTCCGGAAACATAGGGCAAGGAAGAGGGCTGTCATCGTCCAAGAACTTCCGAACGCTTCACTGGCAATGGAAGTCGAACAAGCCGATAAATCCTTCAATGATTTTAATGTATCGGCGACCCTGAATATTCCATGTATCGCTAAAGACATCCGTCAATAAGGGCAAATGACATCCCAGAATTTACAGTTATCACCAGCCTACTTTGTAAGGCTATTCATTCAATTTGAGAATATTCATAAAGAATTCGATAACAAATTTAAGAATAACTCTTTTGGCTTTCCTTGCTCTATTTGTGATCGATTGTGGTTTAAAGAGGATTTAAGAGTTCTGGCGATTCAGCATGATGACATTTTGAACACAATTTTACCGACTATGAATAGAGAACAAATGAAAGTTTGCAATACTTGCTTCAGATCACTCAACACCGCCTCTGTCCCAACATTGTCAATGTATAATGGCTTCTTTTATCCACCCCAAATACCCCATCATCTGCCCCACCTAGACTTGGTATCAGAAAGACTTATATCACCAAGAATTCTATTCATGCCAATACGACGATTACGGCATGGACGTGGACAATATGGAATATATGGCCAGATCATCAACGTTCCAGTTGAAGTAAATACAATGGTGAAAAAACTTCCAAGACATCAAGATGACGATCATTGCATCAATGTTCACATTAAAAAGAAGAAAATTCACAAGTCCAGATATTTGAGCGGTCTGGTCAATAATAGAACCATTAAGGTTTGGCTGCAGTATTTTTAATAACGACACCACTATATAAACTGTATGACATCACAATAGATGAGTCTACCAAATTTCATTATTCTAGCTCAAAATGTAAGTCCTAAAAATCGGTGTCGTACAGACTGACGGACGGACAGACAGACAGACATGGCTTAATCAACTCAGCTAGCGATTCTGAGTCAATTTATAGGTATACTTTGAGGTATATATAGCAAAATTATTTCTCTATGTTACAAACTATGTTTAAGAACTAATATACCTCTGTGAGATAGGGTATAAGAAGTCAATAGTTTGATAATAGTTTCACTTCAACCTCGTAGCACTTCTACGGTCTAATTTTTTTTTTTGTATTTTCTGGCACGAACAAAAATGTTTGTTGAGCTGGGATGTCTGATGAGAGGGCAAGAACTACCCCCGTCCGACGAGTTTAGCCGAGCAATCGCGAGCGTGCCGAGTCCTTCTCTCCAGCATCGAAGATGCCTCCGTGGCCAACTAAGACTCACAACAATGAGTGAAACTCACGTTTAGTCTTTTTAATGAGTTTCCTGAGTTTCTTCCTCTTTTTTAGAAATTGCTTTCTTATATTTCGTCAGAGTCTTCTCTTCGCCTTTGTCTTACTTGCTGCTGCAGACTTCGCATTTTTAGGCACACCGCTTTGAGCTTCTGTATGTTATCTGTCCACCAATATCTACACTGGATTTCTTCCATTTCATCTCGTTATTTGTTTTGCCTGCTCCTCTACGGTACCTCTAGTGGTCTTCATGTTGGCGGCCAGGCAGTAGGTATGTCTATGGATTCCTTTTTCCAGCCCCATCTTTTGTACTTTAGTCAAGGTTCTTTGGTACTGAAATCTTCTCCTTTCTATAGTCTTGCATATGATGGCTCGGTGGTCGCTATTTGTATAGACATCGGATACTTCCTGTTTTGTCTTATTTGCTATGGTTCTACTGGCAAATATGATATCTGTGAAGGAACTTGCTCAGTTGCTCTACCATTGTTGAAAGTTTCATTGTTTCCTTTGTTTCAACGCCCTCATAGCCTCCATCAGTGCTTCTCCCCCGTGGTTGGTTCTCTTGCTACACCATTCACTGCCCACGCATTAAAATCCCCGGCTACGATTGCTGGCGTTTTCCCACCTATGTCTGCTGCAAAAAGGTCCAAATTTGTTGGAATTCTGGCATGCTGGCGCTCGGTGTAGCATAAAAGCTGAAGGAATGTATTCCTTTTTTTTTTGGCATATACGTAGTTTGGTTTTTTGCTGGCGTGTTTTCGCGCGAAAGCACAGTCTCCGCATAATGCTGCTTTTTTGGGTTGTATCAGTCACCCATCGTCCTTGCTTGTTGTCTTATACTGGTCGCATAAAATGGCTATGTCTGCTTTTCCTCTAAGAAGGTCTTGTGCTGCCTCGCAATGGTTGAGGTTTAGTTGGATACAGGACAAAATTATATGACTCGTTCTGTATAACAGCGTAAGATGGCTGCTCATCTTATGAATCACCGATTGTGACTCAGTTACTCCGATTTTCCATTTTCATCACGAGAGGATTATAATTCGGATCTTGTTCTCCTAGCTATGACTTTAAACATGTTGATACAATTTTCAGCTAAGAAAATTCCGCTCTATCGGAATATGCCAATGCGATACAAAACCGCAGACGAGTGTACTTCAATAAAAGTGCTGCCAAATAGTATTTTAAAAGAGACATTTTAATAAGATCACTTTTTCTTATCTGTTTTTTGTTAAGGTGCATTTGAACGGGGATAAATATAAGTATTTAAAAAAAATCTCAGGAAACGTCCAAGCAAGGCGTTATAGTTCAGCATATTTTGACTAAAATTTGATGTATGCCTGATTTAAAACGAAACGAAGTGGGGAAACGTACTTAAGCGGGTCTTAATTAAACGGGTGTTGTCGTATATGATATTTATAATTTGAGATAAGTAAGCCCTTCAATTGCAAAATACTGTAAATGTCACATTTGGTTTATTATTCATCAACGATTAATTTCCATATCAAATACTGTCCTATTTCATTCGGCCTTATTTCACGTCACCAACAGACCATCTACATAAATTTCTGACGTTTGTGAATATGCTATGTATAATGGAAATGTTTTTAATTAAAACGATGGTAGGGGAATTGTGAAAAGATACCCCTTTCGTCATCTTGCTCATGTCGTGTTCTAGTGACACCTTTATCACGTGGGAGCAGTACAAATTAATAGTTGTGTTTTTTTATTTGACACGCTGTGTAGATAAAATATGCATATTTGTTATCAAATCAGAAATCGCCACTGTCTATGACTGAGAACATCGTTCTAACTCTTTCGCAATCAACGCCTATAACGCCTCTGGCACTGAGGGTCCGTGATAACCCACATTAGAGCAGGTAATCTAATGAAACTGACACATCCCAAAGGACCACTGCAACCATTAGAACTAATTGCCTCCATTTTAATAGCACGCATTAACTTATATTGCATTAATTAAAATAATTATTTTGGAAACATTCACCCTAGACCTCATCGTATTGGCATATAAACATTTCGCTGGAGTTTCCAAAGTCATTTTTGGTTAAGCAGTCAAGGGAAACGGAAGTGCAGCAAAATTTAGCAATTATGAGAAATAAGGTTGCAGATATTAGCAGCAGTTCAGATTCGGTGTTTTCGAATATTCCTTCGGACTTTTTAAGTGATGTGCCTAGTGAAGTGATAATAAAATCTCGCATCAAATATGGCACTAAGAAGCAAATGTTGGAAGGTTTTCTAATGGAATACTCCGGAAAGTCCTCTGTACATGGCATCCGGTATATGTTTCAAAGAAAGCTACCACTACTCGAAAGGTAGATAAACCCTGCAATAGTAATGGGAAAATGTTATATTCCGTGGGTTCAGATAATGAAAATATTTTAAAATGAGTGTTTTTTTATATAAAAAAATAATTAACGCTCGTTTACATTTCAGACTACTGTGGGTAATACTGTTTTTGGTATCGGTCGTTCTGAGTTGCTTAGTCATCGCAAGAGTTTATGGCAAATGGTTAAATTCTCCAGTGATTGTGGGCTTTGATGAAACCTTGGTTCCAATTAGCAAAATTCCATTTCCAACTATCACAATATGCCCTGAATCGAAGATGGAAAGGGATATATTCGATTTTGGGAATGTTACTCTGCGGTTTGCTGCTGCTAATGAAAGTAGCGATAGTCTATCAATGGAAGAGTAAGATAGATAGATACAAATTTGATGATTGAAATTTAATTACAACTTTTTGGGTAGATTGGAACGACTGTCTGCAGCCTTGCACATTTGTGATATCGAAGTGGCTGAAGCTATTGTCGCAGGGCTTCCTAAAAATCTGGCACCACCGATAGGAAATACATTACGTGGAATGGCAATATCAAAGAATGTAACGGCACCTTTCTGCAAGTGGAACAATAGATTTTATTTGTGTGAAAATATTTTCTCACTTGTTGCAACGGATGATGGAATTTGTTATCAGTTTAACGGGCTGTCTGCCTCAGACTTGTATCGTAATGAAAGGTAAGATATTGTGAGTCTTTGAAAGCGCTCATATTTATAAACTATAAAATGTTTCATGTTATATATTTCTTCAATTATTTTCAAATTATTTATTCGAAGCAAGTCATCTCTAATTAAGAGTAGCTAATGTCATTTTTTAAAACAATGCTTATTAAGTGTAAGGCGGCCCTTACACGGTCAATCGATTGACTTCTACTGATTGACATGTGTTTGTGAAAATGTATGTGTATGAGCAAGCAAGTTTGATTTTGCTTGATGAACGTCATGCTGGTTTATATGTGTAAGGGTAGGATTGACGCAATTTTTGGTTTGTTTCGCGGAAGAGAAAACATGACTAGCGCTAGCGGAAAACTGAAGGACGATGAAGACCGAACACTCATCGCACATCCGTACACCACGAAAACTCACAAAAACTAAAAATTTCTCGTCAATCGATTGAACTGTGTAAGGGAAGGGGTAGCGTCAATCCATACGCGACGCATGATGTCAATTGATTGGCAGCTTAAGTATTTTTTCATTACACTTTGAATCGATGATATCAATTAACTGGTTGCAGCTATTTTTGATTGGAATTCGTTTAACAGCATTTCCAATCGGTTTGACGAGAACTTTAAACCATGAGATATTCTATAAGATCGGCCATAGTATGTGGTTTGTGGATGTACACTGTAGCGCTCGATTCGGCCGATCTTTCCCGTTAAATAAAACAATTTGCCAAAACGAGACTTTGGAGTTTTCGGAAATGCATCCTTCAAAATGTCCATTGTCCATGCAGTAGATGGAATGGAGCATGAAGTGGGAGATTTACTCGGTGTTGCTGCTCATTACTTACCTTGGTTAGTATTGACTTAGTAACTTCGATTCCGGACTGGGTTTGTTAAGGGACCCATAGGGAATCGCTGCGTAATCTCACCATAGACTATAGTATAGTACCACGGGAATCAGGAGCCCCTAAGACTTGTCTTAGCCTGATTTTGAGGTAGGCCCCCTTGTGGGAGTATCGTGGTGGCGGAAACGTATGGTATTCTAAAGTTGTGGAGGCTTTAGAATACAAGAGGTGCAGATAGACCTCGGTCCCTACCTACCAATGATCAAGTTCGTGCCTAGCAACATGATTTTCCAAATGCACTGATATAACACGTCCTATAATGGGATGTTAACCGCAACTTTTCTATGGTCCCGATATGTGGGTAGGCCCACCGTGAGATAAGAGCCGTATGTATATGTGCTCACGTAAAGCATACTTTACATTTCTCTATCCCTATTGGTACTTTTTGTCGGTTTAAACTCAAAAAGTATTGGCATTGCCTTGCTGTCAGTAAAATCAAACCAAACGTTGCATTTTCTACGTTCATTTTCTTGAATCTGAATCTAAATCTGAGGGGAAACATCATGGGTCTAAATTGTTATGTCTCGCTTTAGTGGCTTAATAGTACTTGGTTGACAAGGTATTACTCTGGGGCTTTCATTACCTGGTTAGAAATCGAAAAGACAGATGGAGCATTGCAATTCATTCTCTCACGTCATCTCAGATACTCAATGTGCAGTTTTTGCCTCCAGAAACAATCAATGCCATCAACAGGACCGACATTTTTCCTTTAAATATTTATTGAAACTACTAAAACTAGTTAGCTGTATATTTTTCGAATTCTTAGTGCCTTATTAGTGAACCTATTTCTAAAGTGTGTTTTTTTTGAGGTATAGAACTTCGAATTGAAATAAAACACAAGAAAATCGTTTTAATGTCCATTTGGCTTTATTGGAAGGATAATTTTATGCCATTAATGTATAAATATGATTTCGGGCATATGGCCGCCGCAGCTGGTTCGAATAAAGGCAAGTCTAGAGGTCCAATTTTCAAACACTTTTTCGAACATTTGGGGCCATATGTCGGAAATAACGCCACGAATGTTGGCTTCCAAGTCCCCTAACGTTTGTGGTTTGTTGGCATAGCCGAGCGACTTCACATATCCCCAAAGAAAATAGTCCAATGGTGTCAAATCACACGATCTTGATGGCCATTGAAAGGTCCATTCCGCGAAATTATATGCTCGTCGAATGTTTCCTTCAATAAATCGATTGTGACGTGCGCTGTGTGGCATGTAGCGCCGTCTTGTTGGAACCACATCTCATCCACATTCTTGCCATTCAATTCGGGAACAAAATAGTCGGTTATCATGACTCTATAATGGTCTCCATTGACGGTAACTGACTATCCAGCATCATTTCGGAAGAAGTAAGGCAAAATGACTCCACCAGCCCATAGAGCACACCAAACAGTCAGTTATTGTGGATGTAATTGCGTCTCAAAGGTCTCATGTGGATTCTCTTCACTCCAAATGCGGCAATTTTGCTTGTTGGTGTTTTCGAAATAAATTTGCACGATTTGCAAGCGTTGTTCATTTGGCAACCTGTTCATGACGAAATGGCTAACCAAACTGAACATAAATGATATTAGAGTTGCCCGATTCGACCACAATATGTCAGTTTTATCTCTATTCGAAAACCAACCTCTAAAAACACATCCACCAACCTCATAACACCCGTTATGTACTGAATCATTAATGGATATTAATTTATTAACCTCGAAGTAAGACTACGAAAATACCCAACAAAAAAAAAACTAAATAAAAAAGTAGTTTTCGTAGTTTTAATTTTCTTAAAAACTAAAAATCATAAAATTATATATAACGTTTAGAGTTTCATTAAAAATTAATAGGGCAGTGTTCCAATTTCATAACCAATCATACATAATTTTCTTCAAAAATGTTTTGTCAGTTAATGAATGACTGGATTTAAAAAAAAATGTGAAAGGACAGTTTGGCAAGGTAGCATTACAAATAACAGAACATACCTAGCTGTCAAAACCGAAAAGTACTTTGGTTTTCAAAACTTTTTTCTCATTTAAAAGGTCTGTTCCCGTACAAAATAATGTTTACTGATTCTTACTGATTTTTACTTATTGCTGTTCCCGTAAGCAAAAATAAGACAAAAATCTGTAAAAAAATTTACTGTAGAAATTTCTGTTGGTAAAAATCACTAAACTGTCAGTTGGTATCTAAAAGTGACAACTCGCTTGTTTTGACAGGTGATTTATGTCATTTGTTCTTTAAAAGGCATACAAAATATATAATTTTACTGTTTTTAACTTAAACGCGTTCCCGTAATTTTTGGTAATTTTATCTCTTTCTGTGATAATTTACCCCAGAGATTTGATAATTTACTAATTTTTTACAGAAAAAGTACGGGAACAGACCTATAGTTACTGTTTTTTTTTAAATGCCCCTTTTACCAAAAACGTTGAGAAAGAAACACCCTAGAAATATAATTTTACTACTAGAATCCGTTCTTATTTTGCGGCACCTAAGATATCGCTTTCAATTCCACCACTACATTTTATATACAAAACCAACTTAATTAATTATGACTCGAACTTAATAAACTAATTATGGCTCTTATCATTCTTATCGTTGTCTTTGCGCGTAACAAATTAATTTGGAATTCTACACATTAGAAATGTTGAAAGGCTACAAGGAGAAGCTCATCAATGTCTCGTCCCAGCAAGTCATATTCGGTAATATAATAAAAGAAAAACTACCACCGGAATATGGTCTCCTAGGGACAACGTAATGGTATGTTGGGTGCTTTGGGTTTCCCATGAAAAAAAAATTATACAATACTGTGACATTTGATGTGGTTAATGTTATAATGTGCAGAATCAACCAATATTCGGATGGGGAGTTGTAATAGGTGCCAGCACTAGGTGGTAGAAGTTATGCTTAGATGACGTCAGGAGACGCATTGTAAAAATCCGTACAAAGGTACGGAGCCCTCATGTAATCGCATCTCGTAATGTAATCGCATCACCCTTAAACACCGACCAGAGCACGAATTAAATGACAATAGGATTTACCTAGTGTTGTGTAGCCCAGTTGACTAATATTTGAAGGGACCTGTTTGATTTACCAATGCTTTCTACATGGGTCTTAGCCTGTTATTTATCATAAGAACAAGATACCTGATCGTACTGAATCTTATCGGTATGTTGACATATTCTGCAGATTGTTATAATAACGGCTTTCGTTGAATGGTAAATTATTTCTTAAACGGTTATAATGTATGAAAATGAATGCCTTGCTTTTGTTTACTCTATCGAGAATGCCCACGATCCACGTAATTCATTCGCAACCTCCCCATCGTTAATGATGTTCCATAGAAGCGGACAGAGTATAGAGCCTTATGGTACTCCCCTAGATATGTTATAATATTGATCTTTCTCGTCTGTTAAGGTAATTTACAATAAATATTATTATTTTCCTTAAAGTTAACTACAAGAACTATAAATTCAAATGCAAAAGATATCAAATATTTTCGGTTTGGTCGTCTGTGGACGCATTGAAAGCTGTCAAACTTCTTGCTTTCGCTCTCATTTTCAAATTATATCTTAATCGAATCGTCGCAAAGTATATAATCTCCACTATGCTCAATGAGGAGAATCCAAAGAAGAGGCCAAGTACACCACCACAGTTGGCAATCAATGTCGATACTGTATACAATTCATTACGTTTCATGGCCGTGAATTGTTGTTCTTTAAAGAAGATAATTAGTCGTGAAAACATGAAACTGAAAATGAAAAAGATTTTCTAATGATTATGGCATAGTAAAGGAAAATGTTTACACTCACTCGGGATGTTCATCGTAAGAGTCGTTTTTTGCTTTGATTGTACCTAAACTGTCCATTCGAGCTTGGGAGGTATCATAATTGTAATTCAATGAGACACAACCCGGCATACAATTGCATTCACTTTTAAACCTTGGATCCTTAAGCGATTGTAATATTTCTTGTTGCTGGACTATCATGAAATCGTCCTCAGCATCATAATAGCATGAGATATCTAAATGATTGCACACTCTTACTCCTTCGGGTTCTATTAAATAAAAATTTGTTCATCAATAACAAATAAATGTTTACACGTAAAACCAAAACTCTTACGTGGCATCGAAAATTTAACGCATCCACATTTTGCGATTGTAAAATTTGTCAAACATTCAAATTGACAATTACTCTCTGAATAGTATTTGAAAAATCTTAGATACCTCTCGTTGTTTAGGAAACACTGACGGCTAGATTGAAATGCATAAAGTAATCATTTAATTATATTATTGTAAATAATATTTACTCCTCTGTCTTGAGATCCCTTGCTCCTTTTGACGTGGTAGTATAAATCGGATCAATGTGCACGATTACCTCCTGCATATGTCGGATTAGAAAATAATTGCTAGCCGAGTGGATAGCATTTTGAGGAGAATTTAAATAAACCTTAGTGAAATTGAAAAATAAATTTGAATTTTGTTGTCTTTAATAGAAAGCTGCTGCTTACCTTGTAACCCTGTCTCATACTTCGACAATGGTAGTCTAAGTTATGGCCAAGACCTTGTAACAAAGCTACAAATCCAAATCTTGCAGATGCCCTCAAAGATCGCTTGGGGTATGCTTCTTCAGTTTGGTTTATATAACCATCCTCCATTGTCCAAGTTCCATCGTATTTTATCGGTGTATCATTTGTGCCAACACCAACGTATTTATTGAAATCTACTTTGATGTCATCAGGAATTTTCGGAGCATAACTTATAAAGAAGAAAAGGAGTACGGTTTAAAAAATGAACTTCTAATACCGAATTAAAAAAAATCTTCAAAGGCGCTCTTAAAAGGATTTCTCCTTATAGCCCAAAAATAAAATTTAGGAGGTACTGCTACAAACATTAATATTTAGTAGTCAATACAGGGTGTATTCATAAAAGTCAATCCTGAATCGAATTTTCTTTCTTATGCTTTTTTGAACCCTAAATATATGCGATTTACAAAATGGCCGGAGTTAGTACAATTTTCATGGTAAAATCAATTGAAGGGCTTACTTATTTCAACGCTTTGCTTTGACATTTAACCCTAGACCCGGTTACTCTTAAATTTCTAGATATCGTGTAACTACATGGGCACGTACTGCTCAACACCGTTGTTGCACTTCCGTTGTTGCACTTCAACTTCTGCTGCTTCTTGAATATTTATACCGACTTAGTGGGCACGTAGGTCAACTAACGCGTCAGCTATCCCATGCCTAGGATCATCAACACTTGAATATTCGGAATCTTTGTCAGTACCGCTGTCTTCATTTTGTACTTCATCTTCATCTTCATTTCCTACTCGGCCATAATACTGAATACTGATCTAAATATTCCTGTTCACCTACAGACAAATCGCTATTTGTTAAAGCATTCAACAGAAACAAAATGCGCGCTGCGATGTCGACCAAATCCCTAAAGATCACAAGTCCACTTATAAGAAAACATATGAGAACGCTACAATCCGCTGTCCGAATCGTTGAATACCCTTTCCAATCCTATCTGTAAAACTGAAATCCCCAAAAAGTGGACATGACTATAAACACGATGTGGATTAAATATAGAAAATGACAATGTCACAATAAATTGTCCAGACTGCTTAGAAAACACTTTTACGGTTCTACAAAAGACAAGGTTTTTCTCCTGCATATGTTATGGAGTAGCGCCCAAAAAGTGGGCGTGGTTTAAATGATCTAAGGACAAAATATTTATATTATCATAATAAATGATCCTGCATCAAAAGTTTTTTCAAATATTTTAAAAATGTACCGAAAATGTTTTTTTTAATAAAAACGCCCCCAAAAAGTCACGTTTACTGGTTCACTTCCGAAATACTACCAAAAGAACTGGATACAAAAACATATGAGAAGGCTACAATGCACTGTGCGGATCATGTAATACCCTATCCCATCCCATCCTTAAAATTTGTATCACCAAATTGTGGGCTTTATTGTAATGAAATATAGAAATGACGTTGTCACAAGATATTGTTCGGACAGTTTATCAAAAACTTTTATGGTTCAACAAAGAACAACGTTTTCTATTGCATACACAATGGGCTTGGGTTAAAATGACATAATGATCCTGTATCAATTTTTTTTTAAATATTTTAAAAATGTGCCGAAAAAAGTTTTTTTTTACTAAAAACGCCCTAAAAAAGTGGGCGTGACAAAAAACTTTATATCGACGAAATATAGATATTGAAATTCTGTAAATATGTTGTTCAGACACTTTTCAAAATTCCTTACGGTTTAGCCAAAAACTACGTTTTTCTAAAAAAAAAAAAAAGGGGTGGCAGTGGGCGGATTTCTCCACTGCACACGAATCCTATATACCAAATTTCATTATCATAGCTTAAAATTTAAGGCCTAAAAATCGGTGACATACACACGGGCGGACAGACATGGCTTAACCGATTCTGAGTCGATTCATATACGTTGAGGTCAAAGATTATGAATTCTATACAGATGACGCACTCCATATAAGAAAAATTGTTCTATGGCGGATCGTGCTGGAACAGCCCACCATATGTTTTTGTTCTTGTTTTTCATGTGTTTTCATGCACATCGCCCGCCCGTACCTTGAAGCTGCTGAGCAAAAGTTTCTGTTTTTTGTTCTCAATGCGTCATCTGTATAGAATTCATAATCTTTGGTTGAGGTATATTTAGCTAAATTATTTCTCGATGTTACATACTATGTATCAAAACGAATATACGCCTATGGGATAGGGTATAAAAACATTTCGTCTATAGACCATTTCAACCCACGCCCACTTTTTGGGGGCGTTTTTACATAAAAACCATTTTTATACACAACCCCATAACATATACAGGAGAAAAACCTTGTCTTTTGTAAAACCGGAAAGGTGTTTTATAAACTGTCTTAACAATTTGTTGTGACAATGTCATTTTCTATATTGAATCGCCATCGTGTTTTAAGCCATGTCCCCTTTTTGGGGATAGTAGTTTTACAGATGGGATGGGATAGGGTATTCAACGATCCGCACAGCGAATTGTAGCCTTCTCATATGTTTTTTTTGTTATATCTGAATCGGAAGTGTCTTTAATATTTGGGTTCAATTTATAGACCTACATTGTACAAAAACCTTGCATCTTCATAAGGAGGTCCAATTCAAATATTTTTAAGTTGGCACTTTCGTTTCTTAAAATAAATTACGAACTATTGGCGTCTTTGTGGGGGGGGGGGCTCAGTGGCGCGATGGTTAGTGCAGAAGGTCTAGGTTCGATTCCCAGCCGTAGCAACACCAAAATTATTTTTCACTGATCTGACAAATCATCCGAGTGGTATCAATTGTCAAGGAAAGCTTATCTCAATTTGCCCGATCGGAGTCGGAATAAAACAGGAGGTCCCGCAATAGTGCAAGAAGTACACACACGCACACATGAATGGTTGTGAGAAAGCTCGGCCCTGGGTACTAACGAGCCTGTTTTTTGGCGTCTTTGTGAATTGTTAAAACTTACATTTGACAGCGCTCAGAAGGGATTTTTTGGATTTGTTTTTAGAAGAGAAAAACTCTTTCGATAACAACATTTTTGTTTGCAAATGGCATATTTTAATATTTGAGCACGCATAAGAAATTCACTTATGAATTTATGATTCGTATACTTTGTTCACTGAAAAATTCATTTCTGAGAATTTCAAAATTACCTTTAATTACCTGTCATCTCGATACAAATCTGAAGACGATAATCCATTAAATTGATAACAAATTCCATCATCAGTTGCGACAAGTGATAAAATATTTTCACACAAGTAAAATCGGTTGTTCCACTTGCAAAAAGGAGCGGTTTCATTTTTAGATAGTGTTATCTTAAGTAATGTCTTTCCAATCGGAGGGTCCAAATCTGTTGGCAACAGAGCGGCAATTTTTTGAGCCACTTCGATGTCACAAATATGCAAGGCTGCAGATAATCGTTCCATTCTAAGAACAACATTAGATATCATATCAAATCGGTTAACAACATCTAACTTACTCTTCCCGAGATAGTTTGTCGTCACTTTTCTTTCCATCAGCAAATCGCGTAGAAACATTCGCAAAGTTAAAAATATCCGTTTCTATTTTTGATTCGGGACATATGGTTATGGTAGGAAACGGGATCTTGTGTATTGGAATAAGTGACTCATCAAAGCTTACAATCATTGGAGATATCAACCATTTGGAATAAACACTTTTAATGGTAACGTAGCTAAACAAAACCGACACCAAAAATATCATAGCCCAAAGTGCTCTGAAAATATTTTTGTTTATAATAAAACAAACACACACTCTCTCTTAATAATTATAATTGTCTGTCACCTTTCCCATGGGCGCAGATTTCGTTGAAAGATATACTGAATGCCATGCATGGATGTTTTGCTGGAGTATTCCATTAGAAAACCTTCCAACATTTGCTTTTTGGTACCATATTGGATTCGCGATTTTATTATCACTTCACTAGGAACATCACTCAAATTATCCGAAGAAATGCTAGAACTTTTTGATACTGATTCACAACTCTTGGTGACGTCACCGTCTTTTTTTGTCATGTCTGCTTTATTTTATTGTGAAATGTTCGTCTCTGATGTTTGAATTTAAATGAAAATGTTGAAGTTTTTTTCATAGAATCTGCTTTCAAAAATGTGTTATCGCCACGCCCACTGCACTTTGACTAATCTGCAAACAATTAGCAAAAGGTGGCTCTTATTTTGCTCTCTTTGTTTGTTTCCAAATAGATACATACAAATACTTTTGAAATTCTCTCAGGATCGCTTGAACAGTGCTTAATTATAAATGACCCATATTGCGATAGTCGATTGTTAAGCTTGGTATTGTGTATGAAGAAATGGTCAATAATCATCGAATTTACAATCCTTTGTTGTCGTTCATGTTTTTCTACTCACCTAGGTGTATTTTATACAAAACATTTCTTTCCAAAAATATTATTTCTTAAACAATGCATACTATAAATGATTCACCATAGTTGGTAGTAGACACTCGCGTCAGCTTATATCATGCTGGGAAAAGAAGGGCTTCCAAATGCTATCAACAATAGATTCGGAAAGCCCAAATAAATTCAAGAGAAGCGTAAACACTGAAGTTGAAAATTCAATGAATTTTACTCCAGAGGAAGCTTTAGCCGTTTTTGTGCATGTGCACAAAAAATTCATATCAGCTAAAGGCAAAAAAGGCGTGTTATCCTAAGCACATCCAAATATCTGAAACTTCAGCGGAAGTTTAATTACAGTTCTTGGTTGACCATACTGTTACTTGGATAATTGAAGGACATGAAACAGAATTAAATGGAATGGCATCTAATGAAGTAGACCTTAAATTCAAAGCCATATATCAATGGGTCTGCGATGGCAGTAGTGGTCATGCAACTAACCGTCATTTTTTTGTAATTGCATTGTTCCATTGCAAATAGTGGATTTCAATAATGCAGTAGTCTGGCAAAGTGTGCGTTCTTCGTCAAAAAGACTTTGCTCGCCAATAAAGCTTATTTTTCAAAAGGAAACGGCAGACTTAGTCTGTACAGAAGTTGCAAATATAAAGCAGCAGATATAAAGACTTCTTCCCACCACTTTCGAAAGTTTTAAAATAGATCATGAATTTCATTTAACAATGATTGATGGGAAGGTCTTCAGCTCGATTGCAGAAACATCCTCGCATTTCTGCAGAATTTTTTATGTCACTCCTTCAACATTTAACAATTTAAAACTAATTGTATCAAAACCTGCAAAGAAACAATTGTATGCATATGGACTTTCTACTCTTCATGCATGGATTCGTTGTTTTGAGTGCATCATTCACATATCATATAGACTTTCAATAAAGAAATGGCAGGTTCGTGGAGCCGATAAAAAAATTGTTGCACAGAGGAAGATCCACATACAAAATGAGCTCCAAAAGCAAATGGGTCTTTTGGTCGATATTCCTATGGCGGGTTCGGGAATGGGAATACGGCAAAGAAACTTTTCCAGCAACCAAACTTGGCGTCCCCAATAACTGGTGTACATCCATCTTAAACTGATAAAAAAATTTAGTAAGCTATGTGCGGCAGCGTCCAAATACTTTTTAATTTATTAGGTTGGTCACTAAAACTTTTATGGCCGCTTGACTATATCTATGTGAATGGAGATATCCTCTTGTGATATATCCAATACTTTAGCCAATTCGGCAGCTTCGAGTATGGCAAGGATTTCTGATTCGAATACAATGCACTAGTTTGCTAGTCGAAGGGATGTGGTAAACCTGATTTCATCGGAGTAGACCCCAGAATCGACTCCTATTTCTATTGCTATTTCCGTGTTAGATACCTACCATATTTTTATCATAAAAGTCTTCTCATATTATACTAAATTTGTTTTTTTCTTTACTGTTTAAGCTACGCTACAAAAATCCCTGATGATATTCAAATAGATTTCAATAAGTACGTAGATCGTAGTACAAACGATTCTGTTTTCGAATACAGTGGTAGTTGGTCCATGGAGGATGGTTACATCAACCAAACTGAAGAATCATACCCAAAGAGAGTTTTAATGGCATCAGCTCGTTCCGCCTTCGTTGCTTTATTGCAAGGCTTAGGGCATAATCTCGATTACCAATGTCGAAGCTTGAGACAAGGGTACAAGGTAAGCTGTTGTTATTTAAAAAATTCATTTCGCTAATGTTTACACCTTCGATTTAAGATTTATTTAAATTCGCCTCAAAATGTGGTATTTTCGTCGACAAATTACTTTTTGGTCCGCCATAAACAGGAATTGATTGTGCAAATTGAACCGATCTATACTACCACATCAACGGGCGTAAGAGCCTTTAAACCAGAGGGGTAATGTATTGTTTTTGTTTCAATGATCAGACTGAATGCTAGTATTTGCTTTATTTTTTTAGGCGTCAGTGTTTTTTTAACAGCGAACGATTTTTACGATTTTTCAAACACTACTCAGAAAGCAATTGTCAATTCGAATGCTTGACGAACTTTACTATCGCCAAATGTGGATGCGTAAAGTTTTCGATGCCAAGTAAGAATTTACGATGATAAATATTTGGTTTATGAATTTTAAGAAAACATTTTTTTAAGAACCTGAAGGTGTTCGAGTTTGCAATCACTCAGACATTTCATGTTATTATGAGGCTGAGGAAGAGCTAATGAAAGTTCAACAACAGGAAATTCTACAAACAATTAAAAACCCAGAGTTCAAAAGTGAATGTAACTGCATGCCCGGTTGTGTTTCATTGAGTTACAGTTTCGATATCTCCCAAGCTCGAATGGAAGGTTTGGGTACAATTCTAGCTAGTAACGACTCCTACGATGAGCATCCTGAGTAAGCATATTGCGTTCTGAAAGCGTTACCTTAAAACCTTTACCTTTTCAGTTTTATGTGGTCGCGATTATCGGTATTTTTCAAACAACAACAATTTACAGCAATGAAACGAAGTGAAATGTACACGATTTCAACACTGATTGCTAATTGCGGAGGGGTGCTGAGTCTTTTTATTGGATTTTCCACGTTGAGTATAGTGGAGATTATCTATTTCGTAACGATACGTTTGAAAAATAATTTAAAAATGAGAGAGGATGCTGGAAGAAAATAAAAATTGATAATTTTATTTTATATAAAGTAAATACTAGTGCGATGAGTTGGCATGTAATAGGCTTTTAATAAATGTGACTAATAAAAAAGAGTAAGGATACAATTTTTATTTTGCTTGTTTGATTTATTCCCGTTTTCTTGGGGTTTATATATTGAATTCTAAATATGACCAAAAATAGTGAGTTAGTTGATATAGTTTATTTGCACTATGTAGGTGTTCACTATTAGATACCATGAACCAGACATGGGAGTAATGCATTACCTACTATACAAATGAAATTGGAAACAGCATTAGCATTGAGTGAAAGTAATTCCAATGAAAAAAATTAGCATTGAGAAACGCAATGCTAATGACATTTTTTTTTCATTACCATTGAAAATGTTCAATGCAATCAATTTTCATTAATATTTTACAATGGTAATGAAAAGTATGACAAAAATAAGGTACACAATTTTTTTTTATTTTAAGATATTGGGATGATATCCCATAATAATATGTAAGGCCAACAGAGCACTGCGACCCAAAAACATCGTTTGTGCTGTCCTCCATTTATTTGTTACTTTGCAATTTGACCCCAAACCTGCATAGACCTCTGCTTGGAAAATGGAATTATTTGTTTCTAGTTCCATGGAGAGTTTGTAGTTGGAAGCAACGATTACAGTTGCTGCTACCATACACATTCCATTTTTCCACTAGATTTACACAGTTAATTAATAACTCAACAAACATTGTGTTTCTTCTATAGTTGCATGCGGGTTTTTTCAAAAAAAAAAAAAAAATAAATAAATAAATAAAAAATGCCTTATTACTCAATGAAAATAGTTTTCGTTCACAATTACTACTTTTCACTGGCATTAAAAAAGTCAATGCCAATGCAATTTTTTTCCATCAGCATTGATTTTATCAATGCCAATGCATTACTCCCATGTCTGTCATGAACTATATATTCTCATCATATTTTCACAGTATGTATAGTTATTCTTATTCTTACATGTTAAAAATGCTACTTTTGTCTGTCCGTTAATGTACTTATAACTCGAGAACCAGTTATTGAACATATTTACGTGTGTATAATTCAAAACATGTCCTTCAAGTTTATTGTTGACAGAAGTTGGCAGTGTTCCGGATTTTAGATTACAACTGCAAAATAAGATGTGAAACGCAAAATCTTACTGAATAGTAAGGTAAATGTAAAACTATGCCAACCATTATTTTGCAATTTCATTTCCCCATCTTCATAAATTTGTTTAACTTTTATCAATTCAGGATAACTATTCTTTATCAATAAATAAGAAATAATTTAAATGAACCTATAATATCCGTTTAATTTACAGGAATCAAAAACATTTTCATGAAAGGTCGAAGCAAAGTCAGCTGTTTCACTCATATCTGATGGTGTTTTCCGTTGGTAAAAAAATCAATCATTTTTTTGTATCTAGATCTGTCAAAAGACCGTTTTTGCTGTAAGTTTAACTAGAGTGATTGTCGTTTTGTTTTTTATACCCTATCCCATAGGGATATATTAGTTTTGATACATAGTTTGTAACATAGAATCGATAGCTGAGTCGATTTAGCCATGTCTGTCCGTCCGTCCGTACGTCACCAGTTTTTTGGCCTTAAATTTTGAGCTAGAAGGATGAAATTTGGTACACGTGCTCTTTGTTGCTCCCAGAAGAACTAGTGTAAACATTTTTGAAATCCGCCCACTGCCACGCCCCCTTTTTAGAAAAACGTATTTTTTGGCCAAACCATAAGGAATTTTAAAAAACTTTCTGAGCATTATATTTAGACACTCTGATTATCTGTATTTCGTTCATATAAAGTTTTTTGCCACGCCCACTTTTTGGGGGTGTTTTTAATAAAAAAACGTTTTTCAGTCAAATTTTAAAATTTTCAAAAAAACTTTTGATTCAGAATCATTAGTAATATAAATATGAACATTTCGTCTATAGACCATTTTAACCCCCGCCCACTTTTTTGGGGGCGTTTTTATATTTAAAAAATTTTATACACTACCCCATAACATATGCAGGAGAAAACCTTGTCTTTTGTAGAACCGTAAAAGTTTTTTTATAAGCAGTCTGAAGAATTTGTTGTCACCATGTCATTTTCTTTATTTTATCTACATCGTGTTTTTAGCCATGTCCACTTTTTGGGGATTTTAGTTTTACAGATAGGATGGGATAGGGTATTCAACGATCCGCACAGCGGATTGTAGCCTTCCATATGTTTTTTTTTAATTTTTTTGGTTGTGAAAAACTACTATTAATCATTAACCCTCATATTAACAAACAATGATTGGCTAATCAATGACTAACTTGACAGTTTTCCCTATAAGAAAAACTCGCGCAAATAGTAAAAAAAATCAGTCACTGATTAGCTTATCAGCGTTTATTAATAAGAGGGTAAAACTATAGCAGTTCTATATAAAATATAAATTAAATCAAAAACAAACAACCTGTTGGACTTTAAACTTGACACCTACACTGACACTAACTTCACAGACACCAAATTACAACAATACAGAGACAAAAACAGAATGCGTAAATTTTCAACTTGTTTCATCAGTCAAAGTCACGTGACTATAATGGTTGACTGAAAAATGAGAACAGAGCTCCACCAAGATATATATCTTACTAAAACTGAAACCCGGAACACGTCCAGTGATGAAACTCCACTAATACCTTCGTCGGACTGGTGCTATAATACCATGACATTGATACCAATCCATTGGAAATACCTGGTGGTGACACATGCTTCATCTAGTATGAGTTGAGAAATGGCAATAGACAGCTAGGTTCCAGAAATCGAGTGAAATGAAAGTGAAATTACTTATGTAAATCGAGTGAATTTGTTTTCATAACTTCGAAAAGTTTTCGAAATCACTCGGTGAAATTAAAGATAAATATGTTTGTTTACAAATTTTGCTTAGTTTTTATAAAACAAATAATAAATTATAAAATATTGAGTGCTATTTATATTGCTGCGGTGTTGCAAGTTGAAAAACAAAAGTACGCAGAGGAAAAATAAAAAGGTGTCCGATAAGACCCCTTTCTAATCCTTTACAAATTGCAGATGCTGCGTAACTGAAACAAATAAATTTCAAATGAAAATTAAAAATTGTTATTTCATTTAGATTTATAAAACAATCATAGATTTTTTGTGTGTTGCAGTTCGCCTCAGTTTTGCGTTTCCTTACTGTATCAAAGATATTGAAGAGTTCTCAATGTTTTGGAGAACAAAATTTGTCCAAGATGGTCAAACATTCCATGTCGGATGAAGAAAAACGGAAATCAAAACAACATTTCATTGACGAATTTCTTATTCCTGGGGTCATCGACATCGAAGGCAGGAAAGATTACTTCTCAGTTAATGCACTGATTGTGAGTAGGATCCAAAAATAGTATCTTTTCAAAAACAAAGCGTCCGCTGCAACTGGATCTCCTTTCATAAATCCTCTGACAAGAACTTTATGCCTCTCCATATATTCAATAAATTTTGCCTCCTGGGAATTATTTTTGTATTTACCTTTGGTAAAATACATTATCGTTTAGTATATCTATTCAAAATCTAAACAACATTACTACACTCAGATATTATTCACTTACATTTTCAATCACGTCAGCTCATCCCAACAATTTCACCGATACTAAAATGATCGAATTGAAATCACACACAAAACGATAAAACCGAATTGTGGAATATGGAAATTAATTTTTTTTAACTTCGAAAAATGTGAAATTGAAATCGGTAAAAGTGAAATGTGGAACCCAAAATTTCACTTTAGAACGATTTTAATTTCATTTCGAGTGAAAGTGAAACGTAGAACCTAGCTGGAGTATAATAAATGTTCGTTTTATGAGATGTGCACTATATGTAACTACAGTGGACGTTCGCTAACTTGAACATACGATAACTTGAACAATCCAATAGCTTGAACCTGTAAAATCTATCCCATAAGTATCTTATAGCTTGAACACGCATTTTCTAAGGCTCGATATCTTGAAATTTTGCATTAGGAACTCTCGAAGTTGTACAATTTGAATACTCCACAGCTTCTTTAACTTGAACAAATTTTATTTGACCCTAAAGGGACGTCTTTGTGCAAAAGGGTTTAATGTTTCAAAAGGCACAATCTGCAATATTAAGCAAAATGCAAAAAAAGGATTGGGAAAACCTTTGCTGGGCCAGGTAAGATGTGCACGATGAAAAAAGCGGAAAATCCACTAACGGAGAAAGCCCTGTACCGATGGTTTATCAGTCAACGGAAACGAAATTTGCCAATAAGTGGAGTGATTATAAGAGAAAAGGCTAAACAATTTTTCAGAAAATATGAAGGCCAATAATGTGGCTCCATCAACGCAAGCTCTGGGTGGTTTCAAAAATGGAAAAACAGGTTTGGTATAAGATTATTGACCATAAGTCGAGAAAGATAAGCAGCAGAGTTAGGACCTATCGAGCCATTCAATGAAATGCTTCGTAATAAAATTGCAGCACTTGGACTTACAACGCAGCAACTTTACAACGTAGATGAAACTGCATTGTTTTGGAAAATGCTGCCGAAAAAAACCTACGTGTCATTTAACGAGAAAAATGCTCTAGGGGGAAAAGCGCAAAGCAAAGGGTAACTTTGCTCTTGGGATCTAACGCCACAGGAACACATAAAATCATTCCTATGATTAGAGGGAGGTCCAAAAATACACGATCATTAAAAAAATTCCAAATGCCAGTGGAATACAAAAGTTCGGCAAATACCTTTTTCAATGAAGAAGATGATGTTCCATTCTAAGATAGCGTTGGAGAGACAGCATTAACACTGAAGGTGTAGAAGTTTTACAATGTTTTCTGGCTAACGTGGATAATCAGGTAAAATTCCTAAAAGTTGCTTATAAACTAAAACATGAAATATAAAATGTGTTCATTTTTACAGAATGACACGGGTGACGAAATTAATGAGTGGTTACGTGATGAAACTCTGCTGAACTCGACTGAAGATGTGGAATCAGCTGAAGAAGAAACTGAATCAAATGCGGGTAATGCTGTAATCGTTCAAAATGTTGTTACTGATAAGGAAGCTGTTGAAAATTTTGATAAAGCTATTGATTGGGCTATACAAAACGAAAGAATATTTTTAGAGCTCACAGTTCTTCAAAGCCTACGGGAAAATGCCTTTCAAAATGTTTTGCGTAAAGCTAAACAATGTAAAATAACAAGTTTTTTTTCGAAGCAAACTTAAACACTTTTCATAATATATATATATATAAGGGGTATTCATGCAACGTCGAAAAGTCGTCGTAAACGTTGTAATCGTGATAAAATTACGACGTGATAAATGAACTGTCAAAATTTGTATGGGAAATCTTTTCCAACAATATCGGAATTTTCTCACAGGAATTGGGTGCGTAAACTGAGATGGTAAACGTTGTAAACTTTTGAAATGCTCTTTTGACATTTAATCAGTCACTTGCACACATCAAACGTATACGCTAAACTGAAAAAAATTATAGAGAACGGAAAGAGAACAATAGGAACAATAAATGGGGTAGTGTATAAAAATGTTTTTTGTATTTATAAAAACGCCCCCAAAAAGTGGGCGCGGGTTGAAATGGTCTACAGACGAATTGTTCATATTAATATTACAATGATTCTGCATCGAAATTTTTTTCGAAAATTTTAAAAATTGACTGGAAAACGTTTTTTATTGAAAACGCCACAAAATGTGTTCGTGGCAAAAAAAAATTATATTGACGAAATATATATACGTTAATGTATGGACTTGTATCTCAGGCAACATGTACGTTGGAAAGGACAGTGTGATCGTCGTCAAATCTCTTTCGTTTTTTATTGCAGTCCTTGATCATCTTAAGGGTGGTTAAATTTTAAGGGCCGATGTTGATTTTAAATAAAACACAATTTATTTAGGAAGTTACTGTCATTTCTTTTTATTATGATAATATTGGTATGGTTCAATTATGTATGGAACAAAGTATCGGCCAAATGGCCGCCGCGACGTCGGCGGCACACCTCTATCCGATGATCCAAATTTTCGATGACGCTGAGGCATAATTAAGGTTCTATGTCGTTAATGTGCCAAATTATCTCATCCTTTATTGTTGCTGGCTTATCGACGTACACCTTTTCTTTCAAATAACCCCAAAGAAAGAAGTCCAACGGTGTCAAATCACATGATCTTGGCGGCCAATTGACATCGCCACGACGTGAGATAACATGGCCATTTGTCGAGCAAAAGAGCCATTGTTTCGATAGCTGTGTGGCAAGTGGCACCGTCCTGTTGAAACCACATATCGTCCACATCCATATCTTCCAATTCGGGCCATAAAAAGTTCGTTATCTTCTCACGATAGCGAACACCATTCACAGTAACTGCCTGACCGGTCTCATTTTGGAAAAAAATACGGCCCGATGATGCCGCCAGCCCATAAACTGCACTAAACAGTCACTCTTTGTGGGTGCATTGTTTTTTCGACAATCACTCTTGGATTATCATTCGCCCAAATGCGGCAATTCTGTTTAATGACGAATCCACCTGAGGTGAAAATGTGCCTCATCACTGAAGATGATTTTCTTCGAAAATTGATCATCCACTGTTGCCACTTCTTGCCACCATTCTTGAAATGGTCAAGAGGCTTTAGTTCTTGAGTCAATTGCACCTTGTAAGCGTGTAAATGCAAGTCTTTATGCATAATGTCCATCAACGACGAGTGTGAGAGGTGCAATTGTTGGGCACGACGACGAGTTGAGGTGGACGGCTCTTAAGCCACACTATCGCGAACAGCAGCAATATTTTCTGCAGTACGAGCCGAACGAGTAAGCACTGATGTTTTCACATCTCCTACAGACCCGGTTTGCTCAAATTTTTGAACGATTTTCCGATTGTACACACATTTGGACGTTTAAATTGACCGAAAAAAATCACGAAGTGCACTATATGCATTTTGATTTGAACGCCCCTTTTCATATGTAAGCCTGAATAACTTTAACGCATTGCTCGATTGTGTATCTTTCCATGGTTCAAATTGAGTTAGTCTGAAATCGAGAAATCTCAAATGAAATGCAGAAAAAGACTTGATGTTTAGGTGTCGTTCACATTCAACATCGGCCCTTTAAATTTAACCACCCGTTATATTGAAGGCTAGGTTTTATGTAGCAGTTTGGACGGTGCGTTTTATGTCAGCTAAGGAGATGGATCTATTTTGTATATAACGGGTGATCCAAGTAGAGATACTTTTTTCAATAGCCTTTTTTAACAGATCACGTGTGAGTCGTGTCATGCTGTCATGTTATTTTTGTTTAGTATTGTTTGGCATTTCATAATGGAAAGACTTACGCGTGAACAACGTTTACAAATTGTTCAACTTTATTATGAAAATTCACGTTCTGTGAGGAATGTGTTTCGTGCACTTCGCTCAACTTATGGTCAACATAATCGGCCTACTGAGCGTACTATTCGCAACACCATCACCCATTTTGAGACCCAGCATTCATTATTGGATAATATTCGACCGAATAGACAACGTCCAGCACGCTGTGAAGAAAATATAGCGGCCGTAGCTGAGAGTGTACACGAAGACCGTAGGGGTCGATTCGGTGCCGTTCGCAGCAACTCGGACTGACGTACTGAACGACTTGGCGCATTTTACGTCAAGATCTTAAATTGAAAGCGTACAAAATACAGCTTGTGCAACAACTGAAGCCGCTCGACCTTCCCAAGCGACATCGCTTCGCTCTATGGGCTCTTGAAAAGTTCCAAGAAGATCCGACGTTTTCGAGGCAAATTTTGTTTAGCGATGAGGCCCATTTCTGGCTCAATGGGTATGTAAACAAACAAAATTGCCGCATTTGCGACGAAGAGCAACCTGAAGAGATTGAGAACTGCCACTTCATCCAGAAAAAACAACGGTTTGGTGTGGTTTGTGGGCCGGTGGAATCAACGGTCCATATTTCTTTAAAAATTATGCCGGTGCGAACGTAAACGTCAATGGCGACCGTTATCGTGCCATGATAACCGACTTTTGATGCCTTCTTCTTCCACACATCGCATCAATCAATGGACTTATTGAGAGAATATTTCGGATGGACCATCTGCGACGTAGCAACGGCCAACATTTAATAGACCTAATCTTCAAAAAATAAATGCCAAAGAATGTTTTTTCAAATGATAATAAACATTCTCCATTAAATTTGAATTTTCTGTTTTTTTCTTTAAAAATGTAGGGAACCTCAAATGGATCACCCTTTAGATATGTAGATTTACTTCTAATGCCAAAGTAATACCCAAGAGTATTTCTTTGTAGTGTGCTCATTCTCGTTGGCTGCACATATTTGGGTTTGCCCTCGTTTACATTTCAGCGGTGACATCTCGTTGATTTCGTCTAAATATTTTAATATCGTCCCCGTATGTAAGTAGTTTAATAGATTTTTTTTCGAAGATTGGCTCACCGCATTCGGTTAGTTGTACGCTCCTCTCACCTGGAATGATGTAGGTATCGCATTACAGCGCGCCTTTGATATACAGAAACAGTAATGGGTTCCATATGTAGGCTCCCACGCTAAGTTCAAGATCAATCTATTTGTTTGACTGCTTCTAATCCACACCTACTATTCCATCCAATTGAAAAACTCTTCCCTTGTATCAAGTCAAAAATAAATACCAGCTCATCATATAACAAACAACAAAATATGGAATGTCTTTTCTCATATAATTATTTACAAGGATGGCTTTTTACATAATATATATTCAATTATCCTTTGCATATTATTATCATATAGAATTTTGTTTAATAATTATTGTTCCATTTAGTTTAGTTTCTTCCTTTCTCGCTTTTACAAAGTAAACATGCATTACAAATCTTATTGTTCTCTTATACAAAAACAAACACATATCTTCTCTGAATTATTGCAATAAATTCTAATTGAAGAACTGGAAATTAAAAAGAACATAAGAAAGAAAAATTTAAACAAAATGATTGGCTAGATTTAGTTACTTTTTTTGTTTGTTGTTGTTTAAACGGTATGCTTTGTGCTTTGGGGCAAAACAGAAAATTAAATGATAAATAAACACAAAAAAATTATCAACTATCAACAGAGAAAATACTTTTGTTTAACATTAAGAAGATTTACATATAATTACATATATAACCACCTGAGTTATATGATTCTTTCTTCTTTCGTTTTTATTTTGTAAAAGTAGTTTGCTCTCGATTCTTTATAATTTGTTTAAATTTAATTTAACGCTGAACAACATCAATAGAAACGCTATAAATATTTTTTTTAACTCTGAATTATTGTTTTTTTTTTTTTCATTAGAAAATTTAGAAACTATGTTTCATGTAAATAAGCTAAATTTAACTAACCAATATTTATGTACACTGATCATGTAAGTTGTTTTCTTATTTTTTTTGTTTAAGATCAGGGGAGTTACTGAATTATTGTTGCATGCGGCAAAAACGACTTTTTGTATTTTTTTTTAATTTTTTTTTTTTTTATTGATTTATCTTAATTTATTTGTAAAGTATATTCTCGAAAAAAGACACGAAAAAAAAAACACATTTGTAAAACGATAAAATACTGTATAACAACTTTTTGAGAAAATATCAATAACAAGGCGTAGAGGACTGTTAGAGGATATAATCTTCCCTTTCGTTTCGTTTACCCGACCGTCGGGACTATGGAAACATTTAACAAAAATAAAAAAAAATTTAAACAAAGAAAAAAAAACTTATTTTTTGACTATTGATGGAATTTCAAAAAAGATTGATGGTTAGTAATGGAATAGGAAATCTAATGTTAGTAGCTATCTGGGTTCGTAAGGAGGGCGATAATATTACGCACACGCTTTATTAAGGTTTAGGATAATTTTTTTGTTGCATGTTTTTTTTCTGCTTCTGTTTGTTGTTGTTGTTGAAATTAAAATACCACTACGATAACATTTATAGGTTTGGTGAGCACACTAAAGACTCGTCGCTTTTGGTGGGGCAGAGTTGAAGTTGTGCTTGCCTTTTAGATCTTTGCTGTTTCCACCATGTCGATGTTCAGTTTATAGAATACATATGGATAGTATTCAGCTTGACCAAACCCTAATCCGGGGATGTCGACGCTCTGCAAAGGAAGAAAGAATATTTTTAAATTTTAGTTTGAGTCTTAAATTGCGTTTGGTAAAAGGAATGGATGCACAAATATAGAATTGGATTGAGTTTCGTTTTAAGTCGAATTTTGAGGGTTCATTGGATATGTATAATGAAATAGCTATGCTCGAAGATTTATGCGAAACGGAAACCAGTTCCAGTTAACTGTGGAAAGTGAATTGCCAATGTGCGACTTAAATTGAATGAACCAACACAAAGAGTCACATTGGACGATATCAACGGTTAATAATTTGAAGTTATAAAGAAAGTGGTTTGTGAGACAACAACTTCGGATAATGGAGCCTCAATTGATCAATGACTCTCAAATGAACGAAAACGACGAACTACGACTATGTACCTGTAACGGAGGCAGCCAGTGTCCTACTCAACAAATTTGAATCTGTCCTCTTGGGTACCGGCAACTGTGATTAGGAATGCAAAAAGGGCAGAACTAAAGATTGTACATGTTATGATGTGGATTTGTTACTGAGTTCAAAAGGATGTTTTTGTTTAGAGGTATGGAGTTTCCGATAGGGTTAACTGTCAAACTAGCTGTCCTAATAATGAAGTGTGTTTGACTATTTTTTTAGTATACATTGGCAAATCACCATGGAAAAACTTACACAAGAAGAACGTTTTCAAATCGTGGAAATTTATTTCCATATTTCGCGGTCTGTTCGTCTAACTTATTGAGCACTTCGTCAAGTTTACGGTGGATAATTGTCCATCTGAGCAGCTAATACGCAATACTATGCATCGATTCCTGACCACGCATACTTTTTTTGATAATATCCATCCAAATCGATCACGTACCTTGCGTACAGAAGAAGCCATCGGACCCGAATATATCTATCCGACGCCGTTATCAGCAACTCAGTCTCTGTCCGTCCACTACTTGGGAAATTTTTGGGAAAAGGTCTTGAAATACATCCATATAAGATCTAACTGGTGCAAGAATTGAAGCCAGCAGAGCATCAATCACGTGTTATGTTCGGTGATTGGACTGAGAATTAACTGGAAGTTTAACCAGATTTTTATTCTTCTTCTTCTTTTAGCTTCAGCGATGAGGCTCACTTATGGCTTGACGGGTATGTATGTTTGGATGGAGCGCACTCCTCTTGAGACTCCACTACCTCGAAAAAAATCACTGTTTGATGCGGTTTACATGCCGAAGTCGTCATCGGCCCATTTGTCTTTATATCCGAAATGTCATAGGAAATAATTTGGAGGAGAAATGGTTCAAACAAGACGCCACAACATGCCATAAAGCGCGTGCAACCATTGCTTTGTTAAGCCAAACGTTTGTTAACCGATTCATCTCAATAAATGGATCATTGAATTGGCCACCACGTTCGTGTCATTTGACACCTTTGGACTTCTTTTTGTGGGGGTACGTCAAATCTCTGGTCTGATAAACCAGCAACGATGGATCACTTAGAATCCAAAATTCGACGCACTATTGACGAAATAAGACCGGGCATGCTCGAAAAAGTGGTGCACGATGGTCAGTAGCACTAACTGATTTTGGCTTTGAAATTCCCGAGTACGATTTATACATCGTACTGGGTCCATGTACAGGCTCCGTGTGGTTCATTCATGAGAACATAAAATATCAAGTCGATATGAAGAAGGATATATCGTAGTTGAGACACAGTCAAACCACTTCTGCAGACTGTTAAACGGCGACGACGAACAATATTCCTCAGTAAGGCAGAACGAACCGTTCAATTTTGGCGACGACAGCGAAAACTACAAACCACCCGATCTAAGTGAAGTGAGGATGGTATTAATTATACTCAAGCTTTAAGGCTGCCGGAAATGACTGCCTTCCCGCCGAGCTTTATAAAGCCGGCGAAGATGTTTTGCTAAGTAAAATTCACCAACTCATAAGCAAAGTTTGGTCGGATAAAATCGTGCTTGAAGAATGGAAATGAAAGCATCGTTTGCCCGATCCACAAAAGAATTAGACCTTCTAAACTGCGCCAACTACAGAGGCATAAGTGTCCGCAACATCGCCTACAAGATCCTATCTGCCGTAATATGTGAACGCCTGAAACCGTTTACCAAAAACTCCTCATTTGACGATTATGATGGCTAGGATATGTAGAACGAATGAAAACCAATACTCCGCCTCGCAGATTCCCAGCCAGACGTCGCGACAGAAGCAGTAAAGGAAGACCTCGCCTTAAGTGACGCGATCAAGTAGAGTGCGCAACTGGAGTCAGTAAGCTTAAGACCGGGCTAATGGGAGAGGCATTTTGGTTGAGGCCCATATTCATTCCAGTCTATAGCGCCACTTAAGTAAGTATCTAAATATTTTAAAAAGCCTGCTACCATTCTGACTATGATGAAAAAAAACCTCAAGTAGATCAAACATCTGAGCACTGTAAAAATTGCATTAAAGATACACAGCGATTTAATGAACTTACATCAACATTTCCTCCAGACGAATTCGCAGAAGAGCCATCCAAATGGCCGTACAGTTGATTAAGGGAATCCCTTAGCCGCTTAATACTCTTCTTGTTTGGCTGGATCAGAATAGCTTGGAAATTCACTGGTAGTCCGTATCTAATCGAATAACACCATTATTTGATTATCATTCTGATAAGAGTAAATTATTTTAAGAAATATTCTCACCTTAGAACGGATTCGACGAACACACGCAATGCTTTCACATGCACCAAAGCACAGAAAGATTCGCTAAAGTTCACTTTCAACCATCTCACAAGTGGTCCCTAAAACAAGAAGGCATGACATAGCATTTTTCAAACTACATTTTATGGATTTCGTTCACTTACGAATTGCTTCTTCTTGTCGGTGACCAACTTGGTGATTTCGTTCTTTCCAGCGGCCAACTCCTCCTCGTTGTACACGAATTCCCTCACAACGAACTTCTTCTCGCGAGCGTGCAACTTGAACTCTTCAACAACTTTCTTGAACAAAGTCACATTGAATAAGGCGTAATCGTTATCCTGGGTAATGAGCTGCGACGAACGTGGCACAATCATATCAGTGATCTTTTCGTATCCAACCATCCAGTCATTAATAAGGATTCTATAAGATAAAACAATTGGTTTTAGATGAATTTTTACAGAGAGCAAAAAAGTGTACATACTTTGGCACAATGACCAGCAATGTAGTCAAGTACTCCGAATCAAGAATAAAGTGCTCCTTTTTGACCAAATCAGCCAAGTTTCGGGTCAGCAAACTGCCACTAAATGGGATTTGATTGAACAGATGTTATACAACAAATTTATACATGCAGAACAATTAATTTGCTTACGTTTGCTTCTTTTCCAAGTTTTGTAGACTGCCCTTAAGATTGTTGTAGGCGGTGGATTTGGTCTTTAAATCGGCATCGATTTGACCAACTTGTTTAGAAATAATATCGGCAATATTTCTAAGCGATTGCTTAATTGGATACTTGGCCATATCCCATTGAAAGCGGGTAATGTACGATGGAAGATCGGCTGTTGGATATAGGGAATGCGTTGAGTAAAATTGAAATTTGATTCGGTATTTTGGGTGGTGAGTCTAAATGTCCTAAGCTGCACAGAAACAATATGATTGGGATATGTATTTTTATTCTTTAATTCAATTGAGATAGAACATACAAATTGGATAGAGGAATTGCTGAAAGTAAAATGGGATAAATGGCTTAGTACGCTTTTGTGACTGTTGAGAACAGTTTAAGGTTTTGAAACAACATGCTTTCATACTAGTATTCCGTGTTTGGATTGTTTGTTAGAGTGGTCCTACATTAAGAACACAAAAAGTTCGATTGTGACAGGGTGGCTTTCTTAAGCTACACTACTCCTGAAATTCAGATCTGATGTTATTTAGATAATTGTAAGGATAAGATAAGAATTAATTAATTTTATATTAAAGCGCCACAGGAGAATAAAAATCAACAAAATAATCTACCAAAAATAGCCCAAAGTGTGCTTTTTTGGGGCTTACGTCGGGCGCCAATTCTAAAAACATTTTTTGAACAGTTCATTATATTCCATAAATTGATATTTACAAAGCTAAGTTATGGCGCAACAGGCTCGTAAGAACCCAGGGCCTTAGCTCTTTCTCACAACCATTCATATGTGGGTGTTTACTTCTTTGCACGACGCGACGCCGGAAAGGAGATGGAGAAAGACTTTTCTTGATAATTGATACTACTCGGATGATTTGCCAGATCGTCACGGAGGAGAGCCAGTGATGTTGTTACGGCTGGAAATCGAACCCAGACCTTTTTCGCGGTGGTTCATCGCACTTACCATAGCGCCACTGAGCCCGTTAAAAATCTGTGAACCTAAGATATTATGTTGGCTTTTTACTGTGAGGGCCAGAACTATCAAAAATAGGAGAACGTACCCCTAGTTTTATAGACTGCATTGGTTGTAATACTCCCAACTACTCGAAGGAAGCATTAAGCCTAGTAATGATAGACCGAAGGCTGCAGTTAAAAGCGCACGTGAACAACTTGAGCAGAATAGCCCCAATAATGCAAGCAGCGTTTTACGGATACTGGTATCATAAAAGGATATTCGGAGCAGTCTGTTCAGTTTATGCAAAGGCACTAGTAACAACAGAAATTAAAAGAATGCACTAGGGATAACATAAATTAAAAGTATGCAGACTCTGAGCCCTAAGCGATTTCAGAAAAAACCGCATTCGTACCGCATTGATATCCTTGCAGATGATATGCTAAGAACAGAAGATCCTCGATGTAATTAGAGACAACAAAAATCAAGAGGATCAAGGAGGAAGAAACGAAGTCTCCATGAGAAAGCACTACGAAAGGCAGGTGGATCCCGACTATCTAGACCTCAACAAATCGACTCCACGGTGAATGCAACTACCTTCTTCTTATGCAGCTCTTGTCTGGAAACGGTGGCTTTCGAAAATACCTACACCGGTCTAGGCACGATAGCTCACCTTTTTGCCCGAACTGCCCAGACGAGAAAGAAGATACGCAGCACGCTGTATTGTAATGCAGACGCTTCTCAGAATGGAGAACAAATCTTTAAAGTATACTGTGCCTTAGAAAGCAGGAAAACCTACTGGAAAAATTTCTTCGGGTTCGTTAAAAAAAGTGCAAAGAAGAATAGAGAAAATCAGGCGATCGGAAATACAGATTAGCCAGCCTAACGCGACTACATACTCTTGGGGACAGTGGAAGAAGTGCGTTGGGTGTGATTTAACACGTAGGCGCTTTCCTGGAATCAAGAATTCAGGTCTTTGCATTCATGCATGCTAGTTCCGTTTAATAGTATCTTTATTGCCACATCCATTGGAACAAACAAGAAAACTAAAAAAAAAACATATAAGAAGTATACAATCTGTTGTGCGAACCATATCCCATCAGATCCTTAAAATAAAACTGATTGGGGTTGAAATATAGAAAATGACAATGTCTTGTTTAGACAGTTAACAAAAACTTTTATAGTACTACAAAAAAAAATAGTCTTTCTATGGCATATGCTAAGGGGTAGGCTATACAATTTGTATTTTTATGAAAATGCCGCCAAAAGATGATTGTGGGTTAAAGTGATCTATGGACGATATGTCAATATCGTCGTTACGGAAGTATTTTCATCGTAAGTTTTCTTTTAATTTCTTTAAAATTTGACCAAAAACTGTTGTTTTTTGTACTAAAAACGCCCCCAAAAAGTAGGCGTGGCATAAAACATTATATAGACAAAATATAGGTATTGAGATTATCTAAGCATCCTGTTCAGAGACTTCAAAATTCTTTACCGCTTGACCAAAAAAGTTTTTTTTTTTTTTCAAAAATGGGAGTGGCAGTGGGCGGATTTGGAAAATGATTAAAGATGTTCTGTAGGTACGGACATCGATTCTATATAAAAAATTTTATTATCCAAGCTCAAAATTCAGGGCCTAAAAATCTGTGACGAACATACGGACGGACGGACAGACAGACATGGATAAATTAACACAGCTAGCGATCCATATAATTGAAGGTATATCTAGGTAAATTATTTCTCTGTCACAAACTATATATCAAAACTAATATAACTCTATGGTATAGGGTATAAACATATTATGCCGAGTGCACAATATGCACATGAGGTGAGCCTTTTATGTTTGAACGCGAGTTAAAAAAAATACACCCAGTTGATGATAATTCACAACCTCATGCGTACTCATTCAGTAGTAGCTCATGAGCGGTGGTTTCCTTATCTTTGCACCGGCACTTGTGGCATGTGAATTTAAAAGTGCTTTGTCATCTCCCGAAGATACGAATGCCGGCGAAGGAATACCTTTTTAATTCGACAAGGTTGATACTTCGTTGCTTATGATGATATTTTTTAATCAAAAATCTCTCTTCAAAATTTCGAATTATACCAGCCTTGTTTACAAAAAAATGGCTAGAGCTCAGAGGTAAGGTCCGCAATAATACTAAGAGACAACGTAGTAGAAAAGGTATATGTGTTGGAGGACATTTATGTAGAAACTTTCACATCAAATAACGTTCGAAAGTACCTAGTTCAAAGCAGGTCAAACAAAGGTGTATTTTGTGGTAGTAGTGAGGTAGGAGTTACAACGTTTCTGACAAATGTTTGATTATCAATTGAATGATTGATATTACAACAACAACTTGTGTACAACAACACTATTTGGTTGGAATTATAGCTATTTCGGACATTACCAAGTGTCCTCATCAGATTCCTTCTAATAGTGATGCTATTTGAACGTTCAGTTCTCTGTATAATTAGTGAAACAACTTATTCCCTAACCGGGGATTGAACTTGTAATCCCGTGCCTAGTGAGCCAAGTGCCTACGACTTGCGCCACTGAGGTCTTGGTTTGGGGAGAGTCGATTTGTTCAATTGAATGAACTGAGAGGCGGACAACTAGCGTTTTTCGTGTTATACAAACATTTTGTTGTTGTTTTCTCTGTCCTTTGTTCCATTTTTTCCCTGACTTCAATATGCTGGGGACTTTTTCCTCAGATTTTCATACAGAAGTAAGTATTCTTATTGGAGCAAAGTGTTCTGTGCAGAGCGGTACAATTATTATCATATGTGGTAGTAGTGGTGGCATTTTGTGTGGTATTTTGGTTTAGCCTTAGAATCACCCAGTGCAGTAAACGTTATGCACATCGTAGTGTACTTTTCATGCATTTCACTCATTTCTCACTTGCATGAACATCCCTTTCGAATATGATTTTCAATGTAACATCATAATTTTAAAATTTTAAAAACATTCATGTGCAGCTTAAGATTTTCATTTCACTTAACCCAATATAGTCGTATTAAATATTAATGATTTATTTTTCGTTTATTTTTTAATAAAATTCGAAAGCAATTAGGCAGTATTTGATGCAACATGTATGTATCAGTGTATAAAAAAAGCTATTAAAACATAAATTATGCGAGCTAAGCGTATGCAAGCAGGAACGAAATGTAGTGTAGTAGTATTGTTGTTAAACATGTAAATAAATAAAATAAAAATCACAACATCCATAAAAATATACAATATACAGAAAAAAAAAATAAAAAAATACATTTCACACAAATAGTTTCTTTTTTTTTCTAAAAATAAAATAGAAGATCGTTTCAGTTGTTTTGTCTTATTTATGTTTTTCGGTATTTTTTTTTTGGTTTTGTTTTTTTTTTCGAAGAAAAGTAGGTATACAATATTCAGAAAGCATATTTACGCAGACAACAGTACCTGTAAACTTTTTTTTATTCGCTCTGGGACACATTTATGTTCAATTCTTTTGCACACATTGAGCACCTTTGTAATGTCAACAATGAAATAAAAAATTGGTGTTGAAAAAAGGACACTGATACAAAGATTAACTATTTTTTGTTTGCTTTTTTTATAAATTTTAACTCAACTAAACAAAAATTGGTAAGAAAACAAAATAATAATTGTGATCAGCAGCTCTTTTTTTCTGATAGCAAGATTCATTTCTTTTCATTAAACAAACTAAAAAAAAAAAGGAATACAAAATTATAGGGAAAATAAAATTTAAACTGAAAATTTGTAAACACATCATAGATATATAAATATTTATAAGATATATATATATATAAAGAGAAATAGAAGTCTAGAGTATAGAGTGTTACAATAACCAGGACCTAACCTGGACTTAGTGGCATTGCTGGCGGCTCAGCCCCCAATCCGTCGCCGTTTATGTCTGTGTCCGGACTTGATCGGCCTTGGCTACTACCACAACAACTACTCACTGGAGACGATCTATGAGTTGATGAATTAAATCCATTTGTTATATTTAATTGACTCGATGAACGACTTCTAGTTTATTTTTTTTTGATACAATGCAAAATTTACGTGTTAAATTAGTCGCTTGGTTTTGTTTTATTATTTGTTTTTATTTTTGATTTTTTTTTTCAAAGTATTATTCATCTTGTTGTTAATAGGATTATAAATTCATATTGGTGATACGTTCGATATTTATTTAATTTTGATTTAGATTTGAAATAACAATTGGTAAAGTTTTGTATTACATACCTAGAAATATGTCCTAATACCAACAAAGCACGTTATACAGCGAAGGTATACAAAAGATAGGCAAAATTATTGAGATTTTCGCGGGCGTTTCTTAATCTGAATTATTAACACATATTTTACATTATTATCCCTATTGTGATATTTTTTATAAAAAGTATTCTTCCTGGAACTTAATACTTCCAAGGTGAATAACATCTTGTCTTAATGCCTGAAACTGACATTTACAGACCACTCCGTGGTGGTAGAAACGATTGATTTGACAGTCGTTCGTTACGATAATATAAATTATTTATCATAATAAAAAATATATATGTATACTAGCTAACCCGGCAAACGTTGTTTTGCCATGTATATTTTTTTCTAGAAAACATTTGTTTAGTTCAATAAAAATAACTATTTGCTATAAGTGTGCGGGTGGACCACCCTTAACATTTAGGGGGATGAAAAAAGATGTTGTCCGATTCTCAGGCCTAACGGATATGTACACAAAATTTCACGAAAATCGGTCGAGCCATTTCGGAGGAGTATAATGACTAACACCGCGACATGAGAATTTTATATATAAGATTAGGGTGACCACGAAAAATCGATGTCGGAATTTTGTCCGTCTGGACCCCACAAATCGCTTCCAGATATTAAGATAACCGAAATTTGAGCTCGATTACGTTAACGCGTGCCGCTCGTCGTTCAAAGTTTGAAGAAATCTAAATTTTTGGCCAAAAAGCTGACATATGGAGCCATAACTCCAGAACGGTAAATAGCAAAAACACCCTTAATACAAGGTGGCGCAAAAGTAATCCTCCTATCAGAAAATGCTATAAATTTTGCGATTGGCCCCTAATGTCAGTTCTGTTTTGACATTTGTTTAGTAAACACATGCGAAATACACGTTAATAAACAATGTTACGCTACACTGCTCCAGAACGCGGAATATTGGTGACTATTTATTTGAGCAATAATCGGTCGGTGACTTTGGCACAACGTGAATTTCGTCGCAGATTTCCTAGCCGTCCAACGCCTACTGAAACACTGCGACGTTTAGTCGCTCGCCTCGAAGAGACTGGCACAACACGAGATGCTGCCAGGCGTGGCAGACCCAGGAGTAGCCGTTCTGCAGAGAATATTGCTGCTGTAGCCGAAGATGTCATGGAAGCGCCGTCGACTTCGACCAGACGACGTGCCACGCAAATGGGTATCAGTCGACGGTCTTTACAGCGAATTTTGGTACAAGATTTGAAGATGTTTCCGTACAAAGTCCAGAAGGTGCATCAGCTGTTAGCTGCGGACTGCAAATCGCGTCTAACATACGCTCAAGCCATCCTTAATCACCACCAAGAGGAAGATGATTTTTCATCAAAAATAATCATGAGTGATGAGGCCCATTTCCATCTTAGCGGGTACGTAAATAAGCAAAATTTACGCTTCTGGGGCACTGAAAATCCGCGTGTAACCCACGAAGAGTCATTACACCCGCTCAAAGTCGCTGTATGGTGTGCTGTTTTCGCTGGAGGAGTCATCGGACCTTTTTTCTTCGAAGACGTCGCGGGCCAAACGGTTACTGTGAATGGTGAGCGCTACAGAGCAATGATCAACGAGTTCTTTTTGCCACAACTTGATGAATTGGGATTGGAAAACATGTGGTTCCAACAGGACGGTGCAACGGCACACAATGCACGTGCCACAACCGATATGCTGGAGGATGCATTTCCCGGGCGCCTAATCTCCCGTTTTGGCGATTTGCACTGGCCAGCAAGATCGCCTGATTTGACCGTTCCAGACTTCTTTTTGTGGGGCTTTTTGAAGTCGCGGGTTTATGTCAACAAGCCTCAGACTCTTGCAGCTCTTAAAGACAATATCCGTCAAGAATGTGAGGACCTATCGCCGGAAGTTTTGGCCAAAGTGATGGAAAATGCCATAAAAAGGGCTCAAATGACAATCAACTGTTGCGGCGGCCATTTACATGACATCATATTCTCGACTTGATGTAAAAAAATTAAAAGACCAAATAAAAATAATCCACAAGAAAAATCAAAGTTTTTCATTTTTTTTTAAATTACAGTCAAAAAACATCGGAAGGTTATTTTTGCGCCACTTTGTATCTCAATAGAAAGCTAATGTTGTTCTTCAAAATTTATATTCTATACATAATTGTTGTTATTTTAAGTCAAACCAAGTTACAACAGCCTTTGACCCCAAAAACGTGACCTGGTACCAGTAGGAATCAAGTTGGGAGTATTCTAAGAATTTTACAGGTTTTTAAATAATGTGGCTCCGAATTAACATTTTTTTGTTAAAAAGTATTTCGGAACTCAATTTTCAAACATAAACAGCCTTTTGTTCAAATTTAGTCTTCTAATATATGGGGATTACATGACTAGTTTACCAAAGAAAGACCCGTTTGAACCGTTTAGGGATTGTGATTTTACTTCAGCCTCATTAAGTTTCATTTGCAAGGGGCGTTAAAGAGATTTTTAACATGAAATTGTCAATTTTGTTAGATCGATGTAAGGTATCCGACAGAAATGCCACGAGAATTTTAATAGCTACTTTAGAAGAACTAAACCTTGACCCTCTTGAGTACAAAGTCTCAAAAACTTTATTACATTATAGAAGGCAAATGTTCAGAGACTAAAAAAAAATTAAATAAAGTAAACATTCCCGTGGTTGTCCATTGGGACGGTAAACTTTTACCGGGTGTTTTAAAAAATGAACAATGTGAGCGAATAGCTTTTGCTATTTCATATGGCGAAAAGGAACAGCTGCTGGGAGTGAAGCAAGCCGTAGCCGTATATGTATGCCTACATGAATGGGGTCTTCCCAATACCGTCAAGACGATGTACTTCGACACTACAGCATTCAACACGTGAAGACTCAAAGCAGCATGCGTTATATTAGGAAGAAAATTGGTATATCAAGCTTGCCGTCACCATATCTTGGAAATTCTGTTAAGAGGCGTATTCGACACAATAATGGGATCAACCACTGGACCCCATCCCGACATTTTTAAGAGATTCCATACTGCGTGTCCCAAGATAGACAAAGAAAAATACGACACGGGTATCAGTGATAATCTAATACAATAGCAGCTAACTCCATAAATAATTGCAAATGTTACTGCAGAATTCGAGACCAAATTAACTGAGATGACTGCAAGTAGCTATTGCATTTGGTTCTCGTATTTGTTGGATCACTAGACGGCAATGTTGTGGGTTTTAAAACTTCCGGAGCCATTCATCACAGGTGGATGGCAAAGGCTATTTACTGCTTAAAAATGTTCATTTTTCGTAGTCAATTTAAGATGTCTAAAGAAGAAGAAGGTTCTGTGCGTGCCATTTCGGTTTTCCTAGTTAAAATGTATTGTTAAGGTTGGTTCAATGCTTCAAAAGCTCATCTTGCACTAAAGCAAGATTTAGCTATTTTGCGTCTGTTAGACTATAAAGAATGTGACAACGAAATTGCAGAAATAGCCCTGACCAAATTTTCGAACCAATTGTGGTATTTGAATGCAAAGTTGGTGGGATTATCGTTTTTTTTTTCCACCACAGACGATGAAAAGTTGTAAATGGCTAATAAATTGCTCAGTAGCACAGATGAACAATCAGAGCACGCTAGGGTTGTAAATCCAAAAGTTAGGAAAACAAATTAAAAGATGTAGTTGATGGAGGATTGGTAAATTTACTTACCAAAGAAACGTTTACATTCATTGACCGATTTAATATATAAACAGATTTCCTAAGCCAACATCCAAACACCTGGCCTCAAAATAATGACTTCCAAGAAGGATTGAAAATTGTCAAAACATTAAAAGTAGTTAATGACATGGCTGCGAGTGGTGTTAAATTAAAAACCGACTTTAACAACCTTCTGACAAAAGATGAAGATCAAAAGCAATATGTCCTGCAAGTTGTAAGCAAATGCCGAGCATTATATCCTGACGTTTCAAAAACTACTTTAACAAAACCTCTAGAATAGATTAGATAACTATGTAAAATTATCAACTCATGTAGGTACTACGTCTATATCTTTTCTGTGTCTGTTTTACATGTTTTTTTTTATATTTTAAAATAAAAAATGTCATTAGACTTATCAGTATTACATGCTTTTTTTTTATTATATTTCTACTTTAAACTCAAAAATATACAAAAAAAAATTTATCACTTAATAACATTGCATACGAAGTATGCTTTTAGTGATACCAGGTCACGTTTTTGGGACCAAAGGCTGTTGTAACTCTGTTAAACTTAAAATAACAATAATTATATAGAGAATATAAATTTTGAATTTCCACGTTGATTTATTTGCTCATGGATTAAATACATATCGCCTATTGTCTGGGACTATTCATTTTGCCAATCATACCTCGTCAAAAATTACACGAAGCATTACTTCAACCGTAGGTCGAACTACTGAGGTTATTATATAACGGGTGATCCAAGTAGAGATACTTTTTTCAATAGCCTTTTTTTGACAGATCACGTGTGAGTCGTGTCATGCTGTCATGTTATTTTTGTTTAGTATTGTTTGGCATTTCATAATGGAAAGACTTACGCGTGAACAACGTTTACAAATTGTTCAACTTTATTATGAAAATTCACGTTCTGTGAGGAATGTGTTTCGTGCACTTCGCTCAACTTATGGTCAACATAATCGGCCTACTGAGCGTACTATTCGCAACACCATCACCCATTTTGAGACCCAGCATTCATTATTGGATAATATTCGACCGAATAGACCACGTCCAGCCGCTTAAAAATAAAGCGGCCGTAGCTGAGAGTGTACACGAAGACCGTGGAGAGTCGATTCGGCGCCGTTCGCAGCAACTCGGACCATGATAACCGACTATTTGATGCCTGAAATTGAAGCTCGTGATCTCGGCGACATTTGGTTTCAGCAAGACGGCGCCACTTCCCACACATCGCATCAATCAATGGACTTATTGAGAGAACATTTCGGTGAGCAGATAATTTCACGTTTTGGGCCGGTCGATTGGCCACCAAGATCGTGTGATATCGCACCGTTAGACTTTTTCCTGTGGGGATATGTAAAGTAAAAAGCTTATGCCGACAAACCCGCTTCGATTCAGGCCTTGGAGGAAAACATCACGCGTGTCATTCGCCAGTTACCAGTCGAAATGCTCGAACGAGTGATCGAAAATTGGACTCAACGGATGGACCATCTGCGACGTAGCAACGGCCAACATTTGATAGACATAATCTTCAAAAAATAAATGCCAAAGAATTTTCTTTCAAATGATAATAAACATTCTCCATTAAATTTGAATTTTCTGTGTTTTTTTCTTTAAAAAAGTAGGGAACCTCGAAATGGATCACCCTTTATAATATCCTGACATATATAATATCCATTTCACAAAAAATTTCATATTTCATAAAATATGATTACAGTATTCCCCGCTTAATAGCACTTCGCTTAATTGATTTTTCCGTTTAATTGACCTATAAAATTGCGTTCGAAAATTGTCTGTATAAAGTAGAACAGCTTATACGGTTAGGTGAACCCCGCTTAATTTAATTACTCGCTTAATTAATCTTAAAAACTGCAGCTAACAAATTAAAAATATGTATATTTTTCGCTTAATTGAACGGACAAAAACCAAACCATTTTTCTAAAATCTAAATAAATTGTAGACATTTGGAAGCACTGCAACTGTCAGCGTTTGCTTTTTGTCTTTGGCGATTTCAAATTTCAAAAAAGTAAATAAATTTAGCAATCAAACAAAAACTTAAAATTATAAGTGAATTGAGAGGAAAAAATAAGACCGAAGTGTGTGCTAAATATAAATGTTCCCTTAGGACGCTTAATAGAGTTTTTCGTGATGAAATTGAAAACATATCTAGAAGATGTGCACTATCATGCAACGCAACAGAATCAGGTCATGTAAAGAGGTTGAACAAGTTTTTTTTAGCTTGGTTCAGCCAAATGAGATCTTTAGGAGCAGCTATTTCTGTAATCGATGTGAAGGAGAAGGGAAAGCAGTTTACGGTGTTGTTGAATCTAGATTTTACTCCCACTGCAGGTTAGCTCATTTTATAACGTTGACAAATATATTTTAATGTGTTTATGCTGAGGATTTTTAAAATTCGATTCTTCCAAATCTAACTTAAAATTATGATACCAGTGCTATTTTCAAAGCCGGTGAGTCAGGCATTTTCTATAAAGCCTTGCCAATATCAACTCCAAGAAAAAAAGAAGCCGATGTCCGGGGTTTCTAATCGTCTATGGAGCGACTAATTTTGCTATTTTTAATACAACTAGGGAGTGAACGCCAAGATGTTAAAAAAAAAAAAAAAAACTGGTGTGTTAACAAAGCAATGCATATTAGCAAACATTGTTTGTGGCTTATTACATCTTCTACGCGGATTACGCCGCTATAGCTGTCTCAGGGAAACACCTGAATATACTCAAGGAGCTTCTCCAAAACGCACTACATAAACTTTTCAAATGGGCGGTCAGGTGTGGACTGGGTGTCAACCCACACAAGACTGTACTGCTCCTTTTCACTAGGAAATATAAAATACCTCACATTATCCCCCCCGTCACTAAACTGAATCGAACTAGTCTTCTCAGACAAAGCAAAATACATACCTGGGACTTATTATGGACAGGAAGCTTAACTGGAAGCTAAACATAACAGAAAGCGACGGTAGCACTTTATTCCTGCAAGAAAGCCATAGGCTTCAAATGGGGAATGAAACCTCGTATCACCCATTGGATCTATAATATATCGGTTATAGGCACTTGAAATAGCTTTAGACAGCAAGAAACTGGCCAAGCGGCATTAGACATTCATTTTCACCTACTACCCCTAGATATTTTCAGCAAACAAATTGCAGCTAACTCAGCCATACGTCTTAAAGCCATCCAACAGTGGTCAAATACTAAATATGGCCACTCAAAAATTCTAAACGAATATACAAATGGTCCTGAAAACATCGATTAACTTCGATAAGAGTTTCCGGGTCACAATCCCAGATAGAACGTCATGGAGAGCAACGAACCTGTGCTTAACGACTCGATCCACTTTTATACCGATGACTCCAAAACAAATGACCGAGTGGGTGCTGGTGTCTTTTCCGACAGGCTGAATCTCGGCCTATCTTTCCGTCTTCCTGATCATTGCAGCGTGTTCCAGGCGGAACTCATGGGGCGATCAAAGAAGCCTTATCCTGGTTGAAAAAGAATGTAATATCTACCAATGATATTAGCATTTTCTCGGACAGCCAAAATCAAATCCCTGGAATCGGTATCAACAAATTCAAAGACGGCCCTAAATTGGCGATCATCTCTGCAGGAGATGTCAACGCATTTTAACATTCACCTATGCTGGGTGCCTGGGCATAGTGACATTCCAGGGAACTGTAAGGCTGATGAACTCGCCAGAAATGGAACCAAATTACCAGTTGTACCCGACACGGGTGCACTAGGTATTCCTATCGCTACATGCAAAAGCTTATTAGCGCAACATAGTAACAGCAAATCAAACCTCACATGGAGTCTTGGCACGACGTTAAAACAACCAAACAAATTTGGCCAAAGCTAGATTTGAGAAGATCAAAGTATATTTGCGATACCATAGGTGTCATCAGGGGACACTGCTTAATAGGTAGGCACGCAGAAAGGCTAGGTCTTTTCTCAAACGACTTCTGTAGGAGCTGCAAGGACGAGGAGGAGAAGGAAACACTACTTCACCTCCTTTGTAACTGCCCGGCCCTATCAAACAAAAGGAAGCTACACCTTGGAGCTTACTATTTTCAAAATCTCAGTGATTTGGCAAAAACGGAAGTGAAAAGCCTTTCACAATAAACTTTTTGTAAAGCTAAGGAAAGCCACTCGAAATAATGCACTAGTCAGGCATTACAATCACAGTTTTATGACTAATCCTTATCATAAGATGACATTCCCAACTACTTCAAAAATTCCAATTATCTTATTATGATCAGCATGGTTTTTAAGTCTCTATGCGGCTTATTTAATACCAATGTCAATGTTTTTAAAACAATTGGTCTTTGTACAATCTGTAATTTAAAAATGCATTCGACTATTCCAAGTGTTCTTTAGTATTACGCACGTTAAAAATGTAAAAAAAGGTCAATTAATATATCTAAGTTAATACAACGCACTAAGGTTAAATTATTCAAATTTTGAAATTGCATTTATCTGACTGATCTAAAACTATTGTCAAATAGTATATCTTTAAAGTTTTTTGTTTATATTCCTAGTCAAATGTATTGCGTAGTAAGCGTATCATGAATTTGAAATATAGGTCACCCATTTAAGAAATCTAATAATAAGTAAGGCCTCTTGGATAAATGGCTTACAAGATTGGTCCAGCAATCCACACCTAATTAAAATAAAACTAATTTAAATAAAACTCTTAAAACAAATGTACAACGTTCAAAACTTTACCAATTTAACTTCACATCTCTTTTAAATTACGCAACTGTGGTTCTTTTGATATATTTAATCCAATTGTAATTCATTTTTTTACTATTTCAATGTAAGAAAATAAGTTTTGGTTTTAAAAAAAAATAATAATAAATGCATTTTCTTGTAATACCTGCTCTTATTCGAACCTCTATGCCTATGAAACCACCAATCGAATGTATCACTAAAACTGCTGTTATTGTTTAAAGCGCAATTATTCGATGAACAATCACAATCACAATTGCATGAAGTAGTGTCAAATTCACGTTCGGAGGACTCTGTAGAATTGTTAAGGCTCCCGCCGTGGCATGCTGAACAAGTGGTTGTTGTTGTGTCACGACTATTTGATAAATTTGATGATTTACCAGTTAATTCCGAATGAGTATTTTCATCGGGCGGGCCAGGACCTTCTGGGGCATAACAGATTTTCAAATTCGGTACATTTTTGTTTGGATTGTTAAATTTTCCAAAAAAAAAATTATTTGTTTTTTTTTTTTGAAATTTTTGTTTTTGGAGAAAAAATATTAAAGAAAGAAAAATCATACATTATTTTTGGTATTCTTAGCTTACAAGTATCCTGTTTTAGTTTTAACTTCTGCATTAACTACATAATTTTTGAAAAACAAAATCAAGAACAATTTAAGAAAAACTAAAATAAAGTAAAAACTAAAGTATAAGTTAAAAAAAAACACAAAAAAAAACTCAAACAGAAGGGATAATAATGATGAGTTAAAAGCCATTTTTATAAAACAAAGGAGAGAGAGAAAATAAACAGAATTACTAAGCAGCACATTCACAAAGATATTTTCATTTTAGACACGTTTTACGACGGGTACGAGAACAGGTAGTCGCTGGGATGTAAGACAAAACCAAAACACTGAACAAATTGCACACAAGCACAGAAACATAAAGAAACATAAGAAAATACAACAAAATTTATGGATGCAAATAAAATCTGAACATGTGTTGCACCTGTAGATCGGAGGGCTTATTTTTTTATGTAAAGGCGCATATCTAAAGTTTCGGATTGAAATTTCAAAATTTGAAAGAAAGATTTAAAAACTAATTGGTTTTCTTCATCTAAGTTTGATGTACGTTCTAGTATTATAATCATTTTATTTTTTATTTTTTTTTTGTTTGGTTCTTGGGTAGTGGATGGATCATGCAATGAAATTATTTAAATGAAAAAGAGAATTAACTAAAAAATTAATTTAATTAAATAATTTTCAAATTGTATGTTTCGTGTTGCGTGTTTTAAGAGTATACATTGCGTTTAGCGAATATATATTTATTTTTGTTTTTTCACTTGTGCTCTATTATGCGGTAAAAAATAAAAGTGATGATTGCGTTAAAATAAGAAGCTGACTATCTTACTCCCAGTTGTGTTATGTTTGATTAGGTATTTAGAAAAGAAGAGAACAAGCAAAACAAATAGGTAGTGAATATCTAGTCTTTAGTGCGAATGATGTCAAAAAAGAAATCGAGTAATCCAGGCATAGTGGCTATATTACCATATATTCCCTATTTAAAACCAACTCCACATACATTTCAATAAACCAAATACATAAACAACTACAAGCGCAAGCGTGTCTAATTTAGACTATTAACGGTCATGATTTGCCAAATTCGTTTAACCAATCTGTTCAACGCAAAGTAAATAGGGTATCAACCTCTTCCATAAAAAAAAGATATCCAAATATCCAATATCCAACGGCACAACCCTTTACACAATGCTGTTGAGTCTAGCGATGTGTCAACTCGAGTTACACTTAAACCGAATCAACTCGGGTTGGATTTTTCTCTTTCCCGAGGTGGCGAAACCGATTAAACGAACCGAATAATAAAATACAAAATAATAATAAAATCCAACGGCACAACCCTTTGCACAATGCTGTTGAGTCTAGTGATGTGTGAACTCGAGTTACACTTAAACTGAATTAACTCGAGTTGGATTTTTCTCTAACCCGAGTTGGCGAAACCGAATAATAAAATACAAAACTGTAGTAACACGAGTTGAACACATGATTTGGTTTACGTTTGGGTAAGCAAATACCGGCAGGTAGTCAGTAGCCAGTGCCCCAGTCAGTCAGTACCTACACGAAAGATAAAAAAAACGAACCTAACATGCAGGTTTTGATTGAATCACATCACGACTCGGTCTAGTTTTGTGTATAAATGAAAATCAATTCGAGTTGAGATTCGTCTTTCGTGTGGATACCCAAACCGATTTGACTAATTCGGTTTGCATTTTTCAACTCGGGCTGATACTGATATGCTAAGGGTTGCTGCCAACCGGTACTTGTTGGATATTGTGTTTGTTTACTTTTTATCTTCCCGTCTGATTGATGATGGCGTTGGCAGTTGGAAATGTTTAGTTGTTCGGTTGAGTTGCTTTGCACTATATTGGATAATCTCATTTATAACTCAGGGGCCATATTTTATAAAATGATCGTTAAAATCACTTCGTTCTCGTTGAAATTTGATTACATAAAACGAGTATCGTTCTTGATTTTACGATACTCGTAATTTCTTACGACTGGCATTGGGCAGTCGTATAGCTTTCGTTTTCGTTGAGCTGTCATAAATTTCTCGTTTTACACAATCGCGCTTTGTCGTGACTATCGTTTACTTGCCGTTCGTTTCGTTTTATATAATAGAGCCCCAGATAATTCTAGGCAGAAGAAAACCATCTATAGTGTGGGGAGTTATTTGCAAAAAATGTTCTTTTTCATACATATTTTGGGGAAATACGAGTACCATGTTGGTACAGGAGAATGAATATTGCAAATATTTTTTGGGTTACTTAGATTCCAAATCGGGTTAACTCGAGTTGAGACAATTTCGGTTTGGCACATCACTAGTTGAGTCCACAACATAGAAGATCTGTGACGCAACGTCATCAATGAAGCAACTGATGAGTTAGTTTTCTCCCGCCAATCAACAAGAAATGTTTTGTAACATAAGTACCAGAACTTGGTATTAAATAAACTGCTCTATACAAAGACAAGAACAGTTGACTGAGTTGTGGGAGGATCGTTACGGTTTTAACACATGTTCTGAAACCTAGCTCCTTTATTCATTTGTTATTTCACGGCACATTTGTGAAGCTTCTTATGATGTTAAATCTACAATTATAGGAGTACAGTAATCATTTTAATAAAACTAACTAACCAGCACAGTTTGTGGAATATGATTCTCCACTCAATGTATTGGAATATACGAATACACCACCTTCGAGATGGGATCTCGGAAAATCCTTCCTTAAGGGTAGGTGTCCCATGCAAAAATAGGTTGGAGTTTTGCGCTAAATTGTGTAGCGCTCACAATTTTCCGAATATTTAAATGAAATAAACGGTGATCGATTGGAAATATGTTAAGCAAAGTACTTGTTTAGCATTTAAAAAACATTAAAATATCTTTGAGCCTCAAAACCGCCTGACATGTAGAAAAACCATACAAATAAGTTAGATGCTAATTGCGTTCCATTTTTATCTCTTTATATACATATTTTTTATTTTTTTTATATTTTTTTTCTACAGACAATAGATTTGCGCAGATAACACCGGTTGTTTTTTGTTGTGAATTTTAGTATTTATCCCGAAAAAAATGCACAAAACTATGAAAAATAAGGTAAATTTACAAAGTTTAACTAGATATAACTTCTAAAGTATAAAAGGTAACGAAGTCAAATTAGCTTTTTTACAAAGCTAATAGATATGTGCAGATACCGTTTTTTTTTTTTTTTTTTTTTTTTTTTTTTTTGTATTTTGTACAGTAATTTTTTGGTGACAAAATGGAAAAAAAGTGTTTTTTTTTTTAACGTTTTGGGTTTTTTGGCTGGGAAATCGATAGTTATATTTCCTAATTTTTGGAAATAATTTTTTAACCAAGCGACAATATATAGGGCACAACGTACCGGTCTTAAAAACATGTTTTTTTTCTTCTAACATATTTAAATATGCAATTCAATATGACATTATTTGCAATGCCGCTGTGAAAAAAGGACAACCAAAATGATTCCGACATATTTTTTTTATTTTTTTTTGGTATTTGTATTATTTAATTCAAAATACAAAATAGTTTTTTTCCACACGGTTTTTCAAATTTTGATGTTAGAAAAGTGGTCTATTTTACGTTTTTTACATAAAAAAAGATCGAATTCACGCACACAAAGAAGTTTGTTTCAAAATAATGTCACTAGGTGGTGAGTTGGTGACATTCTCTTTTCATTATTCTCTTCTGTAAATACAGGCACTAGGCAGGCGAGATTGTTATTATGTTTGTATCTTTTGTTTACCTTTTCGGGTAGACTTGATGAAAGTTCGTGTGGACTTCACGTGGACATGGTACAGATCGTTACATTATTGAAATGTTTGCTATCGCTGCTGATGAATTGTTTTGTATGCGTATGTTTCAACGTTTCAACGTCTATCGATATATTCGCAAACCGTTATATGGGAAGTATAGGGATGCAAACAATGCATCGATGTTATTTGGGGCGATGTTTTACATCGATGTTTTTTGGTTTTTTGTCACTCAGAATTTTGAAAAATCTCTCCATTTTTAATTTCCACGATTTCACCCGCTAAATTGGAACTTTAGGAACTTTAGGGCAAGTTGTTATATTATTTTGTTAATTTAATTGTTTATGTTATTTTTTATATTGTATATACATATGTATATTATATGTATATATATAATGTCTGAACAACATTTTTACAGAATATCAATATCTATATTTCATACATATAAAGTTTTTTGACACGCCCACTTTTTGGGGGCCGTTTGTATACCCTACCCCATAGCATATGAAGGAGAAAAACGTTGTTTTTTGTCGAACAACAAAAGATTCTGATAAACTGTTTGAACTATGTCATTTTCTATATTATATTTATTAAATTTATTTGATTTTTTATTTACTAATTTAATTTTCCGAAACTTTACAATTTACATATTGATTGAAGGTATGTTGTAAAAAATCGTGTTTCGGAAGATCTTTCTTCAACGTCAACAACATTGACGAACGTTGAAATTGAAAGTGATCACGTAAAACATCAGGGTCAGGAATTTGAAATTCCTATGGAGGTGGACATTACAGTGAAGGACAACTGTAGTTTTGTTCCGGAGGGCAGGCGTATAATTGATTTAAATACATTTCTCAATAGTTTAAAAAACATTTCGCTGCACGGAAAAACGTTTTCGTTTTTTTTAAAATTCGACTCAAATAGTATTTGTTTGGTGAATTTGACACCTTGAACCTACAAAAATTAATTATAGCGGTTAAATTAACTTTCGTAAACTTCTTTTTTTTTATATAAGGTGCTTAGGTACCTTCATAACGAGCATTGATAGAAGATGGGGTGACAATTACCTAGATAAATATCTATCATTTTTTGTTATTTGATTTGAAAAATTTCATCCTACTATTGTTGCGACGAGAATCAGTAGCACTATTGTCTACCGTCCTATTATTTGAGTAATCGAATTTTCATCCAAACAAGTGTTTTCCTACATCTCATAAATTAAGAAAAAAGTTAACCTAGGTAAGGTTTACACATTTTTTTATAAGATATACAATGAAAACCTCAAAAACTGCTTTTACACCTCGCTGCGCGGCAGCCAGCAACAATTTTATCATTTTATCACCAAATCTGAAAGAAAATTACAAGACAAAATATGTACACCAAACCAACCCTCAACTTGATTTTTTTCCTTCTCTTTCCATATTTGTTTTCAAGTTATTTGCTTGGTGTCTGTATATTGCATATGTAGGTAGGTAGGTATATGTAATATTAGTCTGCGCTTGCTACTTTTTGTCTTTTCCTTCAGTTTTCGTTTGCGTTGAAGCAAAGAGCACATGAGTAAAATTAAAGAGAGCTTACCAACACATTCAAATGCATTTACATGAAATTTGAGTTGGTCGGTCTGGGACACCTACCCTTAACGGTTACCTACGCCATTATAGATCCAACCTTTGTTGTTTGTCAGCCAGTCACGGAACTGTTTCATATAAGGGTCTTTCATTAAGGACTTCAGAACTTTTTTTTTTTTTTTAAATAAAATGCAAACTACTTGAGATATCTAAAAAAAATGTTATTGGCTTGAATTACCATCAAAACATTTATAAATGGAATTTGACTTCGTTCATATGTCCACCACGGGAACGTATGAAGCGGTCGATACATTGAACTCAATTCTCGATGACTCGGCCGCACATTTCGACCGATACGGTCACTATTTCTCGGTTAATATGTGCTCTGAGCTCCTCTAACGTCGTCGGCATCTTGGCATATCTCAATGATTTAATGTAGCCCCATAAAAAGTCTAGAGGCGTTAAATCATACGCTCTCGGGGGCCAATCGACGGGTCCGATTCTCGAGATAACACGTTTATCAAACTGAGACTTGTTGTTGGAACCACATATCACTGATGTCTAATTCTTGCAATTGCCCAAAGAAATAACGTTCCAAAGTGTCTCTGTAGCGAGTACCATTTACCGTAACGTGACGGTCATTTTCGTCGACGGAAAAAACGTCCCAATGACGCCACCGCCATGAAAGCCACACCAAACAGTGACTTTTTGAAGATGAAGTGCTGTTGCTCATTGACGAAGCTTATGATTTTGCGATGAAATTCTTCATTTTCTTCCATCATGTTCAGAGACCAATTCGAGAAAATACTTCGCTTCATACGATCAAGTGGTTTTAGTTTATGATTCAGCTTGATCTTGTGTACGCCAAGATCCTTACGCGAAGTTCGCATTATGTGGTCTGGGAGAGGCCCAATTCTTGATAACGCCGTGAAATTGACGTCTACTGTAGCAATATTTTTCACACTTCGCTCAAAACTTAGTCTAACTGGCTTGGCAACATCAAACAGCGAATATTCTGAGTAAAAATTTCTTTTCACTATGAATTGCTTGTTTACTGGGGCGAGAATTACGTCCGAAAATTGACGTTAACGCTCTTAAGTTGTGACCACCGACTCGTAATTTCGGGAGTAAATTTTAATTATTTGTAAACGTTGTTCCTTCGTCTACTTCTACTGAAAATGTTAATTTTACTTAATATTTTGACATTGACAGCCGGTATCCGGTTCAAGTGTGCGTTTACACTGAAAGTTTAAAGTTGTCAAGCCGCTAATGAAATACCCTGTATATGGTGGCTTAAAGAGGGCAGTAAATAAGAAAAAACTATGTACATAATGTCGAGAAAAAAATCGCCACTTTTATTAAAGATATTACATTGGCGACAATCCGACAAAGGAACGATATGATAGGAGACAAATTTCCACCCGTATCCAATCTTCAGGAGAAAAATTAAAAAAGGCAATAGACACCCAAAGTAATTTTAGATATCTAGAGACTTTACTTTGGTTTCCCTAGAAATTCTAACATCGAAATCTTGTCAGAAATTAAAACGAAGTAATCCTGTCTAATTCTATTTGTTCGAATTAAGATGACAGTTGAGTAATAAATCACTCGCAATACTATCGAGGTCCTTTTGAAGATCCTATTCACCTAAGTAATACTTAACGACGATGAAGCTTGGACATTACCAAAAAGTCAACTAAAAAAAAATACAAATTTTTGGCGCAACAGGCTCGTTAGTACCCAGGGCCTAGCTTTCTCACAACCATTCATGTGTGCGTGTGTACTTCTTGCACGATGGCGGGACCTCCTGTTTTATGCCGACTCCGAACGGCTAAGTTGAGATAAGCTATTCTTGACAATTGATACTACTCGGATGATTTGTCAGATCATCACGAGAGGAGGGCCAGTGAAAAATCATTTAGGTGTTGCTACGGCTGGGAATCGAACCCAGACCTCTTGCGCGGCGGTTCATCGCACTAACCATCGCGCCACCAAAAAGTCAACTGCGGAGTCTAAATGCCGGGAATGAACGATCTACTTTAAGAGCTGTAGAACGACATAAAGCTAGGCTTGTTGCCTTAGTGGGATACTTTACGCCTTAGATATTACGTAGCCCCAAAGGAAAAAGGATCACATGATCTTGCTGGCCAATTCACTGGACCGAAGCGTGAAATTAATTGTTCACCGAAGCGGTCTCTCAAGTTGCGCCATCTTGTTGGAACTAAATGTTGTCGAGATCTTCAGCCAAAAAATAGTCCGTTATCATAGCTCGATAACGAGCCCCATTTACAATAACGTGGGTCAGAGCCTCATTTTTGAAGAAATATTGGTCGATGATTCCACATAAACCACAACACACGTTTTATAAGTGGATGTAACTACAGCTCTTCCTCTTCTGTTTTTTTTTCGGTCAATATACTGCAATTTTCCTTATTGACGTATCTATTGAGCCAGAAATGGACCTCATCGCTGAACAAAATGTTTGTCGAAAACAATGGATCGACACGTCATCGGAAATTGGAACGTTCGCATGGACGAGATAGGGCGCAGTTGCGGCCAACATTTGAAAGCGATTATCTTTAAATAGTGAATGTCAAGAATGGTTTTTAAAATTAATTACAAAGATTTCTCAATATATTGGAATTTTTGTGTTATTTCGCATTAAAAACAAACTTCTTGATTGGTCACCCGTTATCATGCTCGTCTTTCGTGTGCTACCCGAGTTGACTAATTCGGTCTGCATAAGTTTTTGCAACGGATTTTTTCACTTAAAAAGTGGATATCTTCCAACTACCTTAAGTGAAAACTGTCGTGGTCGAATTGAGGTGAGCCAGCTCAAAAGGTGACCATGCCAGTATTGATGTTTCAGTAGAGGTTTGTGAAAACGACAGCTCCAGTTTTTTGTTAATAAGAAAGAGGGCTTTTATGAAAGAGGCATAATGGAATTACCTTCAAAATGCTTATATAGAGTGGCATATTTGATCTTTATCTGATCATTCTAACTATGCTTAAGCCTCTAATTTCGTGCAAAAATAAAATTTGTTTTACTACACATTTATATGAAATAATTTTACTAAAACCGAGTTAAACAAATCGGGTTGCTTAGATTCCAGCTCGGATTAAGTCGGTTTGAGAAATGTTCGGTTTGGCACATCTGTTGGTAATGTCTAGCTAGATGTACTCTAATGAAGCGAATAAAAACAATATCTGGTATCAAACTTTTGCCTCAAAAACAGAACACAACTAATTCCTAAACGTGTATCCTAATGAAATACTAACATCGTTTAATCATAAATATGAGTAGAGAACAACGCAGTAAAACCTGTTAAATAATTTGTTAAACTAATTACTTCACCTCTACAACATAATTTAAAAAAAAAAAAGTAAATGCGTTGTGTTGTTCAGTTAAATACCTATTCGGTTTCGTTAAAATTTTACAAAGAACCATTAATTACTGTTTATTGAAATGTGTACTAAAAATTCTGCTCCATGTATTAAGTGTTTAGCATTAACATAAAACTTGTTCAAATTAAACAAAAAAAAAACATTAATATAAAAAGCTCATCTCCGACAAAAGAGATATGAATTTGCTTGTGATGTAAAATAAAATGTAATTAACGAACAAATAAAATCAAACGAAAATATATATATATATATAACAAAAATTAAGTCAAAAGAAATTATGAAATAATATTTTATAGTAAATAACAAAAAATAAATAAATAAAAATATAACAAAGAGGGATAGAGTTTTTCAATACATAAATTTAGATAATACAGAAAATCGATTAGTTTTTAAATCCATTTCTAAAAGTGTAATGAATCAGATATTGATGTCATTCCAATTTTAGATTTCCATTTCATATGTTCGCATAGTCGCACTTTTAATTTATTTAATTTTATTTAATTGATTTTTAGATCTACGGAGATATATATTTGTATATGTATTATATGTTAGCATTCCCAAATTAATAAAACTACTTAAAAGTTTATTTGTTTAATGTATATTGTTTAATGGTGGGATTTGTTTGGAGGCTTATTTAAATGGGATCCCTGCTAATGCAAACACTCTCCACTTGAAGTAGGGACTATTCGGAAAGCCAATCCATGTGCAAGGACACTCGATTATGCACCCAAACAAAACCCACTTATTACTGATGGGATGTTAAGAATATATATATATATATATATATATATGTATATAGTAATATGTAGGTATATATGGAATGACTTAGTAAAATTCGTAAAAGCATATTTGGATTTTATAGGAAAACAAAATGGACTGCCTGCTTTATCAAAATTTCATATGGATTTCAATTTGTTTCGTTTAAAATGTTTGCATAGAAAAATCAACTCACTGTTGTTGGCGAGCAAATTCTCGTGCAATTTATCCCTCTGATCTTCGAGCACCTCACCCAAGTAGGTGGCAACTTTGCGAGTGATTTGCTCCACATAAACATCTAGTTTACCCAAATCATCAGACAGACCAACCAATTGATCCAATGTGCCGACCTATAATTTAAATGTTTCATTTGTTAGAAGCTTACAATCGGAAGGAGGATACTCACCTTTAGGTCGGGAATATGGAATTTAAAATTGACACAAAGATTATTCTGTTTGTGGGTGAGATTGTTCATTGTTTCATAGGTTTGTTGGCAGGTTTTGTCGCCAGGGGCGGAAATAAGCCAATATTCAGACATTTTGGTGTTTTCTAAAAAAAAAAAGATATTATAGTCAGATAATGTTGGATGAACATAAATGATTGTGGTTACAATGCATGTGGACAAATAAATATTATATGTGCGAATAGGTAAATGGGATTGACATTTATAACACGGGGACTTTTAATTTATTAATCGAGTTGTGCGAAGTAAGAAAACAAAAATGTGTGCATATCGATTCGTTTCATAGGTCTTAATGTATCCATGTGCAATTGCATGTTCATTTTCAGTTTGTTTTAAAAATATATATTCTGATGACTATGGAGAAAATAAATTTAATTATCTGTAACACGTAAGAGATTAATTAAGTAAGGCCAACCCTTTCTTATTTTATGGTTTTCGTGTACCCTCGGGTGTGAATTAAAATAGATTACATATGTATTCAGATGAAGAGCCACCAAGAGACAAAGAGAAATTACGGGCTTGACATGACGGATATCTGCAAACTAATGAATGTTTTTTGTTTGCCGCTTTGAAGAACCAAACATGCAAGGTGAACAACCAACAAAAGTGTGTACTTGTGAACATGTAATACTGAACGTCTAAAAAAAGCCACGGGATTAATATTTACCGAGTTCCAGAGCAAGTTATATTTGGAGTTTATATTTACAACACTAATATCTATTACAAAATCAGAGTAGACGATTGGATTGCAATAGTATCCGAAGGAAGTGTGGCTTCGCCTTATGACATATGTCGTGTACACTCATAGTACCAAAGAAGGGGCAAAACTTGTGTGATGAATCTAAAAGGATGAGCTGAGACAGGCTTTTTTAAACAATTCGAATGATTTGTTAATGTCATCACACATATAATCCGCCGTGGCTAGGTGAGGTGTCTAGGGATGATTTAACATAATTACACTTGTAAGTATCTATATTAAAGAGGAACCTTTTCGCTGTGCTTAATAGCGTGTCCTTAAATAAAGACCAACAAGTTTCGCAAACATAGGAAAAGTATTAAAGGTCTGTTGACACATATACATAATTTATTTTGAAGAAGGAGATGGGCTGGTGTGAGACAAAAACGTTCGTATCTGCACATGGAATGTAAGAAATGGTGTAGCCAAAAAAAATTAACAGAAATCCAACCCGCTAAAAGGTATACAACTTTTACAGTGAGTAGACTTAAAGACTATTTCGTGTGTATGTAATTGGTAGACTTCAGCCACACGTCTGTGTTGTAAGAATATGAATTCAGCAAACGACAAAAACGGTGACAAACTTTGAGAAAAACGAATGTCAACGGACAGCAGTAACCCACGCGTAATCCTTATTCTCTCAATTAATCCTATATCCCCAGCATCAAATATCGAAGGCGAAATGTTTGACAAGGCAAAAGTACTGCAAATCAACATTGCAGGCGAAGACGAAAGTTTAGGTACCAGTATCTAAACTAAAACTAAACATGGTTGCCGAAAATGACGGCCTTTCTGCCCAGATTTAAAAAAAAACCCTGCGAGACGATTTAGTTAAGAATGTCCGAAGGGTTTTATTGTTTGTCCGACTGTCCGATTATCAAAAAAGGAGATCCATTAAACTGTTTTAATTATACACCCCTGAAACCGGTGCATATTTCGTCGCAGACTGCTCAGAATAAGAACGTTCTCAGGGATTTCTAAATTTTTGTTTGTGAATAAACGTTCAAGAAGATTAGAACAATTTGTGGTAACGTTTGGAAAAGATGATTTTTGCGCCGATGGAAAAGTACTTCTTTGCAAATTGTGCAGTGTGAAGGCAAATCGTGAAAAGAAGTACTTTGTTGAGCAGCACATAAAAAGATTCAAGCACTAGCAAGCAGTAGCCTTAAAGAACACAGCAAAGACACAAGCAACAACCTCTTTCCTTCGTTGCAACGAGAAAAATTAATTTCATACCGATCTCACTCGAATGTTGTTGGCATGTAACATACCTTTACACAAGCTAACTCGTCCACAATTCAAAACATTTATAAAAGTGTAAAAGTATGTACAGAAGAAAGTTCCAGATGAATCTACGCTTCGGAAAAACTATGTCAAGGATTGATATTTCGAAGTTTTTCAACACATCCGGGATGAAGTACGAGAAGACAACATATTCGTGTCAATAGATGAAATGACGGACAAAGCCGGCCGCTGTGTAACGAATGTCATTATCAGGCAATTGCGGAAGGATGTACTTGGATACTTACTGACCTCTGAGGTTTTGGAAAAGGTGAACGCTCCGACAATCTCAACGCTATTTGACGATTCATTGCGATTTAAGCGCGAAAAAGTGTTGTTATTTGTTACGGACGCCGCGCCATACATGAAGAAAATCTGAAAATCGCTAAGAGTTCGGTATTCCAAAATGACGATACATGACTTTCGTCGCTGCCTTTCGGAAACCCATGCCTTAATATCGAATTTAAAAAGGTTCTAAAAAGCGTTTCCCGATTTGTTTTTTTTAAGGAGAAGGATCCTGAGGTGTCGCTAATTTTAATCTGATTTCAAATAAGATTTGAAGTGAAACTTCTTTTGGGACGCGACGGTGTGACATTGGATTTTATGAAACATAAAAACATCACGATGACGTTGAATTGTGAGTGTTAAGTGTTGTCTTCAGGAAGGACGGTGTTTTTCATATGACGACATTTTTAAACGAGATGCTAGATATCGGGAACGCCTCTTACGTTTATGGGTGTTAGTACGAATTGCGGTACTTTGAAAAGGACAGATTGAAGAGAGAGGCTGCAAGATGAAGCTGAAAATGTGTAGGTTGTCTGATTCGGGTGCGATGACGTATTCAGATTTGATGTATGAGTTGGATAATAGTACTTTTGATTAAGATTGCCTTTTGAATGTTTGACGGTTTTATCGATACATATTGGAAGTCTTCCCGAAAGGCGGAGCGTTGAATTTTGGTTGAGTTTTTTGCTTATAATGAAACGAGAATATATTGACACTGAAGATCTTGCAGAAGTGACCAATGGGGATATTTGTATGAATGTCTTTTTGAAGTGAAACTTCTTTTGGGACGTTGTGAATTTGATTTAATGAAACGAAAAAGTGTAACGAAAAAGAGATTAAACAAAATATCAGTTGTCGTCTGATGACCGAAACCAAGCATCAGCGTCGGTCGCTAGTATTTAGATATGGGAACGCTTGGGAACACCGCGTCTAGTTGTTAATTGTAAGAGAATGATGATGATGAGTTTAACTTTCATAAAATCGGTTATGTAGGCGGGGGAACCGAGTTCCGGGGTAAGAAATAGTTGAAATTCCTCAACCGAGTTTGTGCGGTAGAGAAAGAGAGAGATCGCGAGAGAGCGAGAGAGAAATTAAGCTGAATACAGTTTCACTTCTACCCCGTGGGAACTCACACTCAATTTTTTTTTAATTTAATCAGGTGTTGACTCGCTGGGGCACATGGCTAGATGCTGCATCGTATTACGCGCAGTATTTTAGTCACATCAAACAAATCGTTTATAAGCTGGAAGATGATGCAAGTTGTGCTATATTTGAAAAAGAATTGATTAGCAATTAATCTGGCGTACATCAGCTGGCGTACATCCAAACCAATTTTGGATTTTTAGTGGACCCGAAAGAGTATACATTCAAGTGAGCAAAAAACAGGTGATTTCAAGTGTTGTGTTTTAATTGGAATTATTTTTCTAATGCATATCGTAATATTAGGAATCCCGACTGAATATTTTGAAGGGAATCGATGAGCAATTACAAAAACAAAAGGACCATAAATAAATATTGTTGTAAATGGCGCTGAAAATTTCAAATTGCCCTCAAATATTGTAGTCGACGACGTGACGTCTTTTGACTGGGCTCCACTCGTCTCTGCCCACGTGGAGAGGTCATTTAGTTCGTTCAAAGCTCTCCTAATTTTAAAATGCTTACGGCTGTACAGTGTTATTATAATGCTTAAAACCTTTTTTTCTTCTTCTTAATAAATGGCAATTATGCCTTTTTATGAATTTTTACGTCAACAAAATCCGTTCTCTACACATCACCCAGTGAGTGACTTCAAAGCCGCATACGAAAGTGTCTATATGTACAAACTATATTGTCCCATGTATAGGTTTGGTATACCTTTCGTCTGTGCAGTATGATGATGAAGAATTTTCGCTTTTCCATCAAGGTCGGCAACAAACACACCAAAACATTCGATACCAAAAAAGTATAAAGACAATGTGACGTCATGGAGCACAAACTTACATAAGCGTGTGAAAAACTAGCATCCGCCTATGATATTGACATCATTCGTCGAAGGAAGTAGCTTTACAGTACACTAAGGGAAGATAAAATAATAGGTGGAATAGATGGATTTAGTAATGTGTAGCTAGCGTTGTATATGTCATTTGCCGTTAAAAAGATACAATTTCGTACTAAAAGACAGTTTTGTTTGAAAATGCGTAATATTTTAGAGTTTTCTTCGACAAAGGTGAAAATTCAAGACAGGCGACTGAGGACGTTCTGATACAGTTGCAATCACTCACGCGCAATATTGGTTTTGTCGATTCTGGTCCAGGTATTTCGATGTCCAGAAGATCCACCAAGCTCTAGAAGGCTGATTGTTGAAAATGTCCATCTTCTGTAGCCGGTAGTGCCTGGCGATGAAAAGTGGATCAATTACGACAAACTCTAATGAAAACCGTCGTTGTCGAATCGCGTTAAGCCCACGCAACGGTGGTCAAGCCATTTTTTTTCTGTTTGTTTTGTGGAATTTACAGGGAATCATCTACTATGAGCTGCTCTTAATTCGGACCTGTACCTACACCGTCGCCTAGTAGCGGCCGGCTTGGCCAATAGGAGAGAAATTTTGTTCCATCAACCCACACACATTAATAATGACTCGCCAGAACCTCCGGGAGCTGGGTTAAGAGGTTCTTATGCATCCACATTATTGTCCGGACCTGGCACAAAGTGATTACCACCTGCTCTTAGACAACGCGAAGGATTTTGGTTGTATAAAAGTTCGCCATAGAGGATTGTGAAAAACGACAGTATCAGATCGCCTATAGAAACGAGGGTTTTATGAAAGAGGCATAATGACTTAAGTCGGATAAATCTAACTATGTCAAATAAAGCCTTCGTTTCCAGCAAAAGGATTGGATTAATTTTTCAACAAGAAGGGACACATAACAGCCAAAAAATGTAAAGCCGTTTGTCTACCATAGGTCAGTTTTTATTTCTGATAACGATACCTCGTCAGAAATGATACAGCGAATTGATCTTAATTTTTCTGCATCCCGATGTTTTAGTTTATTAGTCTTCGTCATGCCAGTCGTGCGGACACACATACGCATATGATTTCAGCTGATTCTTAGTGGCCTTTTACGATAAGAGCTATTTTTTTCCGCTGCAGTAATAGTAAAAGTTTTTCCGTGTACGAATATATACATAATATAAACAACACCAATATCAAATGGAATTTAAGTAAACAAGTTAGTATCCACGAGTTGAAAAAATATTGCATTACGCATATAACCCTGTTGGAAACGCTCGTATTTCCAATAAATGAATCCAATTGCAGTATTAGTCACGAATACATATTGACAAAAGCTAATACGATGATTGGATTATGTTTACAATGTATAGGCTCTAACACAGAAGTATGCACATTCAAAATAACGTCAACATATTATTGGTGGTTGCGTGTTAAAGGTGAATAATATACAATGGATACATATCAATTGAGCTATTTTACCTCCTTCATTCTAAGCAGTAGTCTCTTCCAATCGTGTACGACCTATTAAACATAATCGAAACTGAATTGACAATGTGGCGTCAAATGCCATTATGATTAGATATCTTAGATGGAATTGTTATCATTCGTCAGCTGATAAATTTCAAATCTATGTTTCGGACCGTAGCTCATACACCCTCGAAAAACGCGGAACTATTGTTACTGCTTATTTGACCAGTTCCCGATCTGATGTTTTAACGCAGCATGAAATGAATTTCACTAGACATCCTCCTTTTTGAAAGCTCGCGTTTACCAAAACACAAAACTAACATGTCTTCAAAGCTGTCACGTATAAGAAATCACTGAGCCAGAAGAACGAGGACAAATGAGCATCCACTCAGAAGGTGGTAATTGTAGTCACTTTTACAAACTTAAATAAACTGTCGTATCCAATTTTTTTTTATTTCCAACAAACCCTACATTGTACAAACTATTCTCAAAATTGCCGTTCCGGTACGAAAAAACCAAGAACGAGGCTTACAAGGCTAAGCTGCAGGTGAAGACGAGAGCTGCCATTGAGCTCTATATGCAAAGAAGAAGGGAAGAACACCGGCTTTTCAGAAAGAAAAATAAGCAAGAAAAGCGCGCGATCGAGGATATAGAGAGGTGCCACTCCAGGAACGATGTTCGCAAATTTTACCAAAGTGTAAAACGTCAAAGCCAATGATACAAGGCTCGAACAGAATCCTATCGAGATGAACAAGGAAATATCGTAGTTGAGACACAGTCGATGCTGAGAATATGGAAGAACCACTTCTGCAGACTGTTAAACGGCGATGACGAACAGCATTACGCTGTCAGGCAGAACGAACCATTTAATATTGGCGAAAACTGCTAACAACCCAACCTAAGTGAAGTGAGGATAGCAATATCTAAACTAAAGGTTGTTAAGGCCGCCGGAAATGGCGCCCTTCCCGCTGAGCTTTATATAGCTGGCGGAGATGAATTGGTAAGCAACATCCACCAACTCATAAGCCAAATCTGGTCGGATGAAAGTATGCCTGAAGAAGGGAACCTCAGCATGGTTTGCTCGATTCACAAAAAAGGAGACCCTCTGAACTGCGCTAACTACAGAGGCATAAGTCTCCTTAACAATGCCTACAAGATCCTATCTGCCGTAATATGTGAACGCCTGAAACCGTTTACCTGATCCGCTGATCGGCCCTTATCAGTGTGGTTTTAGGCCAGGAAAGTCCGCAATCGATCAATTTTTCACACTTCGGTAGATCCTGGAAAAAACCCAACAAGTCCAAATCGATACCCACCACCCAATTATCGATTTCAAAGACGCATACGACAGCATTTAGAGAGACGAACTACACAGAGCCATGTCTAGTTTTGGTATACCGCCCAAACTTGTCCGTTTGTGTAGGATGACGATGGAGAATTCTCGCTGCTCCATCAGGGTCCGAAACGACCTCACCGACACATTCGATACCAAAAAAGGATTCAGGCAAGGCGATGCGCTGTCATGTGACTTCTTCAATTTGATTCTTGAGAGGATTGTGCAAAACTCCCGAGCCAACACCAGAGGCACAATTTTCCAAAAATCGGTGCAACTACTAGCATACGCCGACGATATTGACATCATTGGTAGGACTCAACGTGTTATCATAGCCACGTTTGCTAGGTGGAGAAGGAAGCGGCAAAAATGGGATTAGCTGTAAATGAGGGTAACACTAAGTATCTGCTGTCAAGGACATTACGGCAGATAGGATCGACGAATTGGACAGAACGTCACAATTGACAGATATGACTTTGAGGTAGTACGGGACTTTGTCTACCTCGGCTCTGACAACAACATCTCGTCAGAAATCAGACGAAGAATTACTCTTGCTGTTTCTTCGGGCTAAGAAGGCAATTCAGTAGTAAAGCCCTCACTCGAAATACTAAGGAGATCCTATGTAAGACCCTGATCATCCCAGTCCTGCTCTACGGCGCTGAAGCATGGACCGTATCAAAAGCGGATGAAGAAATCATTTGTCGATTCGAGAGGAAAATTCTTCGAAAAATCTTCGGTCCCTTTTGCGTTGAAGGGCTATGGAGACCAAGATTCAACCAAGAACTATACGAGCTATACAGCGATTTGCCCCTAGTAAAAAAAAACTCGGAATTGGGCGTTTAAGATGGGTGCGACATATAGAACAAATGGACACCAATACTCCGGCTTGCAAGTCTTTGATTCACAGCCAGACGTCGGACGCTTTAAAATAAAACCTCACCTTAAGTGGCGCGCACAATTAGAAACCGACCCCAACCTACATGGAGTGCGCAACTGGAGGCAGTTTGAATGTAGCGCTACTTAACTAAGTAAGTTTATCGTTTTGACAAAACAAAGTAGCGGTGTGTATCCACGGCCTTGATAATCCAATTTGCCGCAATTCTCAACCGCTTTACAAGTCGTAAGCAACGTAAGGATACAAAACATACAAAATTCAAATTGGAAAGAATTGAAGACGGACGAACCTCGGAATTGTCAATGTTTCAGTATCAGTAAGCTTGAAGAAGAAGATCCACCAATATTTTTGTCCAGCAATGACGCCTATTTCTGGCTTAAAGCAACGTCAATAAGCTAAATCGGCGTATTGAGCTTGAATAGAAACCCAAAAAGATTAAACTGCTGCTATTACAAACAGAACTAATGACCGCTTGATGTCGTTTTCGGCCACGAATACTGACTATTTGCTCCCTGATAATACATTTTAAACCCGCAAATTTGTCGACATTTGGTTCCAACAGCACGAGGCTACTACCGTGAGTAGGCCGTACATTTCACCATTTAGAGTCGTAAATTGTCTCATTAGATCATGTGACTTATTCCGTTGGCGCTTCATAATAAGCCGGCTACGATTGAGGAATCGGAAGTCGACATTTTTCGCGCTATTGTTCGAATACCACTCGAAATGGTTGAACACTTCATCGTGCAATTTCAGAATGGTCCATCTTAGCCCAGTTACGATCAACATATGATGAAAAACAGTTTTCTATGACAAAAAAGATTACGCGATTGATTTTTATTAAATGACTTCTAAATGAATCACTTTTACAACAGTTGTTGAATTACTTATAACTAGGCAAATCCTGACCCCATTCTAAGAGGGAAAAAACATTATATGGCGCTTCTATTTTGTCTATAATCAGTACGACATAAAATGTGTATCCTATAATAAAAAACGATGATGGTTTATATTGGCTACGTACTAGAGGTTAGGATTTTGATCGTAAACGTATAGTACGAAATCCGTTTAATTAATATACATAAATATAAAAAAATTAAAGGAATTCTACAAAAATGTTCTATTCACTGAGAATTCTATTTCGTTTGGATCATTAAAATCCCAATTATTAGAATCCGTGTAGTAGAGAGCTCTTCTACGTACCATAGCTAGATTTCGATCGATTGTAATCCTAGATATTTACAAGTTCTTCTCATTTGACTTGTAATTGTCAATTTAACTGCAATTTAAGCAATACTTGGTAAATTGAAAGCACACACTACACGTTTACTTGTAGCACGCACACACTTCATTTTTCACACGACACGGAGAGAGTACATCTCATAAAATATAAAAACACCACTCATTTAGTACACAACTAGTGAACTATTTTCCGTGAGAAAATCATCATCCGTGCGCACCCCGACAGACACACTTCCTTAGCTGAATACAAATCCAACTCAACTGAAACTGAAAACTGACCGGAAGCTAAGGTTTACCTATTCACGTCTATTTATAGTTGACACCCCCTCAAGAGGGAAAGTTTTTCTTGGACGCTGGGCAAACTACCAAAAGCTTTATCAATAGTAATGATAGCAGTCGCGGTAGTGTACTCGTATTCTAATTAATTATAAATGCTTGGTTCGCGTAACAGATGATTATAAGGAACGCATACGACTGCGTGGCATTGAAAATAAACGTTTTCAAGGACACGTTTATCTGATGTTAAATGATTTACATTGGAGCATTTGGAGGTCGACCATCAGCACAATGCAGACACATACCGGACGACATATGTTCGAAAGCGTCCTAGGTAGAGCGGGGTGGCAACAAAGAACATTTACTTGCAGTTGGGAATTCTGGTTATAATCGCATGTCATGGAATAGACCCCCAAAATCAACTTAAAGCTGAATCTACATACATTAACCTGATTATCCCATTTTGTTAGATGATTGAGGAGCTCACAGTCGAGAGGGTGTGTAAGACCAATACACCCTTAATGGGAATTTAGCGACATGCAGTAGAGTTATCACATGGAAATCTCAATTCGATATCGATTCGTTGTGCGCTATTCATCCGGACGTCGAATGAAGGAGGATCCATTTTGAATATGTATTTCAAAAGTATTGAATCACACACACACACTGTTCAGTTAATGACTCTTTTTTTCGTTTCGAGGTTTGGCTTAGGTGCGGCGATATAAAATAGTTTTGGATATATAAACTGGTGACGTAACAAGGAGATAGCTGCTTTGGCCTACGAAGGTCAAATGCCGGCTAGGTTATATCTCCAATCAATGACTTGTAATGTGACAAAATTGGAAATTCCTGTGGTTGTTTGCAATGATAAACAATGTTGTTTTGGGACGGCACTTGTTGCTTTTTAAAGACTTAGAAATCTGAGCATAATCATATATTAAAGGGTGCTTGCAACCGTGCAAGGGTCAAATATAGTTCAACAGAGTTTAACTGGTAAAAAGCTGCTATGTTTTGTTTTTAACAGTTGATAGGTGCAGATGATGGGACACTAGGGCTATATAGCCAAGTTCTATTCGAAGTGCAACACAGTGTTGTACAACAATAGGCACTTTGAGAGGACAGAATGCTGTAAGCAAGATTAAGATTTTAATTATCAGCTAAATTTTTATGTCAGTGTGCTTATTTATTTTCGTTAGAGAATTGGCTTTTTGAGCAAAATAAGCGTAGTTCAATTTATCTTAAGAGGCAACATATTATCTGACACCAGGAAAATATCAGGATTTCATTAACATCCGAAACGCGCCTCCAATTCCACTTACACGCAAATGCTCAAGAAAAAAACAAACCAGTATTGATTGGAAAATATAATTCACGATTTATGTAACACATGCCGTTTTCCATTAGTAAATCTTGATTTTGATCTAAAATTTTATCTTTTTTAGTGCCAATGGAACACGATTTCAGATTGATTTTGTTGTATCTGTATTGTTGTAATTTCTTGTCTGTGAAGTTAGTTAGTTAGCGCGATCGAGGATACAGAGAGGTGCCACTCCAGGAACGATGTTCGTAAATTTTACCAAATTGTAAAACGTCAAAGCCAAGGATACAAAGCTCGAACAGAATCCTGTCTAGATGAACAAGGAAATATCGTAGTTGAGACACAGTCGATGCTGAGAATATGGCAGAACCACTTCTGCAGACGTTTAAACGGCGATGACGAACAACATTCCGCTGTCAGGCAGAACGAACCATTTAATATTGGCGACGGCAGCGAAAACTGCCAACCACCCGACCTAAGTGAAGTGAGGATAGCAATATCTAAACTCAAGCTTAATAAGGCCGCCGGAAATGACGGCCTTCCCGCTGAGCTTGAGCAATTTTTTTCGTAAAATCAAAGTCGCAATTTCCAAATTATAATTGGGCAACGTGTTGTTCATTTATTGAAGCAGTTTTTTTGCTACCTTAAGGCTAAAGTGAATGCAAATTATTAAGGAACCATACAACATCTTGACTCTTGAGAGAAATATAAGAGAAAAATCTACACGGCGCGGCGTTGGGATCTGATATTTTAACAAACGTTATGGAGGATGCTCTTATCTTTTGTAAGATGTTATATTCAAAACACAATAGTAACACACTTTCAAACAATAAACCAAATGATAATAAAAATAGCAAAGTTCTTAAATAATTAAACCATCTATGCGATTTAGAAAATATCACATACGGATACGACGCATAGATATTTTAATTTTATAAGGTTTCTTAGATTCAAAGTGAACAGTTCCGTTGAGAAAGAAAGTTACGATGAGTACGTTATGGAACTTAACAGTCAATGAAATTCTGCGTTTCATAGAAGTCTATTTAATTTTTTCCTTATCGGAGGGATAATAATCTTGATAATCGGGATTCCACTTTACTGCATCCCTATTAGACGGCTGTGTTGTTCGCCAGTTTGATTTTAAAGGAATGCTGACCTTTACTGATGCTAGTCAAATGCGGATGGTATTGCATTTGTTTGATCAAAGAGAACTTTCTGCTCACCAGTTTTCTTGATATGCGTTCTTTAACCGCAATCTTACATTTTGCGAAATAATAATGAATTCTTCATCTGGGCCAGTGGCCTCATCGCTTTTTCTGCACACCAAAAAGAAACCCCTGGTTCGACAAATCTAGTGACAGCTGCTAAGCCAAGAATATGCGTACAAGGGAACGCGACAGACGAATATGAGAGTTCGTGTATAAACAACGGCCAAAGGATAACCTCACTTGATGAACAATTGGTCAAAACTACTATAGACTACTATAGAAATCTATCTGCAGTAAAATGTGAACGTCTGAAACCGTTCATTGACAACTTGTTCGCACCCTTTAGGTTTTATGACAGGAAAGTCCATAGCTGATTGTGATTATATATCAACACTTCCAATCACATGCCGTAATATGTGAACGCCTGAAACCGTTTACCAACAACCTGATCGGACCTTATCAATGTGGATTTAGGACAGGAAAGTCCACATTTGATCAAATCGTCACACTTCGGCCGATCCTGAAAAAAAGCAGGAAGTCCAAATCGGTGCGCACCACCTATTCATGAATTTCAAAGTCGCATACGACAGCATTTATGGAGACGAAGTATACAGAGCCATGTGTAGTTTTGGTTCACCGTCCAAACTCTACGTCTGTGAATGGTCGGAAACGACCTAACCGACACATCGATACCAAAAAATTTTTAGGCAGGGCGATGCACTGTCAGGTGACTTCTTTAATCTGATTCTTGAGAGGATTGTGCAAACTCCCGAGCCAACACCAGAGGCACAATCTTCCATAAATCGGTGCAACTAGCATACGTCCACGGTCATTAGTCGGACTCAACGTGATGTCATAGCAACTTTTGCCAGTATATAGAAGGAAGCAGTTTAACCTGTAAATGAGGGTAAGACTAAGTATTTGCTGTGAAAACGAAAGGACGCACTACATCGAAGAATTTGACAGAACGTCACCCTTGAAAGATATCACTTTGAGGTAGTACAGGACTTTGTCTACCTCGGCTCCGCTATTAACTCTGACAAAATGTCGTCAGAAATTAAAAGAAGAATTACTCTTGCCAACCGCTGTTTCTTCGGGCTAAGAAGGCAATTTAGTAGTAAAGTTCTCACTTGAACTACTAAGGAGATCCTATAAAAGACTCTGATCATCCCATTCCTGCTTTACGGCGCAGAATCATGGAAATCCTTGGTCTATGGAGACTATGGAGACGAAGATTCAACCAAGAACTACACGAGCTGTACAGCGACATGCCCCTTGTTAAAAAAAAATCCGCATTGGACGTTGAAGAGGGCTGGGACATGTAGAACGAATGAACACCAATACTCCGGCTCACAAAGTCTTCGATTCCCATACAGACGTTGGACACAGTATAGGAAGAATTCGCCTTAAGTGGCGCAACTGGAGCCAGTTAGATAAGGCCCGGTTAATTGGAGAGCATGTTGGTTAAGGCCCAGGTTTATTCCAGACTGTAACGCCACTTTAGTAAGCAAGTATATTTAATGAACAGCCTTCGATGGTGGACACAGGCATCGCCTCAGGTGGTGCGCACAAGTAGAAATCGACCCCAGCCAACGTGAATAGTACAACTATCGACAGTTAAAGATCGAGAAAATATAAACAGCGTGTTGTTTGAGGCCTTTGTTCCCCCAACCTGTATTACCACTTTGGTAAGGACGCATTTCTCTGTAGTGATAACATACTATCGATTATAGTTTCGTCTTGTACGAATTGCCAAATTATCTTATTAATTTAGAAAATATGGAAATGAGTTAGAGCGATCTGAGTACAAACAAGTTGAGAGACAGAACCTGAGAACTGATTAATCTCTACATGCAAAGACTGTCTTTTCTTTATTGGTAAGTTTATCAAGATCATCATTGGCAGTGGTCCGGTCGAACCTTTGTGTAAATATATCTCTACAAAAAAATTAAAATTAAAACTTTTTAGGCTTAATGAAGGTGGACAGACAAACAAATTAAAAATGAAATAACGCATTCAATAGTAATTAGCTAAGTGGAATATGGTTGCAAACTTTATTTGAAGATTCGCAATTCGCTTTGCAATCTTACTTATACACATTCCATTGTGATTTCTTTATTTAATAGTTAAGCCGAAAACAGACGTAAGAGGAATACCAATTCAATTTGATATATACGATTGCCAAGCGTTTGTTATGTGAATGTCGTCCTTAAATCACAACACAATGCAAGTTCCAGACAATTTGTCGCCAAAAGAAAAAAGAAAAACAAATACAATTCGATTAAATTTGGCTACTTTCATGTGTTGTATCCGCGAAGAGCAACCTAGGTGGAAAGTTATTCTATAGGACCTGATTTGAATAACCGTTTCCCAATGGATATTCAACGATTGGTTTCCAAACTTAACCAACGTTCTTGTATTGCATCTATGACAATATTGCGTAACTTTACAACTCCAGTGTTATTGTTATCATCTGTTAAAATGATGATCTCAGTTGGACATATACACAAAATCCAAATACTGCGCAAAAAAGGATTTAAAAACACTTCAGCAGGCTGCAAGAAAAACAAAGTTAATGATATGCCTTCTGAAATAAAGATAAATGATTCTCGATTAAGACACCACCAAAATATGTAGATTTAGAAAGCAAACAACGCCCACAGCAGTTTATGGAAAATTATTGCGGAGGAATAGGGATTAGGGCAACCGTTACATGATACCATGATTTCCAAATCAATTTTTCGACATTCGCACCTCATTTAAACGTACACTGTTTCACAGGCTCATAATCAATTAATTACAATAAATTCAATCTCTCTAGTGATAAAAGATTTTTCATACCTCGCCACATCACGTTGCAGAATGCTCCCAATGAGAGCTTCACTTCAGAAACAAATTACATGACCAACTGCCGTTCAATATGCAAACAACATCTCCTCAACCGAAGAAAATTTATAATCACATCCACTTGGTAGAAATCAAGGAGCACAAATAAAAATTTGTCTGCTTGTCCGCCATCGAGGAGCCCAAGCCTGTGCACCAATTTTGACAGCACCAACAACTACGAAGAAGAGGCGAGTGCCAGTACCAGTGCCAGAGCCCAAGTCAGCTGTTTGATGACAGTCACATGACAGCTTCGATCGATAAAATTTTGCTCACGGGTTCTATGAAAAAATTTCTAACAAACGTAATTTTACCCCTAAATGACCCAGAATTTCCACGAATTTCGTTACCATCCTTCTTTGCAGGATACTGTTAGTGTTTTTCATCCGTTGTGTTGCCGTATATGCATGTTTTATGCAGAAATACGACAGATGACCCACCTATCGTTGCAAGTGCAATATTTTTGCGTTTTTCTTCGAAATTTCACTTGGCAAAGACTTCTAATTGGGAAATAATTGTTCTATTCGATTTAAGGAACACAACGAATACGCTTCTACACACAATGGAACTAACCATCAAGGATAACAAGTGCGAGGGACACGACGACGAAGATGTGGAAAAGACAAAAAAAAAACTATCCAATTGAGTTTTCTCTTTTTCAAGGAATTCACACACAAATTGAAATTTTATTTTTTAACTTTGTACACACAACACTTACGGTTATTGGTTTAGTGAATTTTATGGGTGAAATTCCGATTTCCAACGTAAATTATGCTGAAGAGAACGAAGGAAAAATTGCGCTGAAAATTTTTGCTTTTTGCTCAAAATCAATCACCACACAGCCTTCTAACACAAAAAAAAATCAGAGAAAATTCACGTGATAACGAGTTTGCGCACTCTGCTGTCAGATAGAAGAAACGATTAATCGGATGACTTTTCGATGACAGTTGTCGACAGTTTGGGGGTATATGATGGTGGGTTTGTGCATGCGATAAGACGTAACCAAAAGTAAAATTAACTAGTTGTACAATTTTCCCTGAATAATAGATAATACGCGCGTGTTCCACGCACCCCCCACTGACAAATGCACCATGTCATTTTCAAGAAGAGTTTCCAATCTTTCAATTTACCAAATTTCATTGTAATCTATTAAGCGGTTTACGAGATATAAGTATTTGAAGAAACAATTCAGGATTTCTATGGAAAAGTGTTGGAAAAAATGTAGGTAGGTACCAATTTGGTCACATTTTTACGAATATTTTTTTTATGTTCGAAGTTTATAGAAATTTTTTTTATACCATTTTAAAGAGTAACGCCTAATACACTTTGTAACCAAATTTCATTCAATTCGTGATAGTACTTTTTGCGTTATGACGTTCCGAATGAAGAATTGATTTTAGACCCCCTGCACCACCCCCCGCTGAAAAATCCACCATGTCATTTTCAAGAGGAGTTTCTAATCTATCAATTTGCCAAATTTCATTGTAATCTATTAAGCGGTTTACGAGTTATAAGAATTTGAAAAAAAAAAAATTCAGGATTTCTATGGAAAGGTGTTTGAAAAAATTTATGTACCAATTTGGTCACATTTTTACGAATATTTTTTTATGTTCGAAGTTTATAGAAATTTTTTTCATACCATTTTAAAGAGTAACGCCTAATACACTTTGTAACCAAATTTCATTCAATTCGTGATAGTACTTTTTGCGTTATGACGTTCCGAATGAAGAATTGATTTTAGACCCCCTGCACCACCCCCCGCTGAAAAATCCACCATTTCATTTTCAAGAGGAGTTTCTAATCTATCAATTTGCCAAATTTCATTCTAATCTATTAAGCGGTTTACGAGTTATAAGAATTTGAAAAAAAAAAAAAAATTCAGGATTACTCTGGAAAGGTGTTTGAAAAAATGTATGTACCAATTTGGTCACATTTTTACGAATATTTTTTTATGTTCGAAGTTTATAGAAATTTTTTTTATACCATTTTAAAGAGTAACGCCTAATACACTTTGTAACCAAATTTCATTCAATTCGTGATAGTACTTTTTGCGTTATGACGTTCCGAATGAAGAATTGATTTTAGACCCCCTGCACCACCCCCCGCTGAAAAATCCACCATGTCATTTTCAAGAGGAGTTTCTAATCTATCAATTTGCCAAATTTCATTGTAATCTATTAAGCGGTTTACGAGTTATAAGAATTTGAAAAAAAAAAAAAAAAAATTCAGGATTACTCTGGAAAGGTGTTTGAAAAAATGTATGTACCAATTTGGTCACATTTTTACGAATATTTTTTTATGTTCGAAGTTTATAGAAATTTTTTTTATACCATTTTAAAGAGTAACGCCTAATACACTTTGTAACCAAATTTCGTTCAATTCGTGATAGTACTTTTTGCGTTATGACGTTCCGAATGAAGAATTGATTTTAGACCCCCTGCACCACCCCCCGCTGAAAAATCCACCATGTCATTTTCAAGAGGAGTTTCTAATCTATCAATTTGCCAAATTTCATTGTAATCTATTAAGCGGTTTACGAGTTATAAGAATTTGAAAAAAAAAATTCAGGATTTCTATGGAAAGGTGTTTGAAAAAATGTATGTACCAATTTGGTCACATTTTTACGAATATTTTTTTATGTTCGAAGTTTATAGAAATTTTTTTTATACCATTTTAAAGAGTAACGCCTAATACACTTTGTAACCAAATTTCATTCAATTCGTGATAGTACTTTTTGCGTTATGACGTTCCGAATGAAGAATTGATTTTAGACCCCCTGCACCACCCCCCGCTGAAAAATCCATTTTCAAGAGGAGTTTCTAATCTATCAATTTGCCAAATTTCATTGTAATCTATTAAGCGGTTTACGAGTTATAAGAATTTGAAAAAAAAAATTCAGGATTTCTATGGAAAGGTGTTTGAAAAAATGTATGTACCAATTTGGTCACATTTTTACGAATATTTTTTTATATTCGAAGTTTATAGAAATTTTTTTTATACCATTTTAAAGAGTAACGCCTAATACACTTTGTAACCAAATTTCATTCAATTCGTGATAGTACTTTTTGCGTTATGACGTTCCGAATGAAGAATTGATTTTAGACCCCCTGCTCCACCCCCCGCTGAAAAATCCACCATGTCATTTTCAGGAGGAGTTTCTAATCTATCAATTTGCCAAATTTCATTGTAATCTATTAAGCGGTTTACGAGTTATAAGAATTTGAAAAAAAAAAAATTCAGGATTTCTATGGAAAGGTGTTTGAAAAAATGTATGTACCAATTTGGTCACATTTTTACGAATATTTTTTTATGTTCGAAGTTTATAGACATTTTTTTTATAGCATTTTAAAGAGTAACGCCTAATACACTTTGTAACCAAATTTCGTTCAATTCGTGATAGTACTTTTTGCGTTATGACGTTCCGAATGAAGAATTGATTTTAGACCCCCTGCACCACCCCCCGCTGAAAAATCCACCATGTCATTTTCAAGAGGAGTTTCTAATCTATCAATTTGCCAAATTTCATTGTAATCTATTAAGCGGTTTACGAGTTATAAGAATTTGAAAAAAAAAATTCAGGATTTCTATGGAAAGGTGTTTGAAAAAATGTATGTACCAATTTGGTCACATTTTTACGAATATTTTTTTATGTTCGAAGTTTATAGAAATTTTTTTTATACCATTTTAAAGAGTAACGCCTAATACACTTTGTAACCAAATTTCATTCAATTCGTGATAGTACTTTTTGCGTTATGACGTTCCGAATGAAGAATTGATTTTAGACCCCCTGCACCACCCCCCGCTGAAAAATCCACCATGTCATTTTCAAGAGGAGTTTCTAATCTATCAATTTGCCAAATTTCATTGTAATCTATTAAGCGGTTTACGAGTTATAAGAATTTGAAAAAAAAAAAAAATTCAGGATTTCTATGGAAAGGTGTTTGAAAAAATTTATGTACCAATTTGGTCACATTTTTACGAATATTTTTTTATGTTCAAAGTTTATAGAATTTTTTTTTATACCATTTTAAAGAGTAACGTCTAATACACTTTGTAACCAAATTTCATTCAATTCGTGATAGTACTTTTTGCGTTATGACGTTCCGAATGAAGAATTGATTTTAGACCCCCTGCACCACCCCCCGCTGAAAAATCCACCATGTCATTTTCAAGAGGAGTTTCTAATCTATCAATTTGCCAAATTTCATTGTAATCTATTAAGCGGTTTACGAGTTATAAGAATTTGAAAAAAAAAAAAAATTCAGGATTTCTATGGAAAGGTGTTTGAAAACATTTATGTACCAATTTGGTCACATTTTTACGAATATTTTTTTATGTTCGAAGTTTATAGAAATTTTTTTCATACCATTTTAAAGAGTAACGCCTAATACACTTTGTAACCAAATTTCATTCAATTCGTGATAGTACTTTTTGCGTTATGACGTTCCGAATGAAGAATTGATTTTAGACCCCCTGCACCACCCCCCGCTGAAAAATCCGCAATGTCATTTTCAAGAGGAGTTTCTAATCTATCAATTTGCCAAATTTCATTGTAATCTATTAAGCGGTTTACGAGTTATAAGAATTTGAAAAAAAAAAAATTCAGGATTTCTATGGAAAGGTGTTTGAAAAAATGTATGTACCAATTTGGTCACATTTTTACGAATATTTTTTTATGTTCGAAGTTTATAGAAATTTTTTTTATACCATTTTAAAGAGTAACGCCTAATACACTTTGTAACCAAATTTCATTCAATTCGTGATAGTACTTTTTGCGTTATGACGTTCCGAATGAAGAATTGATTTTAGACCCCCTGCTCCACCCCCCGCTGAAAAATCCACCATGTCATTTTCAAGAGGAGTTTCTAATCTATCAATTTGCCAAATTTCATTGTAATCTATTAAGCGGTTTACGAGTTATAAGAATTTGAAAAAAAAAAAATTCAGGATTTCTATGGAAAGGTGTTTGAAAAAATTTATGTACCAATTTGGTCACTTTTTTACGAATATTTTTTTATGTTCGAAGTTTATAGAAATTTTTTTATACCATTTTAAAGAGTAACGCCTAATACACTTTGTAACCAAATTTCATTCAATTCGTGATAGTACTTTTTGCGTTATGACGTTCCGAATGAAGAATTGATTTTCGACCCCCTGCACCACCCCCCGCTGAAAAATCCACCATGTCATTTTCAAGAGGAGTTTCTAATCTATCAATTTGCCAAATTTCATTGTAATCTATTAAGCGGTTTACGAGTTATAAGAATTTGAAAAAAAAAATTTAGGATTTCTATGGAAAGGTGTTTGAAAAAATTTATGTACCAATTTGGTCACTTTTTTACGAATATTTTTTTATGTTCGAAGTTTATAGAAATTTTTTTTATACCATTTTAAAGAGAAACGCCAAATACACTTTGTAACCAAATTTCATTCAATTCGTGATAGTACTTTTTGCGTTATGACGTTCCGAATGAAGAATTGATTTTAGACCCCCTGCACCACCCCCCGCTGAAAAATCCACCATGTCATTTTCAAGAGGAGTTCCTAATCTATCAATTTGCCAAATTTCATTGTAATCTATTAAGCGGTTTACGAGTTATAAGAATTTGAAAAAAAAAATCAGGATTTCTATGGAAAGGTGTTTGAAAAAATTTATGTACCAATTTGGTCACTTTTTTACGAATATTTTTTTATGTTCGAAGTTTATAGAAATTTTTTTTATACCATTTTAAAGAGTAACGCCTAATACACTTTGTAACCAAATTTCATTCAATTCGTGATAGTACTTTTTGCGTTATGACGTTCCGAATGAAGAATTGATTTTAGACCCCCTGCACCACCCCCCGCTGAAAAATCCACCATGTCATTTTCAAGAGGAGTTTCTAATCTATCAATTTGCCAAATTTCATTGTAATCTATTAAGCGGTTTACGAGTTATAAGAATTTGAAAAAAAAAAAATTCAGGATTTCTATGGAAAGGTGTTTGAAAAAATGTATGTACCAATTTGGTCACTTTTTTACGAATATTTTTTTATGTTCGAAGTTTATAGAAATTTTTTTTATACCATTTTAAAGAGTAACGCCTAATACACTTTGTAACCAAATTTCATTCAATTCGTGATAGTACTTTTTGCGTTATGACGTTCCGAATGAAGAATTGATTTTAGACCCCCTGCACCACCCCCGCTGAAAAATCCACCATGTCATTTTCAAGAGGAGTTTCTAATCTATCAATTTGCCAAATTTCATTGTAATCTATTAAGCGGTTTACGAGTTATAAGAATTTGAAAAAAAAAAAAAAAAATTCAGGATTTCTATGGAAAGGTGTTTGAAAAAATTTATGTACCAATTTGGTCACTTTTTTACGAATATTTTTTTATGTTCGAAGTTTATAGAAATTTTTTTTATACCATTTTAAAGAGTAACGCCTAATACACTTTGTAACCAAATTTCATTCAATTCGTGATAGTACTTTTTGCGTTATGACGTTCCGAATGAAGAATTGATTTTAGACCCCCTGCACCACCCCCCGCTGAAAAATCCACCATGTCATTTTCAAGAGGAGTTTCTAATCTATCAATTTGCCAAATTTCATTGTAATCTATTAAGCGGTTTACGAGTTATAAGAATTTGAAAAAAAAAATTCAGGATTTCTATGGAAAGGTGTTTGAAAAAATTTATGTACCAATTTGGTCACTTTTTTACGAATATTTTTTTATGTTCGAAGTTTATAGAAATTTTTTTTATACCATTTTAAAGAGTAACGCCTAATACACTTTGTAACCAAATTTCATTCAATTCGTGATAGTACTTTTTGCGTTATGACGTTCCGAATGAAGAATTGATTTTAGACCCCCTGCACCACCCCCGCTGAAAAATTCACCATGTCATTTTCAAGAGGAGTTTCTAATCTATCAATTTGCCAAATTTCATTGTAATCTATTAAGCGGTTTACGAGTTATAAGAATTTGAAAAAAAAAATTTAGGATTTCTATGGAAAGGTGTTTGAAAAAATTTATGTACCAATTTGGTCACTTTTTTACGAATATTTTTTTATGTTCGAAGTTTCTATGGAAAGGTGTTTGAAAAAATTTATGTACCAATTTGGTCACTTTTTTACGAATATTTTTTTATGTTCGAAGTTTATAGAAATTTTTTTTATACCATTTTAAAGAGTAACGCCTAATACACTTTGTAACCAAATTTCATTTAATTCGTGATAGTACTTTTTGCGTTATGACGTTCCGAATGAAGAATTGATTTTAGACCCCCTGCACCACCCCCCGCTGAAAAATCCACCATGTCATTTTCAAGAGGAGTTTCTAATCTATCAATTTGCCAAATTTCATTGTAATCTATTAAGCGGTTTACGAGTTATAAGAATTTGAAAAAAAAAAATTCAGGATTTCTATGGAAAGGTGTTTGAAAAAATTTATGTACCAATTTGGTCACTTTTTTACGAATATTTTTTTATGTTCGAAGTTTATAGAAATTTTTTTTATACCATTTTAAAGAGAAACGCCAAATACACTTTGTAACCAAATTTCATTCAATTCGTGATAGTACTTTTTGCGTTATGACGTTCCGAATGAAGAATTGATTTTAGACCCCCTGCACCACCCCCCGCTGAAAAATCCACCATGTCATTTTCAAGAGGAGTTTCTAATCTATCAATTTGCCAAATTTCATTGTAATCTATTAAGCGGTTTACGAGTTATAAGAATTTGAAAAAAAAAAAATTCAGGATTTCTATGGAAAGGTGTTTGAAAAAATTTATGTACCAATTTGGTCACTTTTTTACGAATATTTTTTTATGTTCGAAGTTTATAGAAATTTTTTTTATACCATTTTAAAGAGTAACGCCTAATACACTTTGTAACCAAATTTCATTCAATTCGTGATAGTACTTTTTGCGTTATGACGTTCCGAATGAAGAATTGATTTTCGACCCCCTGCACCACCCCCCGCTGAAAAATCCACCATGTCATTTTCAAGAGGAGTTTCTAATCTATCAATTTGCCAAATTTCATTGTAATCTATTAAGCGGTTTACGAGTTATAAGAATTTGAAAAAAAAAAAATTCAGGATTTCTATGGAAAGGTGTTTGAAAAAATGTATGTACCAATTTGGTCACTTTTTTACGAATATTTTTTTACGTTCGAAGTTTATAGAAATTTTTTTTATACCATTTTAAAGAGTAACGCCTAATACACTTTGTAACCAAATTTCATTCAATTCGTGATAGTACTTTTTGCGTTATGACGTTCCGAATGAAGAATTGATTTTAGACCCCCTGCACCACCCCCGCTGAAAAATCCACCATGTCATTTTCAAGAGGAGTTTCTAATCTATCAATTTGCCAAATTTCATTGTAATCTATTAAGCGGTTTACGAGTTATAAGAATTTGAAAAAAAAAAAAAAATTCAGGATTTCTATGGAAAGGTGTTTGAAAAAATTTATGTACCAATTTGGTCACTTTTTTACGAATATTTTTTTATGTTCGAAGTTTATAGAAATTTTTTTTATACCATTTTAAAGAGTAACGCCTAATACACTTTGTAACCAAATTTCATTCAATTCGTGATAGTACTTTTTGCGTTATGACGTTCCGAATGAAGAATTGATTTTAGACCCCTTGCACCACCCCCCGCTGAAAAATCCACCATGTCATTTTCAAGAGGAGTTTCTAATCTATCAATTTGCCAAATTTCATTGTAATCTATTAAGCGGTTTACGAGTTATAAGAATTTGAAAAAAAAAAAAAAATTCAGGATTTCTATGGAAAGGTGTTTGAAAAAATTTATGTACCAATTTGGTCACTTTTTTACGAATATTTTTTTATGTTCGAAGTTTATAGAAATTTTTTTATACCATTTTAAAGAGTAACGCCTAATACACTTTGTAACCAAATTTCATTCAATTCGTGATAGTACTTTTTGCGTTATGACGTTCCGAATGAAGAATTGATTTTCGACCCCCTGCACCACCCCCCGCTGAAAAATCCACCATGTCATTTTCAAGAGGAGTTTCTAATCTATCAATTTGCCAAATTTCATTGTAATCTATTAAGCGGTTTACGAGTTATAAGAATTTGAAAAAAAAAATTTAGGATTTCTATGGAAAGGTGTTTGAAAAAATTTATGTACCAATTTGGTCACTTTTTTACGAATATTTTTTTATGTTCGAAGTTTATAGAAATTTTTTTTATACCATTTTAAAGAGTAACGCCTAATACACTTTGTAACCAAATTTCATTCAATTCGTGATAGTACTTTTTGCGTTATGACGTTCCGAATGAAGAATTGATTTTAGACCCCCTGCACCACCCCCCGCTGAAAAATCCACCATGTCATTTTCAAGAGGAGTTTCTAATCTATCAATTTGCCAAATTTCATTGTAATCTATTAAGCGGTTTACGAGTTATAAGAATTTGACAAAAAAAAATTCAGGATTTCTATGGAAAGGTGTTTGAAAAAATTTATGTACCAATTTGGTCACTTTTTTACGAATATTTTTTTATGTTCGAAGTTTATAGAAATTTTTTTTATACCATTTTAAAGAGAAACGCCAAATACACTTTGTAACCAAATTTCATTCAATTCGTGATAGTACTTTTTGCGTTATGACGTTCCGAATGAAGAATTGATTTTAGACCCCCTGCACCACCCCCCGCTGAAAAATCCACCATGTCATTTTCAAGAGGAGTTTCTAATCTATCAATTTGCCAAATTTCATTGTAATCTATTAAGCGGTTTACGAGTTATAAGAATTTGAAAAAAAAAAATTCAGGATTTCTATGGAAAGGTGTTTGAAAAAATTTATGTACCAATTTGGTCACTTTTTTACGAATATTTTTTTATGTTCGAAGTTTATAGAAATTTTTTTTATACCATTTTAAAGAGTAACGCCTAATACACTTTGTAACCAAATTTCATTCAATTCGTGATAGTACTTTTTGCGTTATGACGTTCCGAATGAAGAATTGATTTTAGACCCCCTGCACCACCCCCCGCTGAAAAATCCACCATGTCATTTTCAAGAGGAGTTTCTAATCTATCAATTTGCCAAATTTCATTGTAATCTATTAAGCGGTTTACGAGTTATAAGAATTTGAAAAAAAAAAAATTCAGGATTTCTATGGAAAGGTGTTTGAAAAAATGTATGTACCAATTTGGTCACTTTTTTACGAATATTTTTTTATGTTCGAAGTTTATAGAAATTTTTTTTATACCATTTTAAAGAGTAACGCCTAATACACTTTGTAACCAAATTTCATTCAATTCGTGATAGTACTTTTTGCGTTATGACGTTCCGAATGAAGAATTGATTTTAGACCCTATGCACCACCCCCGCTGAAAAATCCACCATGTCATTTTCAAGAGGAGTTTCTAATCTATCAATTTGCCAAATTTCATTGTAATCTATTAAGCGGTTTACGAGTTATAAGAATTTGAAAAAAAAAAAAAAATTCAGGATTTCTATGGAAAGGTGTTTGAAAAAATTTATGTACCAATTTGGTCACTTTTTTACGAATATTTTTTTATGTTCGAAGTTTATAGAAATTTTTTTTATACCATTTTAAAGAGTAACGCCTAATACACTTTGTAACCAAATTTCATTCAATTCGTGATAGTACTTTTTGCGTTATGACGTTCCGAATGAAGAATTGATTTTAGACCCCTTGCACCACCCCCCGCTGAAAAATCCACCATGTCATTTTCAAGAGGAGTTTCTAATCTATCAATTTGCCAAATTTCATTGTAATCTATTAAGCGGTTTACGAGTTATAAGAATTTGAAAAAAAAAATTCAGGATTTCTATGGAAAGGTGTTTGAAAAAATTTATGTACCAATTTGGTCACTTTTTTACGAATATTTTTTTATGTTCGAAGTTTATAGAAATTTTTTTTATACCATTTTAAAGAGTAACGCCTAATACACTTTGTAACCAAATTTCATTCAATTCGTGATAGTACCTTTTGCGTTATGACGTTCCGAATGAAGAATTGATTTTAGACCCCCTGCACCACCCCCGCTGAAAAATTCACCATGTCATTTTCAAGAGGAGTTTCTAATCTATCAATTTGCCAAATTTCATTGTAATCTATTAAGCGGTTTACGAGTTATAAGAATTTGAAAAAAAAAATTTAGGATTTCTATGGAAAGGTGTTTGAAAAAATTTATGTACCAATTTGGTCACTTTTTTACGAATATTTTTTTATGTTCGAAGTTTATAGAAATTTTTTTTATACCATTTTAAAGAGAAACGCCAAATACACTTTGTAACCAAATTTCATTCAATTCGTGATAGTACTTTTTCGTTATGACGTTCCGAATGAAGAATTGATTTTAGACCCCCTGCACCACCCCCCGCTGAAAAATCCACCATGTAATTTTCAAGAGGAGTTTCTAATCTATCAATTTGCCAAATTTCATTGTAATCTATTAAGCGGTTTACGAGTTATAAGAATTTGAAAAAAAAAAAATTCAGGATTTCTATGGAAAGGTGTTTGAAAAAATGTATGTACCAATTTGGTCACTTTTTTACGAATATTTTTTTATGTTCGAAGTTTATAGAAATTTTTTTTATACCATTTTAAAGAGTAACGCCTAATACACTTTGTAACCAAATTTCATTCAATTCGTGATAGTACTTTTTGCGTTATGACGTTCCGAATGAAGAATTGATTTTAGACCCCCTGCACCACCCCCCGCTGAAAAATCCCCCATGTCATTTTCAAGAGGAGTTTCTAATCTATCAATTTGCCAAATTTCATTGTAATCTATTAAGCGGTTTACGAGTTATAAGAATTTGAAAAAAAAAAAATTCAGGATTTCTATGGAAAGGTGTTTGAAAAAATTTTTGTACCAATTTGGTCACTTTTTTACGAATATTTTTTTATGTTCGAAGTTTATAGAAATTTTTTTTATACCATTTTAAAGAGTAACGCCTAATACACTTTGTAACCAAATTTCATTCAATTCGTGATAGTACTTTTTGCGTTATGACGTTCCGAATGAAGAATTGATTTTAGACCCCCTGCACCACCCCCCGCTGAAAAATCCACCATGTCATTTTCAAGAGGAGTTTCTAATCTATCAATTTGCCAAATTTCATTGTAATCTATTAAGCGGTTTACGAGTTATAAGAATTTGAAAAAAAAAAATTCAGGATTTCTATGGAAAGGTGTTTGAAAAAATTTATGTACCAATTTGGTCACTTTTTTACGAATATTTTTTTATGTTCGAAGTTTATAGAAATTTTTTTTATACCATTTTAAAGAGTAGCGCTTAATACACTTTGTAACCAAATTTCATTCAATTCGTGATAGTACTTTTTGCGTTATGACGTTCCGAATGAAGAATTGATTTTAGACCCCCTGCACCACCCCCCGCTGAAAAATCCACCATGTCATTTTCAAGAGGAGTTTCTAATCTATCAATTTGCCAAATTTCATTGTAATCTATTCAGCGGTTTACGAGTTATAAGAATTTGAAAAAAAAAAAATTCAGGATTTCTATGGAAAGGTGTTTGAAAAATTTATGTACCAATTTGGTCACTTTTTTACGAATATTTTTTTATGTTCGAAGTTTATAGAAATTTTTTTTATACCATTTTAAAGAGTAACGCCTAATACACTTTGTAACCAAATTTCATTCAATTCGTGATAGTACTTTTTGCGTTATGACGTTCCGAATGAAGAATTGATTTTAGACCCCCTGCACCACCCCCCGCTGAAAAATCCACCATGTCATTTTCAAGAGGAGTTTCTAATCTATCAATTTGCCAAATTTCATTGTAATCTATTAAACGGTTTACGAGTTATAAGAATTTGAAAAAAAAAAAATTCAGGATTTCTATGGAAAGGTGTTTGAAAAAATGTATGTACTAATTTGGTCACTTTTTTACGAATATTTTTTTATGTTCGAAGTTTATAGAAATTTTTTTTATACCATTTTAAAGAGTAACGCCTAATACACTTTGTAACCAAATTTCATTCAATTCGTGATAGTACTTACTTTTTGCGTTATGACGTTCCGAATGAAGAATTGATTTTAGACCCCCTGCACCACCCCCCGCTGAAAAATCCACCATGTCATTTTCAAGAGGAGTTTCTAATCTATCAATTTGCCAAATTTCATTGTAATCTATTAAACGGTTTACGAGTTATAAGAATCTGAAAAAAAAAAATTCAGGATTTCTATGGAAAGGTGTTTGAAAAAATTTATGTACCAATTTGGTCACTTTTTTACGAATATTTTTTTATGTTCGAAGTTTATAGAAATTTTTTTTATACCATTTTAAAGAGAAACGCCAAATACACTTTGTAACCAAATTTCATTCAATTCGTGATAGTACTTTTTGCGTTATGACGTTCCGAATGAAGAATTGATTTTAGACCCCCTGCACCACCCCCCGCTGAAAAATCCACCATGTCATTTTCAAGAGGAGTTTCTAATCTATCAATTTGCCATATTTCATTGTAATCTATTAAACGGTTTACGAGTTATAAGAATTTGAAAAAAAAAAATTCAGGATTTCTATGGAAAGGTGTTTGAAAAAATTTATGTACCAATTTGGTCACTTTTTTACGAATATTTTTTTATGTTCGAAGTTTATAGAAATTTTTTTTATACCATTTTAAAGAGTAACGCCTAATACACTTTGTAACCAAATTTCATTCAATTCGTGATAGTACTTACTTTTTGCGTTATGACGTTCCGAATGAAGAATTGATTTTAGACCCCCTGCACCACCCCCCGCTGAAAAATCCACCATGTCATTTTCAAGAGGAGTTTCTAATCTATCAATTTGCCAAATTTCATTGTAATCTATTAAGCGGTTTACGAGTTATAAGAATTTGAAAAAAAAAAAAATTCAGGATTTCTATGGAAAGGTGTTTGAAAAAATTTATGTACCAATTTGGTCACTTTTTTACGAATATTTTTTTATGTTCGAAGTTTATAGATATTTTTTTTATACCATTTTAAAGAGTAACGCATAATACACTTTGTAACCAAATTTCATTCAATTCATGATAGTACTTTTTGCGTTATGACGTTCCGAATGAAGAATTGATTTTAGACCCCCTGCACCACCCCCCGCTGAAAAATCCACCATGTCATTTTCAAGAGGAGTTTCTAATCTATCAATTTGCCAAATTTCATTGTAATCTATTAAACGGTTTACGAGTTATAAGAATTTGAAAAAAAAAATTCAGGATTTCTATGGAAAGGTGTTTGAAAAAATGTATGTACCAATTTGGTCACTTTTTTACGAATATTTTTTTATGTTCGAAGTTTATAGAAATTTTTTTTATACCATTTTAAAGAGTAACGCCTAATACACTTTGTAACCAAATTTCATTCAATTCGTGATAGTACTTTTTGCGTTATGACGTTCCGAATGAAGAATTGATTTTAGACCCCCTGCACCACCCCCCGCTGAAAAATCCACCATGTCATTTTCAAGAGGAGTTTCTAATCTATCAATTTGCCAAATTTCATTGTAATCTATTAAACGGTTTACGAGTTATAAGAATTTGAAAAAAAAAAAATTCAGGATTTCTATGGAAAGGTGTTTGAAAAAATGTATGTACCAATTTGGTCACTTTTTTACGAATATTTTTTTATGTTCGAAGTTTATAGAAATTTTTTTATACCATTTTAAAGAGTAACGCCTAATACACTTTGTAACCAAATTTCATTCAATTCGTGATAGTACTTTTTGCGTTATGACGTTCCGAATGAAGAATTGATTTTAGACCCCCTGCACCACCCCCCGCTGAAAAATCCACCATGTCATTTTCAAGAGGAGTTTCTAATCTATCAATTTGCCAAATTTCATTGTAATCTATTAAGCGGTTTACGAGTTATAAGAATTTGAAAAAAAAAAAAAATTCAGGATTTCTATGGAAAGGTGTTTGAAAAAATTTATGTACCAATTTGGTCACTTTTTTACGAATATTTTTTTATGTTCGAAGTTTATAGAAATTTTTTTTATACCATTTTAAAGAGTAACGCCTAATACACTTTGTAACCAAATTTCATTCAATTCATGATAGTACTTTTTGCGTTATGACGTTCCGAATGAAGAATTGATTTTAGACCCCCTGCACCACCCCCCGCTGAAAAATCCACCATGTCATTTTCAAGAGGAGTTTCTAATCTATCAATTTGCCAAATTTCATTGTAATCTATTAAACGGTTTACGAGTTATAAGAATTTGAAAAAAAAAATTCAGGATTTCTATGGAAAGGTGTTTGAAAAAATTTATGTACCAATTTGGTCACTTTTTTACGAATATTTTTTTATGTTCGAAGTTTATAGAAATTTTTTTTATACCATTTTAAAGAGTAACGCCTAATACACTTTGTAACCAAATTTCATTCAATTCGTGATAGTACTTTTTGCGTTATGACGTTCCGAATGAAGAATTGATTTTAGACCCCCTGCACCACCCCCCGCTGAAAAATCCACCATGTCATTTTCAAGAGGAGTTTCTAATCTATCAATTTGCCAAATTTCATTGTAATCTATTAAACGGTTTACGAGTTATAAGAATTTGAAAAAAAAAATTCAGGATTTCTATGGAAAGGTGTTTGAAAAAATGTATGTACCAATTTGGTCACTTTTTTACGAATATTTTTTTATGTTCGAAGTTTATAGAAATTTTTTTTATACCATTTTAAAGAGTAACGCCTAATACACTTTGTAACCAAATTTCATTCAATTCGTGATAGTACTTTTTGCGTTATGACGTTCCGAATGAAGAATTGATTTTAGACCCCCTGCACCACCCCCCGCTGAAAAATCCACCATGTCATTTTCAAGAGGAGTTTCTAATCTATCAATTTGCCAAATTTCATTGTAAGCTATTAAGCGGTTTACGAGTTATAAGAATTTGAAAAAAAAAAAAAATTCAGGATTTCTATGGAAAGGTGTTTGAAAAAATTTATGTACCAATTTGGTCACTTTTTTACGAATATTTTTTTATGTTCGAAGTTTATAGAAATTTTTTTTATACCATTTTAAAGAGTAACGCCTAATACACTTTGTAACCAAATTTCATTCAATTCGTGATAGTACTTTTTGCGTTATGACGTTCCGAATGAAGAATTGATTTTAGACCCCCTGCACCACCCCCCGCTGAAAAATCCACCATGTCATTTTCAAGAGGAGTTTCTAATCTATCAATTTGCCAAATTTCATTGTAATCTATTAAGCGGTTTACGAGTTATAAGAATTTGAAAAAAAAAAAATTCAGGATTTCTATGGAAAGGTGTTTGAAAAAATTTATGTACCAATTTGGTCACTTTTTCGAGTATTTTTTTATGTTCGAAGTTTATAGAAATATTTTTTATACCATTTTAAAGAGTAACGCCTAATACACTTTGTAACCAAATTTCATTCAATTCGTGATAGTACTTTTTGCGTTATGACGTTCCGAATGAAGAATTGATTTTAGACCCCCTGCACCACCCCCCGCTGAAAAATCCACCATGTCATTTTCAAGAGGAGTTTCTAATCTATCAATTTGCCAAATTTCATTGTAATCTATTAAGCGGTTTACGAGTTATAAGAATTTGAAAAAAAAAAAAAATTCAGGATTTCTATGGAAAGGTGTTTGAAAAAATTTATGTACCAATTTGGTCACTTTTTTACGAATATTTTTTTATGTTCGAAGTTTATACAAATTTTTTTTATACCATTTTAAAGAGAAACGCCAAATACACTTTGTAACCAAATTTCATTCAATTCGTGATAGTACTTTTTGCGTTATGACGTTCCGAATGAAGAATTGATTTTACACCCCCCGCTGAAAAATTCACCATGTCATTTTCAAGAGGAGTTTCTAATCTATCAATTTGCCAAATTTCATTGTTTATTAAGCGGTTTACGAGTTATAAGAATTTGAAAAAAAAAAATTCAGGATTTCTATGGAAAGGTGTTTGAAAAAATTTATGTACCAATTTGGTCACTTTTTTACGAATATTTTTTTATGTTCGAAGTTTATAGAAATTTTTTTTATACCATTTTAAAGAGTAACGCCTAATACACTTTGTAACCAAATTTCATTCAATTCGTGATAGTACTTTTTGCGTTATGACGTTCCGAATGAAGAATTGATTTTAGACCCCCTGCACCACCCCCCGCTGAAAAATCCACCATGTCATTTTCAAGAGGAGTTTCTAATCTATCAATTTGCCAAATTTCATTGTAATCTATTAAGCGGTTTACGAGTTATAAGAATTTGAAAAAAAAAAAATCAGGATTTCTATGGAAAGGTGTTTGAAAAAATGTATGTACCAATTTGGTCACTTTTTTACGAATATTTTTTTATGTTCGAAGTTTATAGAAATTTTTTTTATACCATTTTAAAGAGTAACGCCTAATACACTTTGTAACCAAATTTCATTCAATTCGTGATAGTACTTTTTGCGTTATGACGTTCCGAATGAAGAATTGATTTTAGACCCCCTGCACCACCCCCCGTTGAAAAATCCACCATGTCATTTTCAAGAGGAGTTTCTAATCTATCAATTTGCCAAATTTCATTGTAATCTATTAAGCGGTTTACGAGTTATAAGAATTTGAAAAAAAAAAAATTCAGGATTTCTATGGAAAGGTGTTTGAAAAAATTTATGTACCAATTTGGTCACTTTTTTACGAATATTTTTTTATGTTCGAGGTTTATAGAAATTTTTTTTATACCATTTTAAAGAGTAACGCCTAATACACTTTGTAACCAAATTTCATTCAATTCGTGATAGTACTTTTTGCGTTATGACGTTCCGAATGAAGAATTGATTTTAGACCCCCTGCACCACCCCCCGCTGAAAAATCCACCATGTCATTTTCAAGAGGAGTTTCTAATCTATCAATTTGCCAAATTTCATTGTAATCTATTAAGCGGTTTACGAGTTATAAGAATTTGAAAAAAAAAAAAATTCAGGATTTCTATGGAAAGGTGTTTGAAAAAATTTATGTACCAATTTGGTCACTTTTTTACGAATATTTTTTTATGTTCGAAGTTTATAGAATTTTTTTTTATACCATTTTAAAGAGAAACGCCAAATACACTTTGTAACCAAATTTCATTCAATTCGTGATAGTACTTTTTGCGTTATGACGTTCCGAATGAAGAATTGATTTTAGACCCCCTGCACCACCCCCCGCTGAAAAATCCACCATGTCATTTTCAAGAGGAGTTTCTAATCTATCAATTTGCCAAATTTCATTGTAATCTATTAAGCGGTTTACGAGTTATAAGAATTTGAAAAAAAAAAATTCAGGATTTCTATGGAAAGGTGTTTGAAAAAATTTATGTACCAATTTGGTCACTTTTTTACGAATATTTTTTTATGTTCGAAGTTTATAGAAATTTTTTTTATACCATTTTAAAGAGTAACGCCTAATACACTTTGTAACCAAATTTCATTCAATTCGTGATAGTACTTTTTGCGTTATGACGTTCCGAATGAAGAATTGATTTTAGACCCCCTGCACCACCCCCCGCTGAAAAATCCACCATGTCATTTTCAAGAGGAGTTTCTAATCTATCAATTTGCCAAATTTCATTGTAATCTATTAAGCGGTTTACGAGTTATAAGAATTTGAAAAAAAAAAAAAAAAATCAGGATTTCTATGGAAAGGTGTTCGAAAAAATTTATGTACCAATTTGGTCACTTTTTTACGAATATTTTTTTATGTTCGAAGTTTATAGAAATTTTTTTTATACCATTTTAAAGAGTAACGCCTAATACACTTTGTAACCAAATTTCATTCAATTCGTGATAGTACTTTTTGCGTTATGACGTTCCGAATGAAGAATTGATTTTAGACCCCCTGCACCACCCCCCGCTGAAAAATCCACCATGTCATTTTCAAGAGGAGTTTCTAATCTATCAATTTGCCAAATTTCATTGTAATCTATTAAGCGGTTTACGAGTTATAAGAATTTGAAAAAAAAAAAATTCAGGATTTCTATGGAAAGGTGTTTGAAAAAATGTATGTACCAATTTGGTCACTTTTTTACGAATATTTTTTTATGTTCGAAGTTTATAGAAATTTTTTTTATACCATTTTAAAGAGTAACGCCTAATACACTTTGTAACCAAATTTCATTCAATTCGTGATAGTACTTTTTGCGTTATGACGTTCCGAATGAAGAATTGATTTTAGACCCCCTGCACCACCCCCCGCTGAAAAATCCACCATGTCATTTTCAAGAGGAGTTTCTAATCTATCAATTTGCCAAATTTCATTGTAATCTATTAAGCGGTTTACGAGTTATAAGAATTTGAAAAAAAAAAAAAAATTCAGGATTTCTATGGAAAGGTGTTTGAAAAAATTTATGTACCAATTTGGTCACTTTTTTACGAATATTTTTTTATGTTCGAGGTTTATAGAAATTTTTTTTATACCATTTTAAAGAGTAACGCCTAATACACTTTGTAACCAAATTTCATTCAATTCGTGATAGTACTTTTTGCGTTATGACGTTCCGAATGAAGAATTGATTTTAGACCCCCTGCACCACCCCCCGCTGAAAAATCCACCATGTCATTTTCAAGAGGAGTTTCTAATCTATCAATTTGCCAAATTTCATTGTAATCTATTAAGCGGTTTACGAGTTATAAGAATTTGAAAAAAAAAAAAAAAATCAGGATTTCTATGGAAAGGTGTTTGAAAAAATTTATGTACCAATTTGGTCACTTTTTTACGAATATTTTTTTATGTTCGAAGTTTATAGAAATTTTTTTTATACCATTTTAAAGAGTAACGCCTAATACACTTTGTAACCAAATTTCATTCAATTCGTGATAGTACTTTTTGCGTTATGACGTTCCGAATGAAGAATTGATTTTAGACCCCCTGCACCACCCCCCGCTGAAAAATCCACCATGTCATTTTCAAGAGGAGTTTCTAATCTATCAATTTGCCAAATTTCATTGTAATCTATTAAGCGGTTTACGAGTTATAAGAATTTGAAAAAAAAAAAAAAAATCAGGATTTCTATGGAAAGGTGTTTGAAAAAATGTATGTACCAATTTGGTCACTTTTTTACGAATATTTTTTTATGTTCGAAGTTTATAGAAATTTTTTTTATACCATTTTAAAGAGTAACGCCTAATACACTTTGTAACCAAATTTCATTCAATTCGTGATAGTACTTTTTGCGTTATGACGTTCCGAATGAAGAATTGATTTTAGACCCCCTGCACCACCCCCCGCTGAAAAATCCACCATGTCATTTTCAAGAGGAGTTTCTAATCTATCAATTTGCCAAATTTCATTGTAATCTATTAAGCGGTTTACGAGTTATAAGAATTTGAAAAAAAAAAAAAAATTCAGGATTTCTATGGAAAGGTGTTTGAAAAAATGTATGTACCAATTTGGTCACTTTTTTACGAATATTTTTTTATGTTCGAAGTTTATAGAAATTTTTTTTATACCATTTTAAAGAGTAACGCCTAATACACTTTGTAACCAAATTTCATTCAATTCGTGATAGTACTTTTTGCGTTATGACGTTCCGAATGAAGAATTGATTTTAGACCCCCTGCACCACCCCCCGCTGAAAAATCCACCATGTCATTTTCAAGAGGAGTTTCTAATCTATCAATTTGCCAAATTTCATTGTAATCTATTAAGCGGTTTACGAGTTATAAGAATTTGAAAAAAAAAAAAAATTCAGGATTTCTATGGAAAGGTGTTTGAAAAAATGTATGTACCAATTTGGTCACTTTTTTACGAATATTTTTTTATGTTCGAAGTTTATAGAAATTTTTTTTATACCATTTTAAAGAGTAACGCCTAATACACTTTGTAACCAAATTTCATTCAATTCATGATAGTACTTTTTGCGTTATGACGTTCCGAATGAAGAATTGATTTTAGACCCCCTGCACCACCCCCCGCTGAAAAATCCACCATGTCCTTTTCAAGAGGAGTTTCTAATCTATCAATTTGCCAAATTTCATTGTAATCTATTAAGCGGTTTACGAGTTATAAGAATTTGAAAAAAAAAAAATTCAGGATTTCTATGGAAAGGTGTTTGAAAAAATTTATGTACCAATTTGGTCACTTTTTTACGAATATTTTTTTATGTTCGAGGTTTATAGAAATTTTTTTTATACCATTTTAAAGAGTAACGCCTAATACACTTTGTAACCAAATTTCATTCAATTCGTGATAGTACTTTTTGCGTTATGACGTTCCGAATGAAGAATTGATTTTAGACCCCCTGCACCACCCCCCGCTGAAAAATCCACCATGTCATTTTCAAGAGGAGTTTCTAATCTATCAATTTGCCAAATTTCATTGTAATCTATTAAGCGGTTTACGAGTTATAAGAATTTGAAAAAAAAAAAATTCAGGATTTCTATGGAAAGGTGTTTGAAAAAATGTATGTACCAATTTGGTCACTTTTTTACGAATATTTTTTTATGTTCGAAGTTTATAGAAATTTTTTTTATACCATTTTAAAGAGTAACGCCTAATACACTTTGTAACCAAATTTCATTCAATTCGTGATAGTACTTTTTGCGTTATGACGTTCCGAATGAAGAATTGATTTTAGACCCCCTGCACCACCCCCCGCTGAAAAATCCACCATGTCATTTTCAAGAGGAGTTTCTTATCTATCAATTTGCCAAATTTCATTGTAATCTATTAAGCGGTTTACGAGTTATAAGAATTTGAAAAAAAAAAAAAAATTCAGGATTTCTATGGAAAGGTGTTTGAAAAAATTTATGTACCAATTTGGTCACTTTTTTACGAATATTTTTTTATGTTCGAGGTTTATAGAATTTTTTTTTATACCATTTTAAAGAGTAACGCCTAATACACTTTGTAACCAAATTTCATTCAATTCGTGATAGTACTTTTTGCGTTATGACGTTCCGAATGAAGAATTGATTTTAGACCCCCTGCACCACCCCCCGCTGAAAAATCCACCATGTCATTTTCAAGAGGAGTTTCTAATCTATCAATTTGCCAAATTTCATTGTAATCTATTAAGCGGTTTACGAGTTATAAGAATTTGAAAAAAAAAAAATTCAGGATTTCTATGGAAAGGTGTTTGAAAAAATTTATGTACCAATTTGGTCACTTTTTTACAAATATTTTTTTATGTTCGAAGTTTATAGAAATTTTTTTTATACCATTTTAAAGAGTAACGCCTAATACACTTTGTAACCAAATTTCATTCAATTCATGATAGTACTTTTTGCGTTATGACGTTCCGAATGAAGAATTGATTTTAGACCCCCTGCACCACCCCCCGCTGAAAAATCCACCATGTCATTTTCAAGAGGAGTTTCTAATCTATCAATTTGCCAAATTTCATTGTAATCTATTAAGCGGTTTACGAGTTATAAGAATTTGAAAAAAAAAAATTCAGGATTTCTATGGAAAGGTGTTTGAAAAAATGTATGTACCAATTTGGTCACTTTTTTACGAATATTTTTTTATGTTCGAAGTTTATAGAAATTTTTTTTATACCATTTTAAAGAGTAACGCCTAATACACTTTGTAACCAAATTTCATTCAATTCGTGATAGTACTTTTTGCTTTGATTTTGATTTTAGACCCCCTGCACCACCCCCCGCTGAAAAATCCACCATGTCATTTTCAAGAGGAGTTTCTAATCTATCAATTTGCCAAATTTCATTGTAATCTATTAAGCGGTTTACGAGTTATAAGAATTTGAAAAAAAAAAAAAATTCAGGATTTCTATGGAAAGGTGTTTGAAAAAATGTATGTACCAATTTGGTCACTTTTTTACGAATATTTTTTTATGTTCGAAGTTTATAGAAATTTTTTTATACCATTTTAAAGAGTAACGCCAAATACACTTTGGAACCAAATTTCATTCAATTCGTGATAGTACTTTTTGCGTTATGACGTTCCGAATGAAGAATTGATTTTAGACCCCCTGCACCACCCCCCGCTGAAAAATCCACCATGTCATTTTCAAGAGGAGTTTCTAATCTATCAATTTGCCAAATTTCATTGTAATCTATTAAGCGGTTTACGAGTTATAAGAATTTGAAAAAAAAAAAAAATTCAGGATTTCTATGGAAAGGTGTTTGAAAAAATTTATGTACCAATTTGGTCACTTTTTTACGAATATTTTTTTATGTTCGAAGTTTATAGAAATTTTTTTTATACCATTTAAAGGGGTAACGCCTAATACACTTTGTAACCAAATTTCATTCAATTCGTGATAGTACTTTTTGCGTTATGACGTTCCGAATGAAGAATTGATTTTAGACCCCCTGCACCACCCCCCGCTGAAAAATCCACCATGTCATTTTCAAGAGGAGTTTCTAATCTATCAATTTGCCAAATTTCATTGTAATCTATTAAGCGGTTTACGAGTTATAAGAATTTGAAAAAAAAAAAAAATTCAGGATTTCTATGGAAAGGTGTTTGAAAAAATTTATGTACCAATTTGGTCACTTTTTTACGAATATTTTTTTATGTTCGAAGTTTATAGAAATTTTTTTTATACCATTTTAAAGAGTAACGCCTAATACACTTTGTAACCAAATTTCATTCAATTCGTGATAGTACTTTTTGCGTTATGACGTTCCGAATGAAGAATTGATTTTAGACCCCCTGCACCACCCCCCGCTGAAAAATCCACCATGTCATTTTCAAGAGGAGTTTCTAATCTATCAATTTGCCAAATTTCATTGTAATCTATTAAGCGGTTTACGAGTTATAAGAATTTGAAAAAAAAAAAAAAATTCAGGATTTCTATGGAAAGGTGTTTGAAAAAATTTATGTACCAATTTGGTCACTTTTTTACGAATATTTTTTTATGTTCGAAGTTTATAGAAAATTTTTTTATACCATTTTAAAGAGTAACGCCTAATATACTTTGTAACCAAATTTCATTCAATTCGTGATAGTACTTTTTGCGTTATGACGTTCCGAATGAAGAATTGATTTTAGACCCCCTGAACCACCCCCCGCTGAAAAATCCACCATGTCATTTTCAAGAGGAGTTTCTAATCTATCAATTTGCCAAATTTAATTGTAATCTATTAAGCGGTTTACGAGTTATAAGAATTTGAAAAAAAAAAAATTCAGGATTTCTATGGAAAGGTGTTTGAAAAAAATTATGTACCAATTTGGTCACTTTTTTAAGAATATTTTTTTATGTTCGAAGTTTATAGAAATTTTTTTTATACCATTTTAAAGAGTAACGCCTAATACACTTTGTAACCAAATTTCATTCAATTCGTGATAGTACTTTTTGCGTTATGACGTTCCGAATGAAGAATTGATTTTAGACCCCCTGCACCACCCCCCGCTGAAAAATCCACCATGTCATTTTCAAGAGGAGTTTCTAATCTATCAATTTGCCAAATTTCATTGTAATCTATTAAGCGGTTTACGAGTTATAAGAATTTGAAAAAAAAAAAATTCAGGATTTCTATGGAAAGGTGTTTGAAAAAATTTATGTACCAATTTGGTCACTTTTTTACGAATATTTTTTTATGTTCGAAGTTTATAGAATTTTTTTTTATACCATTTTAAAGAGTAACGCCTAATACACTTTGTAACCAAATTTCATTCAATTCATGATAGTACTTTTTGCGTTATGACGTTCCGAATGAAGAATTGATTTTAGACCCCCTGCACCACCCCCCGCTGAAAAATCCACCATGTCATTTTCAAGAGGAGTTTCTAATCTATCAATTTGCCAAATTTCATTGTAATCTATAAGCGGTTTACGAGTTATAAGAATTTGAAAAAAAAAAAAAAATTCAGGATTTCTATGGAAAGGTGTTTGAAAAAATTTATGTACCAATTTGGTCACTTTTTTACGAATATTTTTTTATGTTCGAAGTTTATAGAAATTTTTTTTATACCATTTTAAAGAGTAACGCCTAATACACTTTGTAACCAAATTTCATTCAATTCATGATAGTACTTTTTGCGTTATGACGTTCCGAATGAAGAATTGATTTTAGACCCCCTGCACCACCCCCCGCTGAAAAATCCACCATGTCATTTTCAAGAGGAGTTTCTAATCTATCAATTTGCCAAATTTCATTGTAATCTATTAAGCGGTTTACGAGTTATAAGAATTTGAAAAAAAAAAATTCAGGATTTCTATGGAAAGGTGTTTGAAAAAATTTATGTACCAATTTGGTCACTTTTTTACCAATATTTTTTTATGTTCGAAGTTTATAGAAATTTTTTCTATACCATTTTAAAGAGTAACGCCTAATACACTTTGTAACCAAATTTCATTCAATTCATGATAGTACTTTTTGCGTTATGACGTTCCGAATGAAGAATTGATTTTAGACCCCCTGCACCACCCCCCGCTGAAAAATCCACCATGTCATTTTCAAGAGGAGTTTCTAATCTATCAATTTGCCAAATTTCATTGTAATCTATTAAGCGGTTTACGAGTTATAAGAATTTGAAAAAAAAAAAATTCAGGATTTCTATGGAAAGGTGTTTGAAAAAATTTATGTACCAATTTGGTCACTTTTTTACCAATATTTTTTTATGTTCGAAGTTTATAGAAATTTTTTCTATACCATTTTAAAGAGTAACGCCTAATACACTTTGTAACCAAATTTCATTCAATTTGTGATAGTACTTTTTGCGTTATGACGTTCCGAATGAAGAATTGATTTTAGACCCCCTGCACCAACCCCCGCTGAAAAATCCACCATGTCATTTTCAAGAGGAGTTTCTAATCTATCAATTTGCCAAATTTCATTGTAATCTATTAAGCGGTTTACGAGTTATAAGAATTTGAAAAAAAAAAAAAAAAGGATTTCTATGGAAAGGTGTTTGAAAAAATTTATGTACCAATTTGGTCACTTTTTTACGAATATTTTTTTATGTTCGAAGTTTATAGAAATTTTTTTTATACCATTTTAAAGAGTAACGCCTAATACACTTTGTAACCAAATTTCATTCAATTCATGATAGTACTTTTTGCGTTATGACGTTCCGAATGAAGAATTGATTTTAGACCCCCTGCACCACCCTCCGCTGAAAAATGCACCATGTCATTTTCAAGAGGAGTTTCTAATCTATCAATTTCCCAAATTTCATTGTAATCTATTAAGCGGTTTACGAGTTATAAGAATTTGAAAAAAAAAAAATTCAGGATTTCTATGGAAAGGTGTTTGAAAAAATGTATGTACCAATTTGGTCACTTTTTTACGAATATTTTTTTATGTTCGAAGTTTATAGAAATTTTTTTTATACCATTTTAAAGAGTAACGCCTAATACACTTTGTAACCAAATTTCATTCAATTCGTGATAGTACTTTTTGCGTTATGACGTTCCGAATGAAGAATTGATTTTAGACCCCCTGCACCACCCCCCGCTGAAAAATCCACCATGTCATTTTCAAGAGGAGTTTCTAATCTATCAATTTGCCAAATTTCATTGTAATCTATTAAGCGGTTTACGAGTTATAAGAATTTGAAAAAAAAAAAAAAATTCAGGATTTCTATGGAAAGGTGTTTGAAAAAATTTATGTACCAATTTGGTCACTTTTTTACGAATATTTTTTTATGTTCGAAGTTTATAGAAATTTTTTTTATACCATTTTAAAGAGTAACGCCTAATACACTTTGTAACCAAATTTCATTCAATTCGTGATAGTACTTTTTGCGTTATGACGTTCCGAATGAAGAATTGATTTTAGACCCCCTGCACCACCCCCCGCTGAAAAATCCACCATGTCATTTTCAAGAGGAGTTTCTAATCTATCAATTTGCCAAATTTCATTGTAATCTATTAAGCGGTTTACGAGTTATAAGAATTTGAAAAAAAAAAAATTCAGGATTTCTATGGAAAGGTGTTTGAAAAAATGTATGTACCAATTTGGTCACTTTTTTACGAATATTTTTTTATGTTCGAAGTTTATAGAAATTTTTTTTATACCATTTTAAAGAGTAACGCCTAATACACTTTGTAACCAAATTTCATTCAATTCGTGATAGTACTTTTTGCGTTATGACGTTCCGAATGAAGAATTGATTTTAGACCCCCTGCACCACCCCCCGCTGAAAAATCCACCATGTCATTTTCAAGAGGAGTTTCTAATCTATCAATTTGCCAAATTTCATTGTAATCTATTAAGCGGTTTACGAGTTATAAGAATTTGAAAAAAAAAAAAAAATTCAGGATTTCTATGGAAAGGTGTTTGAAAAAATTTATGTACCAATTTGGTCACTTTTTTACGAATATTTTTTTATGTTCGAAGTTTATAGAAATTTTTTTTATACCATTTTAAAGAGTAACGCCTAATACACTTTGTAACCAAATTTCATTCAATTCGTGATAGTACTTTTTGCGTTATGACGTTCCGAATGAAGAATTGATTTTAGACCCCCTGCACCACCCCCCGCTGAAAAATCCACCATGTCATTTTCAAGAGGAGTTTCTAATCTATCAATTTGCCAAATTTCATTGTAATCTATTAAGCGGTTTACGAGTTATAAGAATTTGAAAAAAAAAAAAAATTCAGGATTTCTATGGAAAGGTGTTTGAAAAAATTTATGTACCAATTTGGTCACTTTTTTACGAATATTTTTTTATGTTCGAAGTTTATAGAAATTTTTTTTATACCATTTTAAAGAGTAACGCCTAATACACTTTGTAACCAAATTTCATTCAATTCGTGATAGTACTTTTTGCGTTATGACGTTCCGAATGAAGAATTGATTTTAGACCCCCTGCACCACCCCCCGCTGAAAAATCCACCATGTCATTTTCAAGAGGAGTTTCTAATCTATCAATTTGCCAAATTTCATTGTAATCTATTAAGCGGTTTACGAGTTATAAGAATTTGAAAAAAAAAAAAAAAATCAGGATTTCTATGGAAAGGTGTTTGAAAAAATGTATGTACCAATTTGGTCACTTTTTTACGAATATTTTTTTATGTTCGAAGTTTATAGAAATTTTTTTTATACCATTTTAAAGAGTAACGCCTAATACACTTTGTAACCAAATTTCATTCAATTCGTGATAGTACTTTTTGCGTTATGACGTTCCGAATGAAGAATTGATTTTAGACCCCCTGCACCACCCCCCGCTGAAAAATCCACCATGTCATTTTCAAGAGGAGTTTCTAATCTATCAATTTGCCAAATTTCATTGTAATCTATTAAGCGGTTTACGAGTTATAAGAATTTGAAAAAAAAAAAATTCAGGATTTCTATGGAAAGGTGTTTGAAAAAATGTATGTACCAATTTGGTCACTTTTTTACGAATATTTTTTTATGTTCGAAGTTTATAGAAATTTTTTTTATACCATTTTAAAGATTAACGCCTAATACACTTTGTAACCAAATTTCATTCAATTCGTGATAGTACTTTTTGCGTTATGACGTTCCGAATGAAGAATTGATTTTAGACCCCCTGCACCACCCCCCGCTGAAAAATCCACCATGTCATTTTCAAGAGGAGTTTCTAATCTATCAATTTGCCAAATTTCATTGTAATCTATTAAGCGGTTTACGAGTTATAAGAATTTGAAAAAAAAAAAATTCAGGATTTCTATGGAAAGGTGTTTGAAAAAATGTATGTACCAATTTGGTCACTTTTTTACGAATATTTTTTTATGTTCGAAGTTTATAGAAATTTTTTTTATACCATTTTAAAGAGTAACGCCTAATACACTTTGTAACCAAATTTCATTCAATTCGTGATAGTACTTTTTGCGTTATGACGTTCCGAATGAAGAATTGATTTTAGACCCCCTGCACCACCCCCCGCTGAAAAATCCACCATGTCATTTTCAAGAGGAGTTTCTAATCTATCAATTTGCCAAATTTCATTGTAATCTATTAAGCGGTTTACGAGTTATAAGAATTTGAAAAAAAAAAAAAAATTCAGGATTTCTATGGAAAGGTGTTTGAAAAAATTTATGTACCAATTTGGTCACTTTTTTACGAATATTTTTTTATGTTCGAAGTTTATAGAAATTTTTTTTATACCACTTTAAAGAGTAACGCCTAATACACTTTGTAACCAAATTTCATTCAATTCGTGATAGTACTTTTTGCGTTATGACGTTCCGAATGAAGAATTGATTTTAGACCCCCTGCACCACCCCCCGCTGAAAAATCCACCATGTCATTTTCAAGAGGAGTTTCTAATCTATCAATTTGCCAAATTTCATTGTAATCTATTAAGCGGTTTACGAGTTATAAGAATTTGAAAAAACAAAAATTCAGGATTTCTATGGAAAGGTGTTTGAAAAAATGTATGTACCAATTTGGTCACTTTTTTACGAATATTTTTTTATGTTCGAAGTTTATAGAAATTTTTTTTTATACCATTTTAAAGAGTAACGCCTAATACACTTTGTAACCAAATTTCATTCAATTCGTGATAGTACTTTCTGCGTTATGACGTTCCGAATGAAGAATTGATTTTAGACCCCCTGCACCACCCCCCGCTGAAAAATCCACCATGTCATTTTCAAGAGGAGTTACTAATCTATCAATTTGCAAAATTTCATTGTAATCTATTAAGCGGTTTACGAGTTATAAGAATTTGAAAAAAAAAAAAAAAATTCAGGATTTCTATGGAAAGGTGTTTGAAAAAATTTATGTACCAATTTGGTCACTTTTTTACGAATATTTTTTTATGTTCGAAGTTTATAGAAATTTTTTTTATACCATTTTAAAGAGTAACGCCTAATACACTTTGTAACCAAATTTCATTCAATTCGTGATAGTACTTTTTGCGTTATGGAGTTCCGAATGAAGAATTGATTTTAGACCCCCTGCACCACCCCCCGCTGAAAAATCCACCATGTCATTATCAAGAGGAGTTTCTAATCTATCAATTTGCCAAATTTCATTGTAATCTATTAAGCGGTTTACGAGTTATAAGAATTTGAAAAAAAAAAAATTCAGGATTTCTATGGAAAGGTGTTTGAAAAAATGTATGTACCAATTTGGTCACTTTTTTACGAATATTTTTTTATGTTCGAAGTTTATAGAAATTTTTTTTATACCATTTTAAAGAGTAACGCCTAATACACTTTGTAACCAAATTTCATTCAATTCGTGATAGTACTTTTTGCGTTATGACGTTCCGAATGAAGAATTGATTTTAGACCCCCTGCACCACCCCCCGCTGAAAAATCCACCATGTCATTTTCAAGAGGAGTTTCTAATCTATCGATTTGCCAAATTTCATTGTAATCTATTAAGCGGTTTACGAGTTATAAGAATTTGAAAAAAAAAAAAAATCAGGATTTCTATGGAAAGGTGTTTGAAAAAATGTATGTACCAATTTGGTCACTTTTTTACGAATATTTTTTTATGTTCGAAGTTTATAGAAATTTTTTTTATACCATTTTAAAGAGTAACGCCTAATACACTTTGTAACCAAATTTCATTCAATTCATGATAGTACTTTTTGCGTTATGACGTTCCGAATGAAGAATTGATTTTAGACCCCCTGCACCACCCCCCGCTGAAAAATCCACCATGTCATTATCAAGAGGAGTTTCTAATCTATCAATTTGCCAAATTTCATTGTAATCTATTAAGCGGTTTACGAGTTATAAGAATTTGAAAAAAAAAAATTCAGGATTTCTATGGAAAGGTGTTTGAAAAAATTTATGTACCAATTTGGTCACTTTTTTACGAATATTTTTTTATGTTCGAAGTTTATAGAAATTTTTTTTATACCATTTTAAAGAGTAACGCCTAATACACTTTGTAACCAAATTTCATTCAATTCGTGATAGTACTTTTTGCGTTATGACGTTCCGAATGAAGAATTGATTTTAGACCCCCTGCACCACCCCCCGCTGAAAAATCCACCATGTCATTTTCAAGAGGAGTTTCTAATCTATCAATTTGCCAAATTTCATTGTAATCTATTAAGCGGTTTACGAGTTATAAGAATTTGAAAAAAAAAAAAATTCAGGATTTCTATGGAAAGGTGTTTGAAAAAATTTATGTACCAATTTGGTCACTTTTTTACGAATATTTTTTTATGTTCGAAGTTTATAGAAATTTTTTTTATACCATTTTAAAGAGTAACGCCTAATACACTTTGTAACCAAATTTCATTGAATTCGTGATAGTACTTTTTGCGTTATGACGTTCCGAATGAAGAATTGATTTTAGACCCCCTGCACCACCCCCCGCTGAAAAATCCACCATGTCATTTTCAAGAGGAGTTTCTAATCTATCAATTTGCCAAATTTCATTGTAATCTATTAAGCGGTTTACGAGTTATAAGAATTTGAAAAAAAAAAAAATTCAGGATTTCTATGGAAAGGTGTTTGAAAAAATGTATGTACCAATTTGGTCACTTTTTTACGAATATTTTTTTATGTTCGAAGTTTATAGAAATTTTTTTTATACCATTTTAAAGAGTAACGCCTAATACACTTTGTAACCAAATTTCATTCAATTCATGATAGTACTTTTTGCATTATGACGTTCCGAATGAAGAATTGATTTTAGACCCCCTGCACCACCCCCCGCTGAAAAATCCACCATGTCATTTTCAAGAGGAGTTTCTAATCTATCAATTTGCCAAATTTCATTGTAATCTATTAAGCGGTTTACGAGTTATAAGAATTTGAAAAAAAAAAATTCAGGATTTCTATGGAAAGGTGTTTGAAAAAATGTATGTACCAATTTGGTCACTTTTTTACGAATATTTTTTTATGTTCGAAGTTTATAGAAAATTTTTTTATACCATTTTAAAGAGTAACGCCTAATACACTTTGTAACCAAATTTCATTCAATTCATGATAGTACTTTTTGCGTTATGACGTTCCGAATGAAGAATTGATTTTAGACCCCCTGCACCACACCCCGCTGAAAAATCCACCATGTCATTTTCAAGAGGAGTTTCTAATCTATCAATTTGCCAAATTTCATTGTAATCTATTAAGCGGTTTACGAGTTATAAGAATTTGAAAAAAAAAAAAAATTCAGGATTTCTATGGAAAGGTGTTTGAAAAAATGTATGTACCAATTTGGTCACTTTTTTACGAATATTTTTTTATGTTCGAAGTTTATAGAAATTTTTTTTATACCATTTTAAAGAGTAACGCCTAATACACTTTGTAACCAAATTTCATTCAATTCGTGATAGTACTTTTTGCGTTATGACGTTCCGAATGAAGAATTGATTTTAGACCCCCTGCACCACCCCCCGCTGAAAAATCCACCATGTCATTTTCAAGAGGAGTTTCTAATCTATCAATTTGCCAAATTTCATTGTAATCTATTAAGCGGTTTACGAGTTATAAGAATTTGAAAAAAAAAAATTCAGGATTTCTATGGAAAGGTGTTTGAAAAAATGTATGTACCAATTTGGTCACTTTTTTACGAATATTTTTTTATGTTCGAAGTTTATAGAAATTTTTTTTATACCATTTTAAAGAGTAACGCCTAATACACTTTGTAACCAAATTTCATTCAATTCGTGATAGTACTTTTTGCGTTATGACGTTCCGAATGAAGAATTGATTTTAGACCCCCTGCACCACCCCCCGCTGAAAAATCCACCATGTCATTTTCAAGAGGAGTTTCTAATCTATCAATTTGCCAAATTTCATTGTAATCTATTAAGCGGTTTACGAGTTATAAGAATTTGAAAAAAAAAAAATTCAGGATTTCTATGGAAAGGTGTTTGAAAAAATTTATGTACCAATTTGGTCACTTTTTTACGAATATTTTTTTATGTTCGAAGTTTATAGAAATTTTTTTTATACCATTTTAAAGAGTAACGCCTAATACACTTTGTAACCAAATTTCATTCAATTCGTGATAGTACTTTTTGCGTTATGACGTTCCGAATGAAGAATTGATTTTAGACCCCCTGCACCACCCCCCGCTGAAAAATCCACCATGTCATTTTCAAGAGGAGTTTCTAATCTATCAATTTGCCAAATTTCATTGTAATCTATTAAGCGGTTTACGAGTTATAAGAATTTGAAAAAAAAAAAAAAATTCAGGATTTCTATGGAAAGGTGTTTGAAAAAATTTATGTACCAATTTGGTCACTTTTTTACGAATATTTTTTTATGTTCGAAGTTTATAGAAATTTTTTTTTATACCATTTTAAAGAGTAACGCCTAATACACTTTGTAACCAAATTTCATTCAATTCGTGATAGTACTTTTTGCGTTATGACGTTCCGAATGAAGAATTGATTTTAGACCCCCTGCACCACCCCCCGCTGAAAAATCCACCATGTCATTTTCAAGAGGAGTTTCTAATCTATCAATTTGCCAAATTTCATTGTAATCTATTAAGCGGTTTACGAGTTATAAGAATTTGAAAAAAAAAAAATTCAGGATTTCTATGGAAAGGTGTTTGAAAAAATTTATGTACCAATTTGGTCACTTTTTTACGAATATTTTTTTATGTTCGAAGTTTATAGAAATTTTTTTTATACCATTTTAAAGAGTAACGCCTAATACACTTTGTAACCAAATTTCATTCAATTCGTGATAGTACTTTTTGCGTTATGACGTTCCGAATGAAGAATTGATTTTAGACCCCCTGCACCACCCCCCGCTGAAAAATCCACCATGTCATTTTCAAGAGGAGTTTCTAATCTATCAATTTGCCAAATTTCATTGTAATCTATTAAGCGGTTTACGAGTTATAAGAATTTGAAAAAAAAAAATTCAGGATTTCTATGGAAAGGTGTTTGAAAAAATGTATGTACCAATTTGGTCACTTTTTTACGAATATTTTTTTATGTTCGAAGTTTATAGAAATTTTTTTTATACCATTTTAAAGAGTAACGCCTAATACACTTTGTAACCAAATTTCATTCAATTCATGATAGTACTTTTTGCGTTATGACGTTCCGAATGAAGAATTGATTTTAGACCCCCTGCACCACCCCCCGCTGAAAAATCCACCTTGTCATTTTCAAGAGGAGTTTCTAATCTATCAATTTGCCAAATTTCATTGTAATCTATTAAGCGGTTTACGAGTTATAAGAATTTGAAAAAAAAAAAATTCAGGATTTCTATGGAAAGGTTTTTGAAAAAATTTATGTACCAATTTGGTCACTTTTTTACGAATATTTTTTTATGTTCGAAGTTTATAGAAATTTTTTTTATACCATTTTAAAGAGTAACGCCTAATACACTTTGTAACCAAATTTCATTCAATTCGTGATAGTACTTTTTGCGTTATGACGTTCCGAATGAAGAATTGATTTTAGACCCCCTGCACCACCCCCCCGCTGAAAAATCCACCATGTCATTTTCAAGAGGAGTTTCTAATCTATCAATTTGCCAAATTTCATTGTAATCTATTAAGCGGTTTACGAGTTATAAGAATTTGAAAAAAAAAAAATTCAGGATTTCTATGGAAAGGTGTTTGAAAAAATTTATGTACCAATTTGGTCACTTTTTTACGAATATTTTTTTATGTTCGAAGTTTATAGAAATTTTTTTTATACCATTTTAAAGAGCAACGCCTAATACACTTTGTAACCAAATTTCATTCAATTCATGATAGTACTTTTTGCGTTATGACGTTCCGAATGAAGAATTGATTTTAGACCCCCTGCACCACCCCCCGCTGAAAAATCCACCATGTCATTTTCAAGAGGAGTTTCTAATCTATCAATTTGCCAAATTTCATTGTAATCTATTAAGCGGTTTACGAGTTATAAGAATTTGAAAAAAAAAAAATTCAGGATTTCTATGGAAAGGTGTTTGAAAAAATTTATGTACCAATTTGGTCACTTTTTTACGAATATTTTTTTATGTTCGAAGTTTATAGAAATTTTTTTTATACCATTTTAAAGAGCAATAATACACTTTGTAACCAAATTTCATTCAATTCATGATAGTACTTTTTGCGTTATGACGTTCCGAATGAAGAATTGATTTTAGACCCCCTGCACCACCCCCCGCTGAAAAATCCACCATGTCATTTTCAAGAGGAGTTTCTAATCTATCAATTTGCCAAATTTCATTGTAATCTATTAAGCGGTTTACGAGTTATAAGAATTTGAAAAAAAAAAAAAATTCAGGATTTCTATGGAAAGGTGTTTGAAAAAATTTATGTACCAATTTGGTCACTTTTTTACGAATATTTTTTTATGTTCGAAGTTTATAGAAATTTTTTTTATACCATTTTAAAGAGTAACGCCTAATACACTTTGTAACCAAATTTCATTCAATTCGTGATAGTACTTTTTGCGTTATGACGTTCCGAATGAAGAATTGATTTTAGACCCCCTGCACCACCCCCCGCTGAAAAATCCACCATGTCATTTTCAAGAGGAGTTTCTAATCTATCAATTTGCCAAATTTCATTGTAATCTATTAAGCGGTTTACGAGTTATAAGAATTTGAAAAAAAAAAATTCAGGATTTCTATGGAAAGGTGTTTGAAAAAATTTATGTACCAATTTGGTCACTTTTTTACGAATATTTTTTTATGTTCGAAGTTTATAGAAATTTTTTTTATACCATTTTAAAGAGTAACGCCTAATACACTTTGTAACCAAATTTCATTCAATTCATGATAGTACTTTTTGCGTTATGACGTTCCGAATGAAGAATTGATTTTAGACCCCCTGCTCCACCCCCCGCTGAAAAATCCTCCATGTCATTTTCAAGAGGAGTTTCTAATCTATCAATTTGCCAAATTTCATTGTAATCTATTAAGCGGTTTACGAGTTATAAGAATTTGAAAAAAAAAAAAATTCAGGATTTCTATGGAAAGGTGTTTGAAAAAATTTATGTACCAATTTGGTCACTTTTTTACGAATATTTTTTTATGTTCGAAGTTTATAGAAATTTTTTTTATACCATTTTAAAGAGTAACGCCTAATACACTTTGTAACCAAATTTCATTCAATTCGTGATAGTTTTTTTTATACCATTTTAAAGAGTAACGCCTAATACACTTTGTAACCAAATTTCATTCAATTCGTGATAGTACTTTTTGCGTTATGACGTTCCGAATGAAGAATTGATTTTAGACCCCCTGCACCACCCCCCGCTGAAAAATCCACCATGTCATTTTCAAGAGGAGTTTCTAATCTATCAATTTGCCAAATTTCATTGTAATCTATTAAACGGTTTACGAGTTATAAGAATTTGAAAAAAAAAAAATTCAGGATTTCTATGAAAAGGTGTTTGAAAAAATTTATGTACCAATTTGGTCACTTTTTTACGAATATTTTTTTATGTTCGAAGTTTATAGAAATTTTTTTTATACCATTTTAAAGAGAAACGCCAAATACACTTTGTAACCAAATTTCATTCAATTCGTGATAGTACTTTTTGCGTTATGACGTTCCGAATGAAGAATTGATTTTAGACCCCCTGCACCACCCCCCGCTGAAAAATCCACCATGTCATTTTCAAGAGGAGTTTCTAATCTATCAATTTGCCAAATTTCATTGTAATCTATTAAGCGGTTTACGAGTTATAAGAATTTGAAAAAAAAAAAAATTCAGGATTTCTATGGAAAGGTGTTTGAAAAAATTTATGTACCAATTTGGTCACTTTTTTACGAATATTTTTTTATGTTCGAAGTTTATAGAAATTTTTTTTATAGCATTTTAAAGAGTAACGCCTAATACACTTTGTAACCAAATTTCATTCAATTCGTGATAGTACTTTTTGCGTTATGACGTTCCGAATGAAGAATTGGTTTTAGACCCCCTGCACCACCCCCCGCTGAAAAATCCACCATGTCATTTTCAAGAGGAGTTTCTAATCTATCAATTTGCCAAATTTCATTGTAATCTATTAAGCGGTTTACGAGTTATAAGAATTTGAAAAAAAAAAATTCAGGATTTCTATGGAAAGGTGTTTGAAAAAATGTATGTACCAATTTGGTCACTTTTTTACGAATATTTTTTTATGTTCGAAGTTTATAGACATTTTTTTTATACCATTTTAAAGAGTAACGCCTAATACACTTTGTAACCAAATTTCATTCAATTCATGATAGTACTTTTTGCGTTATGACGTTCCGAATGAAGAATTGATTTTAGACCCCCTGCACCACCCCCCGCTGAAAAATCCACCATGTCATTTTCAAGAGGAGTTTCTAATCTATCAATTTGCCAAATTTCATTGTAATCTATTAAGCGGTTTACGAGTTATAAGAATTTGAAAAAAAAAAATTCAGGATTTCTATGGAAAGGTGTTTGAAAAAATTTATGTACCAATTTGGTCACTTTTTTACGAATATTTTTTTATGTTCGAAGTTTATAGAAATTTTTTTTATACCATTTTAAAGAGTAACGCCTAATACACTTTGTAACCAAATTTCATTCAATTCATGATAGTACTTTTTGCGTTATGACGTTCCGAATGAAGAATTGATTTTAGACCCCCTGCACCACCCCCCGCTGAAAAATCCACCATGTCATTTTCAAGAGGAGTTTCTAATCTATCAATTTGCCAAATTTCATTGTAATCTATTAAGCGGTTTACGAGTTATAAGAATTTGAAAAAAAAAATTCAGGATTTCTATGGAAAGGTGTTTGAAAAAATTTATGTACCAATTTGGTCACTTTTTTACGAATATTTTTTTATGTTCGAAGTTTATAGAAATTTTTTTTATACCATTTTAAAGAGTAACGCCTAATACACTTTGTAACCAAATTTCATTCAATTCGTGATAGTACTTTTTGCGTTATGACGTTCCGAATGAAGAATTGATTTTAGACCCCCTGCACCACCCCCCGCTGAAAAATCCACCATGTCATTTTCAAGAGGAGTTTCTAATCTATCAATTTGCCAAATTTCATTGTAATCTATTAAGCGGTTTACGAGTTATAAGAATTTGAAAAAAAAAAAATTCAGGATTTCTATGGAAATTTGTTTGAAAAAATTTATGTACCAATTTGGTCACTTTTTTACGAATATTTTTTTATGTTCGAAGTTTATAGAAATTTTTTTTATACCATTTTAAAGAGTAACGCCTAATACACTTTGTAACCAAATTTCATTCAATTCATGATAGTACTTTTTGCGTTATGACGTTCCGAATGAAGAATTGATTTTAGACCCCCTGCACCACCCCCCGCTGAAAAATCCACCATGTCATTTTCAAGAGGAGTTTCTAATCTATCAATTTGCCAAATTTCATTGTAATCTATTAAGCGGTTTACGAGTTATAAGAATTTGAAAAAAAAAAAAAATTCAGGATTTCTATGGAAAGGTGTTTGAAAAAATTTATGTACCAATTTGGTCACTTTTTTACGAATATTTTTTTATGTTCGAAGTTTATAGAAATTTTTTTTATACCATTTTAAAGAGTAACGCCTAATACACTTTGTAACCAAATTTCATTCAATTCATGATAGTACTTTTTGCGTTATGACGTTCCGAATGAAGAATTGATTTTAGACCCCCTGCACCACCCCCCGCTGAAAAATCCACCATGTCATTTTCAAGAGGAGTTTCTAATCTATCAATTTGCCAAATTTCATTGTAATCTATTAAGCGGTTTACGAGTTATAAGAATTTGAAAAAAAAAAATTCAGGATTTCTATGGAAAGGTGTTTGAAAAAATGTATGTACCAATTTGGTCACTTTTTTACGAATATTTTTTTATGTTCGAAGTTTATAGAAATTTTTTTTATACCATTTTAAAGAGTAACGCCTAATACACTTTGTAACCAAATTTCATTCAATTCGTGATAGTACTTTTTGCGTTATGACGTTCCGAATGAAGAATTGATTTTAGACCCCCTGCACCACCCCCCGCTGAAAAATCCACCATTTCATTTTCAAGAGGAGTTTCTAATCTATCAATTTGCCAAATTTCATTGTAATCTATTAAGCGGTTTACGAGTTATAAGAATTTGAAAAAAAAAAATTCAGGATTTCTATGGAAAGGTGTTTGAAAAAATTTAAGTACCAATTTGGTCACATTTTTACGAATATTTTTTTATGTTCGAAGTTTATAGAAATTTTTTTTATACCATTTTAAAGAGTAACGCCTAATACACTTTGTAACCAAATTTCATTCAATTCATGATAGTACTTTTTGCGTTATGACGTTCCGAATGAAGAATTGATTTTAGACCCCCTGCACCACCCCCCGCTGAAAAATCCACCATGTCATTTTCAAGAGGAGTTTCTAATCTATCAATTTGCCAAATTTCATTGTAATCTATTAAGCGGTTTACGAGTTATAAGAATTTGAAAAAAAAAAAAAATTCAGGATTTCTATGGAAAGGTGTTTGAAAAAATTTATGTACCAATTTGGTCACTTTTTTACGAATATTTTTTTATGTTCGAAGTTTATAGAAATTTTTTTTATACCATTTTAAAGAGTAACGCCTAATACACTTTGTAACCAAATTTCATTCAATTCGTGATAGTACTTTTTGCGTTATGACGTTCCGAATGAAGAATTGATTTTAGACCCCCTGCACCACCCCCCGCTGAAAAATCCACCATGTCATTTTCAAGAGGAGTTTCTAATCTATCAATTTGCCAAATTTCATTGTAATCTATTAAGCGGTTTACGAGTTATAAGAATTTGAAAAAAAAAAAATTCAGGATTTCTATGGAAATTTGTTTGAAAAAATTTATGTACCAATTTGGTCACTTTTTTACGAATATTTTTTTATGTTCGAAGTTTATAGAAATTTTTTTTATACCATTTTAAAGAGTAACGCCTAATACACTTTGTAACCAAATTTCATTCAATTCATGATAGTACTTTTTGCGTTATGACGTTCCGAATGAAGAATTGATTTTAGACCCCCTGCACCACCCCCCGCTGAAAAATCCACCATGTCATTTTCAAGAGGAGTTTCTAATCTATCAATTTGCCAAATTTCATTGTAATCTATTAAGCGGTTTACGAGTTATAAGAATTTGAAAAAAAAAAAAATTCAGGATTTCTATGGAAAGGTGTTTGAAAAAATGTATGTACCAATTTGGTCACTTTTTTACGAATATTTTTTTATGTTCGAAGTTTATAGAAATTTTTTTTATACCATTTTAAAGAGTAACGCCTAATACACTTTGTAACCAAATTTCATTCAATTCGTGATAGTACTTTTTGCGTTATGACATTCCGAATGAAGAATTGATTTTAGACCCCCTGCACCACCCCCCGCTGAAAAATCCACCATGTCATTTTCAAGAGGAGTTTCTAATCTATCAATTTGCCAAATTTCATTGTAATCTATTAAGCGGTTTACGAGTTATAAGAATTTGAAAAAAAAAAAATTCAGGATTTCTATGGAAAGGTGTTTGAAAAAATGTATGTACCAATTTGGTCACTTTTTTACGAATATTTTTTTATGTTCGAAGTTTATAGAAATTTTTTTTATACCATTTTAAAGAGTAACGCCTAATACACTTTGTAACCAAATTTCATTCAATTCGTGATAGTACTTTTTGCGTTATGACGTTCCGAATGAAGAATTGATTTTAGACCCCCTGCACCACCCCCCGCTGAAAAATCCACCATTTCATTTTCAAGAGGAGTTTCTAATCTATCAATTTGCCAAATTTCATTGTAATCTATTAAGCGGTTTACGAGTTATAAGAATTTGAAAAAAAAAAATTCAGGATTTCTATGGAAAGGTGTTTGAAAAAATTTAAGTACCAATTTGGTCACTTTTTTACGAATATTTTTTTATGTTCGAAGTTTATAGAAATTTTTTTTATACCATTTTAAAGAGTAACGCCTAATACACTTTGTAACCAAATTTCATTCAATTCATGATAGTACTTTTTGCGTTATGACGTTCCGAATGAAGAATTGATTTTAGACCCCCTGCACCACCCCCCGCTGAAAAATCCACCATGTCATTTTCAAGAGGAGTTTCTAATCTATCAATTTGCCAAATTTCATTGTAATCTATTAAGCGGTTTACGAGTTATAAGAATTTGAAAAAAAAAAAAATTCAGGATTTCTATGGAAAGGTGTTTGAAAAAATGTATGTACCAATTTGGTCACTTTTTTACGAATATTTTTTTATGTTCGAAGTTTATAGAAATTTTTTTTATACCATTTTAAAGAGTAACGCCTAATACACTTTGTAACCAAATTTCATTCAATTCGTGATAGTACTTTTTGCGTTATGACGTTCCGAATGAAGAATTGATTTTAGACCCCCTGCACCACCCCCCGCTGAAAAATCCACCATTTCATTTTCAAGAGGAGTTTCTAATCTATCAATTTGCCAAATTTCATTGTAATCTATTAAGCGGTTTACGAGTTATAAGAATTTGAAAAAAAAAAATTCAGGATTTCTATGGAAAGGTGTTTGAAAAAATTTAAGTACCAATTTGGTCACATTTTTACGAATATTTTTTTATGTTCGAAGTTTATAGAAATTTTTTTTATACCATTTTAAAGAGTAACGCCTAATACACTTTGTAACCAAATTTCATTCAATTCATGATAGTACTTTTTGCGTTATGACGTTCCGAATGAAGAATTGATTTTAGACCCCCTGCACCACCCCCCGCTGAAAAATCCACCATGTCATTTTCAAGAGGAGTTTCTAATCTATCAATTTGCCAAATTTCATTGTAATCTATTAAGCGGTTTACGAGTTATAAGAATTTGAAAAAAAAAAATTCAGGATTTCTATGGAAAGGTGTTTGAAAAAATTTATGTACCAATTTGGTCACTTTTTTACGAATATTTTTTTATGTTCGAAGTTTATAGAAATTTTTTTTATACCATTTTAAAGAGTAACGCCTAATACACTTTGTAACCAAATTTCATTCAATTCGTGATAGTACTTTTTGCGTTATGACGTTCCGAATGAAGAATTGATTTTAGACCCCCTGCACCACCCCCCGCTGAAAAATCCACCATGTCATTTTCATTTTAAAGAGTAGCGCCTAATACACTTTGTAACCAAATTTCATTCAATTCGTGATAGTACTTTTTGCGTTATGACGTTCCGAATGAAGAATTGATTTTAGACCCCCTGCACCACCCCCCGCTGAAATATCCACCATGTCATTTTCAAGAGGAGTTTCTAATCTATCAATTTGCCAAATTTCATTGTAATCTATTAAGCGGTTTACGAGTTATAAGAATTTGAAAAAAAAAAAAATTCAGGATTTCTATGGAAAGGTGTTTGAAAAAATGTATGTACCAATTTGGTCACTTTTTTACGAATATTTTTTTATGTTCGAAGTTTATAGAAATTTTTTTTATACCATTTTAAAGAGTAACGCCTAATACACTTTGTAACCAAATTTCATTCAATTCGTGATAGTACTTTTTGCGTTATGACGTTCCGAATGAAGAATTGATTTTAGACCCCCTGCACCACCCCCCGCTGAAAAATCCACCATGTCATTTTCAAGAGGAGTTTCTAATCTATCAATTTGCCAAATTTCATTGTAATCTATTAAGCGGTTTACGAGTTATAAGAATTTGAAAAAAAAAAAAATTCAGGATTTCTATGGAAAGGTGTTTGAAAAAATTTATGTACCAATTTGGTCACTTTTTTACGAATATTTTTTTATGTTCGAAGTTTATAGAAATTTTTTTTATACCATTTTAAAGAGTAACGCCTAATACACTTTGTAACCAAATTTCATTCAATTCATGATAGTACTTTTTGCGTTATGACGTTCCGAATGAAGAATTGATTTTAGACCCCCTGCACCACCCCCCGCTGAAAAATCCACCATGTCATTTTCAAGAGGAGTTTCTAATCTATCAATTTGCCAAATTTCATTGTAATCTATTAAGCGGTTTACGAGTTATAAGAATTTGAAAAAAAAAAAAAAATTCAGGATTTCTATGGAAAGGTGTTTGAAAAAATTTATGTACCAATTTGGTCACTTTTTTACGAATATTTTTTTATGTTCGAAGTTTATAGAAATTTTTTTTATACCATTTTAAAGAGTAACGCCTAATACACTTTGTAACCAAATTTCATTCAATTCGTGATAGTACTTTTTGCGTTATGACGTTCCGAATGAAGAATTGATTTTAGACCCCCTGCACCACCCCCCGCTGAAAAATCCACCATGTCATTTTCAAGAGGAGTTTCTAATCTATCAATTTGCCAAATTTCATTGTAATCTATTAAGCGGTTTACGAGTTATAAGAATTTGAAAAAAAAAAAAATTCAGGATTTCTATGGAAAGGTGTTTGAAAAAATGTATGTACCAATTTGGTCACTTTTTTACGAATATTTTTTTATGTTCGAAGTTTATAGAAATTTTTTTTTATACCATTTTAAAGAGTAACGCCTAATACACTTTGTAACCAAATTTCATTCAATTCGTGATAGTACTTTTTGCGTTATGACGTTCCGAATGAAGAATTGATTTTAGACCCCCTGCACCACCCCCCGCTGAAAAATCCACCATTTCATTTTCAAGAGGAGTTTCTAATCTATCAATTTGCCAAATTTCATTGTAATCTATTAAGCGGTTTACGAGTTATAAGAATTTGAAAAAAAAAAAATTCAGGATTTCTATGGAAAGGTGTTTGAAAAAATTTAAGTACCAATTTGGTCACATTTTTACGAATATTTTTTTATGTTCGAAGTTTATAGAAATTTTTTTTATACCATTTTAAAGAGTAACGCCTAATACACTTTGTAACCCAATTTCATTCAATTCGTGATAGTACTTTTTGCGTTATGACGTTCCGAATGAAGAATTGATTTTAGACCCCCTGCACCACCCCCCGCTGAAAAATCCACCATGTCATTTTAAAGAGGAGTTTCTAATCTATCAATTTGCCAAATTTCATTGTAATCTATTAAGCGGTTTACGAGTTATAAGAATTTGAAAAAAAAATTCAGGATTTCTATGGAAAGGTGTTTGAAAAAATTTATGTACCAATTTGGTCACATTTTTACGAATATTTTTTTATGTTCGAAGTTTATGGAAAATTTTTTTATACCATTTTAAAGAGTAACGCCTAATACACTTTGCAACCAAATTTCATTCAATTCGTGATAGTACTTTTTGCGTTATGACGTTCCGAATGAAGAATTGATTTTAGACCCCCTGCACCACCCCCCGCTGAAAAATCCACCATTTCATTTTCAAGAGGAGTTTCTAATCTATCAATTTGCCAAATTTCATTGTAATCTATTAAGCGGTTTACGAGTTATAAGAATTTGAAAAAAAAAAATTCAGGATTTCTATGGAAAGGTGTTTGTAAAAATTTATGTACCAATTTGGTCACATTTTTACGAATTTTTTTTTATGTTCGAAGTTTATAGAAATTTTTTTTATACCATTTTAAAGAGTAACGCCTAATACACTTTGTAACCAAATTTCATTCAATTCGTGATAGTACTTTTTGCGTTATGACGTTCCGAATGAAGAATTGATTTTAGACCACCTGCACCACCCCCCGCTGAAAAATCCACCATGTCATTTTCAAGAGGAGTTTCTAATCTATCAATTTGCCAAATTTCATTGTAATCTATTAAGCGGTTTACGAGTTATAAGAATTTGAAAAAAAAAAAAAATTCAGGATTTCTATGGAAAGGTGTTTGAAAAAATTTATGTACCAATTTGGTCACATTTTTACGAATATTTTTTTATGTTCGAAGTTTATAGAAATTTTTTTATACCATTTTAAAGAGTAACGCCTAATACACTTTGTAACCAAATTTCATTCAATTCGTGATAGTACTTTTTGCGTTATGACGTTCCGAATGAAGAATTGATTTTAGACCCCCTGCACCACCCCCCGCTGAAAAATCCACCATGTCATTTTCAAGAGGAGTTTCTAATCTATCAATTTGCCAAATTTCATTGTAATCTATTAAGCGGTTTACGAGTTATAAGAATTTGAAAAAAAAAATTCAGGATTTCTATGGAAAGGTGTTTGAAAAAATTTATGTACCAATTTGGTCACATTTTTACGAATATTTTTTTATGTTCGAAGTTTATAGAAATTTTTTTTATACCATTTTAAAGAGTAACGCCTAATACACTTTGTAACCAAATTTCATTCAATTCGTGATAGTACTTTTTGCGTTATGACGTTCCGAATGAAGAATTGATTTTAGACCCCCTGCACCACCCCCCGCTAAAAAATCCACCATGTCATTTTCAAGAGGAGTTTCTAATCTATCAATTTGCCAAATTTCATTGTAATCTATTAAGCGGTTTACGAGTTATAAGAATTTGAAAAAAAAATTCAGGATTTCTATGGAAAGGTGTTTGAAAAAATTTATGTACCAATTTGGTCACATTTTTACGAATATTTTTTTATGTTCGAAGTTTATAGAAATTTTTTTTATACCATTTTAAAGAGTAACGCCTAATACACTTTGTAACCAAATTTCATTCAATTCGTGATAGTACTTTTTGCGTTATGACGTTCCGAATGAAGAATTGATTTTAGACCCCCTGCACCACCCCCCGCTGAAAAATCCACCATGTCATTTTCAAGAGGAGTTTCTAATCTATCAATTTGCCAAATTTCATTGTAATCTATTAAGCGGTTTACGAGTTATAAGAATTTGAAAAAAAAAAAAATCAGGATTTCTATGGAAAGGTGTTTGAAAAAAATTATGTACCAATTTGGTCACATTTTTACGAATATTTTTTTATGTTCGAAGTTTATAGACATTTTTTTTATACCATTTTAAAGAGTAACGCCTAATACACTTTGTAACCAAATTTCATTCAATTCGTGATAGTACTTTTTGCGTTATGACGTTCCGAATGAAGAATTGATTTTAGACCCCCTGCACCACCCCCCGCTGAAAAATCCACCATGTCATTTTCAAGAGGAGTTTCTAATCTATCAATTTGCCAAATTTCATTGTAATCTATTAAGCGGTTTACGAGTTATAAGAATTTGAAAAAAAAAAATTCAGGATTTCTATGGAAAGGTGTTTGAAAAAATTTATGTACCAATTTGGTCACATTTTTACGAATATTTTTTTATGTTCGAAGTTTATAGAAATTTTTTTTATACCATTTTAAAGAGTAACGCCTAATACACTTTGTAACCAAATTTCATTCAATTCGTGATAGTACTTTTTGCGTTATGACGTTCCGAATGAAGAATTGATTTTAGACCCCCTGCACCACCCCCCGCTGAAAAATCCACCATGTCATTTTCAAGAGGAGTTTCTAATCTATCAATTTGCCAAATTTCATTGTAATCTATTAAGCGGTTTACGAGTTATAAGAATTTGAAAAAAAAATTCAGGATTTCTATGGAAAGGTGTTTGAAAAAATTTATGTACCAATTTGGTCACATTTTTACGAATATTTTTTTATGTTCGAAGTTTATAGAAATTTTTTTTATACCATTTTAAAGAGTAACGCCTAATACACTTTGTAACCAAATTTCATTCAATTCGTGATAGTACTTTTTGCGTTATGACGTTCCGAATGAAGAATTGATTTTAGACCCCCTGCACCACCCCCCGCTGAAAAATCCACCATGTCATTTTCAAGAGGAGTTTCTAATCTATCAATTTGCCAAATTTCATTGTAATCTATTAAGCGGTTTACGAGTTATAAGAATTTGAAAAAAAAAAAAATCAGGATTTCTATGGAAAGGTGTTTGAAAAAAATTATGTACCAATTTGGTCACATTTTTACGAATATTTTTTTATGTTCGAAGTTTATAGACATTTTTTTTATACCATTTTAAAGAGTAACGCCTAATACACTTTGTAACCAAATTTCATTCAATTCGTGATAGTACTTTTTGCGTTATGACGTTCCGAATGAAGAATTGATTTTAGACCCCCTGCACCACCCCCCGCTGAAAAATCCACCATGTCATTTTCAAGAGGAGTTTCTAATCTATCAATTTGCCAAATTTCATTGTAATCTATTAAGCGGTTTACGAGTTATAAGAATTTGAAAAAAAAAATTCAGGATTTCTATGGAAAGGTGTTTGAAAAAATTTATGTACCAATTTGGTCACATTTTTACGAATATTTTTTTATGTTCGAAGTTTATAGAAATTTTTTTTATACCATTTTAAAAAGTAACGCCTAATACACTTTGTAACCAAATTTCATTCAATTCGTGATAGTACTTTTTGCGTTATGACGTTCCGAATGAAGAATTGATTTTAGACCCCCTGCACCACCCCCCGCTGAAAAATCCACCATGTCATTTTCAAGAGGAGTTTCTAATCTATCAATTTGCCAAATTTCATTGTAATCTATTAAGCGGTTTACGAGTTATAAGAATTTGAAAAAAAAATTCAGGATTTCTATGGAAAGGTGTTTGAAAAAATTTATGTACCAATTTGGTCACATTTTTACGAATATTTTTTTATGTTCGAAGTTTATAGAAATTTTTTTTATACCATTTTAAAGAGTAACGCCTAATACACTTTGTAACCAAATTTCATTCAATTCGTGATAGTACTTTTTGCGTTATGACGTTCCGAATGAAGAATTGATTTTAGACCCCCTGCACCACCCCCCGCTGAAAAATCCACCATGTCATTTTCAAGAGGAGTTTCTAATCTATCAATTTGCCAAATTTCATTGTAATCTATTAAGCGGTTTACGAGTTATAAGAATTTGAAAAAAAAAAAAATTCAGGATTTCTATGGAAAGGTGTTTGAAAAAATTTATGTACCAATTTGGTCACATTTTTACGAATATTTTTTTATGTTCGAAGTTTATAGAAATTTTTTTTATACCATTTTAAAGAGTAACGCCTAATACACTTTGTAACCAAATTTCATTCAATTCGTGATAGTACTTTTTGCGTTATGACGTTCCGAATGAAGAATTGATTTTAGACCCCCTGCACCACCCCCCGCTGAAAAATCCACCATGTCATTTTCAAGAGGAGTTTCTAATCTATCAATTTGCCAAATTTCATTGTAATCTATTAAGCGGTTTACGAGTTATAAGAATTTGAAAAAAAAAATTCAGGATTTCTATGGAAAGGTGTTTGAAAAAATTTATGTACCAATTTGGTCACATTTTTACGAATATTTTTTTATGTTCGAAGTTTATAGAAATTTTTTTTATACCATTTTAAAGAGTAACGCCTAATACACTTTGTAACCAAATTTCATTCAATTCGTGATAGTACTTTTTGCGTTATGACGTTCCGAATGAAGAATTGATTTTAGACCCCCTGCACCACCCCCCGCTGAAAAATCCACCATGTCATTTTCAAGAGGAGTTTCTAATCTATCAATTTGCCAAATTTCATTGTAATCTATTAAGCGGTTTACGAGTTATAAGAATTTGAAAAAAAAAATTCAGGATTTCTATGGAAAGGTGTTTGAAAAAATTTATGTACCAATTTGGTCACATTTTTACGAATATTTATTTATGTTCGAAGTTTATAGAAATTTTTTTTATACCATTTTAAAGAGTAACGCCTAATACACTTTGTAACCAAATTTCATTCAATTCGTGATAGTACTTTGTGCGTTATGACGTTCCGAATGAAGAATTGATTTTAGACCCCCTGCACCACCCCCCGCTGAAAAATCCACCATGTCATTTTCAAGAGGAGTTTCTAATCTATCAATTTGCCAAATTTCATTGTAATCTATTAAGCGGTTTACGAGTTATAAGAATTTGAAAAAAAAAAAATTCAGGATTTCTATGGAAAGGTGTTTGAAAAAATTTATGTACCAATTTGGTCACATTTTTACGAATATTTTTTTATGTTCGAAGTTTATAGAAATTTTTTTTATACCATTTTAAAGAGTAACGCCTAATACACTTTGTAACCAAATTTCATTCAATTCGTGATAGTACTTTTTGCGTTATGACGTTCCGAATGAAGAATTGATTTTAGACCCCCTGCACCACCCCCCGCTGATAAATCCACCATGCCATTTTCAAGAGGAGTTTCTAATCTATCAATTTGCCAAATTTCATTGTAATCTATTAAGCGGTTTACGAGTTATAAGAATTTGAAAAAAAAAAATTCAGGATTTCTATGGAAAGGTGTTTGAAAAAATTTATGTACCAATTTGGTCACATTTTTACGAATATTTTTTTATGTTCGAAGTTTATAGAAATTTTTTTTATACCATTTTAAAGAGTAACGCCTAATACACTTTGTAACCAAATTTCATTCAATTCGTGATAGTACTTTTTGCGTTATGACGTTCCGAATGAAGAATTGATTTTAGACCCCCTGCACCACCCCCCGCTGAAAAATCCACCATGTCATTTTCAAGAGGAGTTTCTAATCTATCAATTTGCCAAATTTCATTGTAATCTATTAAGCGGTTTACGAGTTATAAGAATTTGAAAAAAAAAAAAAAAATCAGGATTTCTATGGAAAGGTGTTTGAAAAAAATTATGTACCAATTTGGTCACATTTTTACGAATATTTTTTTATGTTCGAAGTTTATAGAAATTTTTTTTATACCATTTTAAAGAGTAACGCCTAATACACTTTGTAACCAAATTTCATTCAATTCGTGATAGTACTTTTTGCGTTATGACGTTCCGAATGAAGAATTGATTTTAGACCCCCTGCACCATCCCCCGCTGAAAAATCCACCATGTCATTTTCAAGAGGAGTTTCTAATCTATCAATTTGCCAAATTTCATTGTAATCTATTAAGCGGTTTACGAGTTATAAGAATTTGAAAAAAAAAAAAAATTCAGGATTTCTATGGAAAGGTGTTTGAAAAAATTTATGTACCAATTTGGTCACATTTTTACGAATATTTTTTTATGTTCGAAGTTTATAGACATTTTTTTATACCATTTTAAAGAGTAACGCCTAATACACTTTGTAACCAAATTTCATTCAATTCGTGATAGTACTTTTTGCGTTATGACGTTCCGAATGAAGAATTGATTTTAGACCCCCTGCACCACCCCCCGCTGAAAAATCCACCATGTCATTTTCAAGAGGAGTTTCTAATCTATCAATTTGCCAAATTTCATTGTAATCTATTAAGCGGTTTACGAGTTATAAGAATTTGAAAAAAAAAAATTCAGGATTTCTATGGAAAGGTGTTTGAAAAAATTTATGTACCAATTTGGTCACATTTTTACGAATATTTTTTTATGTTCGAAGTTTATAGAAATTTTTTTTATACCATTTTAAAGAGTAACGCCTAATACACTTTGTAACCAAATTTCATTCAATTCGTGATAGTACTTTTTGCGTTATGACGTTCCGAATGAAGAATTGATTTTAGACCCCCTGCACCACCCCCCGCTAAAAAATCCACCATGTCATTTTCAAGAGGAGTTTCTAATCTATCAATTTGCCAAATTTCATTGTAATCTATTAAGCGGTTTACGAGTTATAAGAATTTGAAAAAAAAATTCAGGATTTCTATGGAAAGGTGTTTGAAAAAATTTATGTACCAATTTGGTCACATTTTTACGAATATTTTTTTATGTTCGAAGTTTATAGAAATTTTTTTTATACCATTTTAAAGAGTAACGCCTAATACACTTTGTAACCAAATTTCATTCAATTCGTGATAGTACTTTTTGCGTTATGACGTTCCGAATGAAGAATTGATTTTAGACCCCCTGCACCACCCCCCGCTGAAAAATCCACCATGTCATTTTCAAGAGGAGTTTCTAATCTATCAATTTGCCAAATTTCATTGTAATCTATTAAGCGGTTTACGAGTTATAAGAATTTGAAAAAAAAAAAAAATCAGGATTTCTATGGAAAGGTGTTTGAAAAAAATTATGTACCAATTTGGTCACATTTTTACGAATATTTTTTTATGTTCGAAGTTTATAGACATTTTTTTTTATACCATTTTAAAGAGTAACGCCTAATACACTTTGTAACCAAATTTCATTCAATTCGTGATAGTACTTTTTGCGTTATGACGTTCCGAATGAAGAATTGATTTTAGACCCCCTGCACCACCCCCCGCTGAAAAATCCACCATGTCATTTTCAAGAGGAGTTTCTAATCTATCAATTTGCCAAATTTCATTGTAATCTATTAAGCGGTTTACGAGTTATAAGAATTTGAAAAAAAAAAATTCAGGATTTCTATGGAAAGGTGTTTGAAAAAATTTATGTACCAATTTGGTCACATTTTTACGAATATTTTTTTATGTTCGAAGTTTATAGAAATTTTTTTTATACCATTTTAAAGAGTAACGCCTAATACACTTTGTAACCAAATTTCATTCAATTCGTGATAGTACTTTTTGCGTTATGACGTTCCGAATGAAGAATTGATTTTAGACCCCCTGCACCACCCCCCGCTGAAAAATCCACCATGTCATTTTCAAGAGGAGTTTCTAATCTATCAATTTGCCAAATTTCATTGTAATCTATTAAGCGGTTTACGAGTTATAAGAATTTGAAAAAAAAAAAAATCAGGATTTCTATGGAAAGGTGTTTGAAAAAAATTATGTACCAATTTGGTCACATTTTTACGAATATTTTTTTATGTTCGAAGTTTATAGACATTTTTTTTATACCATTTTAAAGAGTAACGCCTAATACACTTTGTAACCAAATTTCATTCAATTCGTGATAGTACTTTTTGCGTTATGACGTTCCGAATGAAGAATTGATTTTAGACCCCCTGCACCACCCCCCGCTGAAAAATCCACCATGTCATTTTCAAGAGGAGTTTCTAATCTATCAATTTGCCAAATTTCATTGTAATCTATTAAGCGGTTTACGAGTTATAAGAATTTGAAAAAAAAAATTCAGGATTTCTATGGAAAGGTGTTTGAAAAAATTTATGTACCAATTTGGTCACATTTTTACGAATATTTTTTTATGTTCGAAGTTTATAGAAATTTTTTTTATACCATTTTAAAGAGTAACGCCTAATACACTTTGTAACCAAATTTCATTCAATTCGTGATAGTACTTTTTGCGTTATGACGTTCCGAATGAAGAATTGATTTTAGACCCCCTGCACCACCCCCCGCTGAAAAATCCACCATGTCATTTTCAAGAGGAGTTTCTAATCTATCAATTTGCCAAATTTCATTGTAATCTATTAAGCGGTTTACGAGTTATAAGAATTTGAAAAAAAAATTCAGGATTTCTATGGAAAGGTGTTTGAAAAAATTTATGTACCAATTTGGTCACATTTTTACGAATATTTTTTTATGTTCGAAGTTTATAGAAATTTTTTTTATACCATTTTAAAGAGTAACGCCTAATACACTTTGTAACCAAATTTCATTCAATTCGTGATAGTACTTTTTGCGTTATGACGTTCCGAATGAAGAATTGATTTTAGACCCCCTGCACCACCCCCCGCTGAAAAATCCACCATGTCATTTTCAAGAGGAGTTTCTAATCTATCAATTTGCCAAATTTCATTGTAATCTATTAAGCGGTTTACGAGTTATAAGAATTTGAAAAAAAAAAAAAATCAGGATTTCTATGGAAAGGTGTTTGAAAAAAATTATGTACCAATTTGGTCACATTTTTACGAATATTTTTTTATGTTCGAAGTTTATAGACATTTTTTTTATACCATTTTAAAGAGTAACGCCTAATACACTTTGTAACCAAATTTCATTCAATTCGTGATAGTACTTTTTGCGTTATGACGTTCCGAATGAAGAATTGATTTTAGACCCCCTGCACCACCCCCCGCTGAAAAATCCACCATGTCATTTTCAAGAGGAGTTTCTAATCTATCAATTTGCCAAATTTCATTGTAATCTATTAAGCGGTTTACGAGTTATAAGAATTTGAAAAAAAAAATTCAGGATTTCTATGGAAAGGTGTTTGAAAAAATTTATGTACCAATTTGGTCACATTTTTACGAATATTTTTTTATGTTCGAAGTTTATAGAAATTTTTTTTATACCATTTTAAAGAGTAACGCCTAATACACTTTGTAACCAAATTTCATTCAATTCGTGATAGTACTTTTTGCGTTATGACGTTCCGAATGAAGAATTGATTTTAGACCCCCTGCACCACCCCCCGCTGAAAAATCCACCATGTCATTTTCAAGAGGAGTTTCTAATCTATCAATTTGCCAAATTTCATTGTAATCTATTAAGCGGTTTACGAGTTATAAGAATTTGAAAAAAAAAATTCAGGATTTCTATGGAAAGGTGTTTGAAAAAATTTATGTACCAATTTGGTCACATTTTTACGAATATTTTTTTATGTTCGAAGTTTATAGAAATTTTTTTTATACCATTTTAAAGAGTAACGCCTAATACACTTTGTAACCAAATTTCATTCAATTCGTGATAGTACTTTGTGCGTTATGACGTTCCGAATGAAGAATTGATTTTAGACCCCCTGCACCACCCCCCGCTGAAAAATCCACCATGTCATTTTCAAGAGGAGTTTCTAATCTATCAATTTGCCAAATTTCATTGTAATCTATTAAGCGGTTTACGAGTTATAAGAATTTGAAAAAAAAAAAATTCAGGATTTCTATGGAAAGGTGTTTGAAAAAATGTATGTACCAATTTGGTCACATTTTTACGAATATTTTTTTATGTTCGAAGTTTATAGAAATTTTTTTTATACCATTTTAAAGAGTAACGCCTAATACACTTTGTAACCAAATTTCATTCAATTCGTGATAGTACTTTTTGCGTTATGACGTTCCGAATGAAGAATTGATTTTAGACCCCCTGCACCACCCCCCGCTGATAAATCCACCATGCCATTTTCAAGAGGAGTTTCTAATCTATCAATTTGCCAAATTTCATTGTAATCTATTAAGCGGTTTACGAGTTATAAGAATTTGAAAAAAAAAAATTCAGGATTTCTATGGAAAGGTGTTTGAAAAAATTTATGTACCAATTTGGTCACATTTTTACGAATATTTTTTTATGTTCGAAGTTTATAGAAATTTTTTTTATACCATTTTAAAGAGTAACGCCTAATACACTTTGTAACCAAATTTCATTCAATTCGTGATAGTACTTTTTGCGTTATGACGTTCCGAATGAAGAATTGATTTTAGACCCCCTGCACCACCCCCCGCTGAAAAATCCACCATGTCATTTTCAAGAGGAGTTTCTAATCTATCAATTTGCCAAATTTCATTGTAATCTATTAAGCGGTTTACGAGTTATAAGAATTTGAAAAAAAAAAAAAAAATCAGGATTTCTATGGAAAGGTGTTTGAAAAAAATTATGTACCAATTTGGTCACATTTTTACGAATATTTTTTTATGTTCGAAGTTTATAGAAATTTTTTTTATACCATTTTAAAGAGTAACGCCTAATACACTTTGTAACCAAATTTCATTCAATTCGTGATAGTACTTTTTGCGTTATGACGTTCCGAATGAAGAATTGATTTTAGACCCCCTGCACCATCCCCCGCTGAAAAATCCACCATGTCATTTTCAAGAGGAGTTTCTAATCTATCAATTTGCCAAATTTCATTGTAATCTATTAAGCGGTTTACGAGTTATAAGAATTTGACAAAAAAAAAATTCAGGATTTCTATGGAAAGGTGTTTGAAAAAATTTTTGTACCAATTTGGTCACTTTTTTACGAATAATTTTTTATGTTCGAAGTTTATAGAAATTTTTTTTATACCATTTTAAAGAGTAACGCCTAATACACTTTGTAACCAAATTTCATTCAATTCGTGATAGTACTTTTTGCGTTATGACGTTCCGAATGAAGAATTGATTTTAGACCCCCTGCACCACCCCCCGCTGAAAAATCCACCATGTCATTTTCAAGAGGAGTTTCTAATCTATCAATTTGCCAAATTTCATTGTAATCTATTAAGCGGTTTACGAGTTATAAGAATTTGAAAAAAAAAAATTCAGGATTTCTATGGAAAGGTGTTTGAAAAAATTTATGTACCAATTTGGTCACTTTTTTACGAATATTTTTTTATGTTCGAAGTTTATAGAAATTTTTTTTATACCATTTTAAAGAGTAACGCCTAATACACTTTGTAACCAAATTTCATTCAATTCGTGATAGTACTTTTTGCGTTATGACGTTCCGAATGAAGAATTGATTTTAGACCCCCTGCACCACCCCCCGCTGAAAAATCCACCATGTCATTTTCAAGAGGAGTTTCTAATCTATCAATTTGCCAAATTTCATTGTAATCTATTAAGCGGTTTACGAGTTATAAGAATTTGAAAAAAAAAAATTCAGGATTTCTATGGAAAGGTGTTTGAAAAAATTTATGTACCAATTTGGTCACTTTTTTACGAATATTTTTTTATGTTCGAAGTTTATAGAAATTTTTTTTATACCACTTTAAAGAGTAACGCCTAATACACTTTGTAACTAAATTTCATTCAATTCGTGATAGTACTTTTTGCGTTATGACGTTCCGAATGAAGAATTGATTTTAGACCCCCTGCACCACCCCCCGCTAAAAAATCCACCATGTCATTTTCAAGAGGAGTTTCTAATCTATCAATTTGCCAAATTTCATTGTAATCTATTAAGCGGTTTACGAGTTATAAGAATTTGAAAAAAAAAAAAATTCAGGATTTCTATGGAAAGGTGTTTGAAAAAATTTATGTACCAATTTGGTCACTTTTTTACGAATATTTTTTTATGTTCGAAGTTTATAGAAATTTTTTTTATACCATTTTAAAGAGTAACGCCTAATACACTTTGTAACCAAATTTCATTCAATTCGTGATAGTACTTTTTGCGTTATGGCGTTCCGAATGAAGAATTGATTTTAGACCCCCTGCACCACCCCCCGCTGAAAAATCCACCATGTCATTTTCAAGAGGAGTTTCTAATCTATCAATTTGCCAAATTTCATTGTAATCTATTAAGCGGTTTACGAGTTATAAGAATTTGAAAAAAAAAAAAAATTCAGGATTTCTATGGAAAGGTGTTTGAAAAAATTTTTGTACCAATTTGGTCACTTTTTTAGGAATATTTTTTTATGTTCGAAGTTTATAGAAATTTTTTTTATACCATTTTAAAGAGTAACGCCTAATACACTTTGTAACCAAATTTCATTCAATTCGTGATAGTACTTTTTGCGTTATGACGTTCCGAATGAAGAATTGATTTTAGACCCCCTGCACCACCCCCCGCTGAAAAATCCACCATGTCATTTTCAAGAGGAGTTTCTAATCTATCAATTTGCCAAATTTCATTGTAATCTATTAAGCGGTTTACGAGTTATAAGAATTTGAAAAAAAAAAAATTCAGGATTTCTATGGAAAGGTGTTTGAAAAAATTTATGTCACTTTTTTACGAATATTTTTTTATGTTCGAAGTTTATAGAAATTTTTTTTATACCACTTTAAAGAGTAACGCCTAATACACTTTGTAACCAAATTTCATTCAATTCGTGATAGTACTTTTTGCGTTATGACGTTCCGAATGAAGAATTGATTTTAGACCCCCTGCACCACCCCCCGCTGAAAAATCCACCATGTCATTTTCAAGAGGAGTTTCTAATCTATCAATTTGCCAAATTTCATTGTAATCTATTAAGCGGTTTACGAGTTATAAGAATTTGAAAAAAAAAAATTCAGGATTTCTATGGAAAGGTGTTTGAAAAAATTTTTGTACCAATTTGGTCACTTTTTTACGAATATTTTTTTATGTTCGAAGTTTATAGAAATTTTTTTTATACCATTTTAAAGAGTAACGCCTAATACACTTTGTAACCAAATTTCATTCAATTCGTGATAGTACTTTTTGCGTTATGACGTTCCGAATGAAGAATTGATTTTAGACCCCCTGCACCACCCCCCGCTGAAAAATCCACCATGTCATTTTCAAGAGGAGTTTCTAATCTATCAATTTGCCAAATTTCATTGTAATCTATTAAGCGGTTTACGAGTTATAAGAATTTGAAAAAAAAAAAATTCAGGATTTCTATGGAAAGGTGTTTGAAAAAATTTTTGTACCAATTTGGTCACTTTTTTACGAATATTTTTTTATGTTCGAAGTTTATAGAAATTTTTTTTATACCATTTTAAAGAGTAACGCCTAATACACTTTGTAACCAAATTTCATTCAATTCGTGATAGTACTTTTTGCGTTATGACGTTCCGAATGAAGAATTGATTTTAGACCCCCTGCACCACCCCCCGCTGAAAAATCCACCATGTCATTTTCAAGAGGAGTTTCTAATCTATCAATTTGCCAAATTTCATTGTAATCTATTAAGCGGTTTACGAGTTATAAGAATTTGAAAAAAAAAATTCAGGATTTCTATGGAAAGGTGTTTGAAAAAATTTATGTACCAATTTGGTCACATTTTTACGAATATTTTTTTATGTTCGAAGTTTATAGAAATTTTTTTTATACCATTTTAAAGAGTAACGCCTAATACACTTTGTAACCAAATTTCATTCAATTCGTGATAGTACTTTTTGCGTTATGACGTTCCGAATGAAGAATTGATTTTAGACCCCCTGCACCACCCCCCGCTGAAAAATCCACCATGTCATTTTCAAGAGGAGTTTCTAATCTATCAATTTGCCAAATTTCATTGTAATCTATTAAGCGGTTTACGAGTTATAAGAATTTGAAAAAAAAAATTCAGGATTTCTATGGAAAGGTGTTTGAAAAAATTTATGTACCAATTTGGTCACATTTTTACGAATATTTTTTTATGTTCGAAGTTTATAGAAATTTTTTTTATACCATTTTAAAGAGTAACGCCTAATACACTTTGTAACCAAATTTCATTCAATTCGTGATAGTACTTTGTGCGTTATGACGTTCCGAATGAAGAATTGATTTTAGACCCCCTGCACCACCCCCCGCTGAAAAATCCACCATGTCATTTTCAAGAGGAGTTTCTAATCTATCAATTTGCCAAATTTCATTGTAATCTATTAAGCGGTTTACGAGTTATAAGAATTTGAAAAAAAAAAAAATTCAGGATTTCTATGGAAAGGTGTTTGAAAAAATTTATGTACCAATTTGGTCACATTTTTACGAATATTTTTTTATGTTCGAAGTTTATAGAAATTTTTTTTATACCATTTTAAAGAGTAACGCCTAATACACTTTGTAACCAAATTTCATTCAATTCGTGATGGTACTTTTTGCGTTATGACGTTCCGAATGAAGAATTGATTTTAGACCCCCTGCACCACCCCCCGCTGATAAATCCACCATGCCATTTTCAAGAGGAGTTTCTAATCTATCAATTTGCCAAATTTCATTGTAATCTATTAAGCGGTTTACGAGTTATAAGAATTTGAAAAAAAAAAATTCAGGATTTCTATGGAAAGGTGTTTGAAAAAATTTATGTACCAATTTGGTCACATTTTTACGAATATTTTTTTATGTTCGAAGTTTATAGAAATTTTTTTTATACCATTTTAAAGAGTAACGCCTAATACACTTTGTAACCAAATTTCATTCAATTCGTGATAGTACTTTTTGCGTTATGACGTTCCGAATGAAGAATTGATTTTAGACCCCCTGCACCACCCCCCGCTGAAAAATCCACCATGTCATTTTCAAGAGGAGTTTCTAATCTATCAATTTGCCAAATTTCATTGTAATCTATTAAGCGGTTTACGAGTTATAAGAATTTGAAAAAAAAAAAAAAAATCAGGATTTCTATGGAAAGGTGTTTGAAAAAAATTATGTACCAATTTGGTCACATTTTTACGAATATTTTTTTATGTTCGAAGTTTATAGAAATTTTTTTTATACCATTTTAAAGAGTAACGCCTAATACACTTTGTAACCAAATTTCATTCAATTCGTGATAGTACTTTTTGCGTTATGACGTTCCGAATGAAGAATTGATTTTAGACCCCCTGCACCATCCCCCGCTGAAAAATCCACCATGTCATTTTCAAGAGGAGTTTCTAATCTATCAATTTGCCAAATTTCATTGTAATCTATTAAGCGGTTTACGAGTTATAAGAATTTGAAAAAAAAAAAATTCAGGATTTCTATGGAAAGGTGTTTGAAAAAATTTTTGTACCAATTTGGTCACTTTTTTACGAATATTTTTTTATGTTCGAAGTTTATAGAAATTTTTTTTATACCATTTTAAAGAGTAACGCCTAATACACTTTGTAACCAAATTTCATTCAATTCGTGATAGTACTTTTTGCGTTATGACGTTCCGAATGAAGAATTGATTTTAGACCCCCTGCACCACCCCCCGCTGAAAAATCCACCATGTCATTTTCAAGAGGAGTTTCTAATCTATCAATTTGCTAAATTTCATTGTAATCTATTAAGCGGTTTACGAGTTATAAGAATTTGAAAAAAAAAAAATCAGGATTTCTATGGAAAGGTGTTTGAAAAAATTTATGTACCAATTTGGTCACTTTTTTACGAATATTTTTTTATGTTCGAAGTTTATAGAAATTTTTTTTATACCATTTTAAAGAGTAACGCCTAATACACTTTGTAACCAAATTTCATTCAATTCGTGATAGTACTTTTTGCGTTATGACGTTCCGAATGAAGAATTGATTTTAGACCCCCTGCACCACCCCCCGCTGAAAAATCCACCATGTCATTTTCAAGAGGAGTTTCTAATCTATCAATTTGCCAAATTTCATTGTAATCTATTAAGCGGTTTACGAGTTATAAGAATTTGAAAAAAAAAAATTCAGGATTTCTATGGAAAGGTGTTTGAAAAAATTTATGTACCAATTTGGTCACTTTTTTACGAATATTTTTTTATGTTCGAAGTTTATAGAAATTTTTTTTATACCACTTTAAAGAGTAACGCCTAATACACTTTGTAACTAAATTTCATTCAATTCGTGATAGTACTTTTTGCGTTATGACGTTCCGAATGAAGAATTGATTTTAGACCCCCTGCACCACCCCCCGCTAAAAAATCCACCATGTCATTTTCAAGAGGAGTTTCTAATCTATCAATTTGCCAAATTTCATTGTAATCTATTAAGCGGTTTACGAGTTATAAGAATTTGAAAAAAAAAAAAATTCAGGATTTCTATGGAAAGGTGTTTGAAAAAATTTATGTACCAATTTGGTCACTTTTTTACGAATATTTTTTTATGTTCGAAGTTTATAGAAATTTTTTTTATACCATTTTAAAGAGTAACGCCTAATACACTTTGTAACCAAATTTCATTCAATTCGTGATAGTACTTTTTGCGTTATGGCGTTCCGAATGAAGAATTGATTTTAGACCCCCTGCACCACCCCCCGCTGAAAAATCCACCATGTCATTTTCAAGAGGAGTTTCTTATCTATCAATTTGCCAAATTTCATTGTAATCTATTAAGCGGTTTACGAGTTATAAGAATTTGAAAAAAAAAAAAATTCAGGATTTCTATGGAAAGGTGTTTGAAAAAATTTTTGTACCAATTTGGTCACTTTTTTAGGAATATTTTTTTATGTTCGAAGTTTATAGAAATTTTTTTTATACCATTTTAAAGAGTAACGCCTAATACACTTTGTAACCAAATTTCATTCAATTCGTGATAGTACTTTTTGCGTTATGACGTTCCGAATGAAGAATTGATTTTAGACCCCCTGCACCACCCCCCGCTGAAAAATCCACCATGTCATTTTCAAGAGGAGTTTCTAATCTATCAATTTGCCAAATTTCATTGTAATCTATTAAGCGGTTTACGAGTTATAAGAATTTGAAAAAAAAAAAATTCAGGATTTCTATGGAAAGGTGTTTGAAAAAATTTATGTCACTTTTTTACGAATATTTTTTTATGTTCGAAGTTTATAGAAATTTTTTTTATACCACTTTAAAGAGTAACGCCTAATACACTTTGTAACCAAATTTCATTCAATTCGTGATAGTACTTTTTGCGTTATGACGTTCCGAATGAAGAATTGATTTTAGACCCCCTGCACCACCCCCCGCTAAAAAATCCACCATGTCATTTTCAAGAGGAGTTTATAATCTATCAATTTGCCAAATTTCATTGTAATCTATTAAGCGGTTTACGAGTTATAAGAATTTGAAAAAAAAAAAATTCAGGATTTCTATGGAAAGGTGTTTGAAAAAATTTATGTACCAATTTGGTCACTTTTTTACGAATATTTTTTTATGTTCGAAGTTTATAGAAATTTTTTTTATACCATTTTAAAGAGTAACGCCTAATACACTTTGTAACCAAATTTCATTCAATTCGTGATAGTACTTTTTGCGTTATGGCGTTCCGAATGAAGAATTGATTTTAGACCCCCTGCACCACCCCCCGCTGAAAAATCCACCATGTCATTTTCAAGAGGAGTTTCTAATCTATCAATTTGCCAAATTTCATTGTAATCTATTAAGCGGTTTACGAGTTATAAGAATTTGAAAAAAAAAAAATTCAGGATTTCTATGGAAAGGTGTTTGAAAAAATTTTTGTACCAATTTGGTCACTTTTTTACGAATATTTTTTTATGTTCGAAGTTTATAGAAATTTTTTTTATACCATTTTAAAGAGTAACGCCTAATACACTTTGTAACCAAATTTCATTCAATTCGTGATAGTACTTTTTGCGTTATGACGTTCCGAATGAAGAATTGATTTTAGACCCCCTGCACCAACCCCCGCTGAAAAATCCACCATGTCATTTTCAAGAGGAGTTTCTAATTTATCAATTTGCCAAATTTCATTGTAATCTATTAAGCGGTTTACGAGTTATAAGAATTTGAAAAAAAAAAAAAATTCAGGATTTCTATGGAAAGGTGTTTGAAAAAATGTTTGTACCAATTTGGTCACTTTTTTAGGAATATTTTTTTATGTTCGAAGTTTATAGAAATTTTTTTTATACCATTTTAAAAAGTAACGCCTAATACACTTTGTAACCAAATTTCATTCAATTCGTGATAGTACTTTTTGCGTTATGGCGTTCCGAATGAAGAATTGATTTTAGACCCCCTGCACCACCCCCCGCTGAAAAATCCACCATGTCATTTTCAAGAGGAGTTTCTAATCTATCAATTTGCCAAATTTCATTGTAATCTATTAAGCGGTTTACGAGTTATAAGAATTTGAAAAAAAAAATTCAGGATTTCTATGGAAAGGTGTTTGAAAAAATTTTTGTACCAATTTGGTCACTTTTTTAGGAATATTTTTTTATGTTCGAAGTTTATAGAAATTTTTTTTATACCATTTTAAAGAGTAACGCCTAATACACTTTGTAACCAAATTTCATTCAATTCGTGATAGTACTTTTTGCGTTATGACGTTCCGAATGAAGAATTGATTTTAGACCCCCTGCACCACCCCCCGCTGAAAAATCCACCATGTCATTTTCAAGAGGAGTTTCTAATCTATCAATTTGCCAAATTTCATTGTAATCTATTAAGCGGTTTACGAGTTATAAGAATTTGAAAAAAAAAAAAATTCAGGATTTCTATGGAAAGGTGTTTGAAAAAATTTATGTCACTTTTTTACGAATATTTTTTTATGTTCGAAGTTTATAGAAATTTTTTTATACCACTTTAAAGAGTAACGCCTAATACACTTTGTAACCAAATTTCATTCAATTCGTGATAGTACTTTTTGCGTTATGACGTTCCGAATGAAGAATTGATTTTAGACCCCCTGCACCACCCCCCGCTAAAAAATCCACCATGTCATTTTCAAGAGGAGTTTCTAATCTATCAATTTGCCAAATTTCATTGTAATCTATTAAGCGGTTTACGAGTTATAAGAATTTGAAAAAAAAAAAATTCAGGATTTCTATGGAAAGGTGTTTGAAAAAATTTATGTACCAATTTGGTCACTTTTTTACGAATATTTTTTTATGTTCGAAGTTTATAGAAATTTTTTTTATACCATTTTAAAGAGTAACGCCTAATACACTTTGTAACCAAATTTCATTCAATTCGTGATAGTACTTTTTGCGTTATGGCGTTCCGAATGAAGAATTGATTTTAGACCCCCTGCACCACCCCCCGCTGAAAAATCCACCATGTCATTTTCAAGAGGAGTTTCTAATCTATCAATTTGCCAAATTTCATTGTAATCTATTAAGCGGTTTACGAGTTATAAGAATTTGAAAAAAAAAAAATTCAGGATTTCTATGGAAAGGTGTTTGAAAAAATTTTTGTACCAATTTGGTCACTTTTTTACGAATATTTTTTTATGTTCGAAGTTTATAGAAATTTTTTTTATACCATTTTAAAGAGTAACGCCTAATACACTTTGTAACCAAATTTCATTCAATTCGTGATAGTACTTTTTGCGTTATGACGTTCCGAATGAAGAATTGATTTTAGACCCCCTGCACCAACCCCCGCTGAAAAATCCACCATGTCATTTTCAAGAGGAGTTTCTAATTTATCAATTTGCCAAATTTCATTGTAATCTATTAAGCGGTTTACGAGTTATAAGAATTTGAAAAAAAAAAAAATTCAGGATTTCTATGGAAAGGTGTTTGAAAAAATGTTTGTACCAATTTGGTCACTTTTTTACGAATATTTTTTTATGTTCGAAGTTTATAGAAATTTTTTTTATACCATTTTAAAGAGTAACGCCTAATACACTTTGTAACCAAATTTCATTCAATTCGTGATAGTACTTTTTGCGTTATGACGTTCCGAATGAAGAATTGATTTTAGACCCCCTGCACCACCCCCCGCTGAAAAATCCACCATGTCATTTTCAAGAGGAGTTTCTAATCTATCAATTTGCCAAATTTCATTGTAATCTATTAAGCGGTTTACGAGTTATAAGAATTTGAAAAAAAAAATTCAGGATTTCTATGGAAAGGTGTTTGAAAAAATTTATGTACCAATTTGGTCACTTTTTTACGAATATTTTTTTATGTTCGAAGTTTATAGAAATTTTTTTTATACCATTTTAAAGAGTAACGCCTAATACACTTTGTAACCAAATTTCATTCAATTCGTGATAGTACTTTTTGCGTTATGACGTTCCGAATGAAGAATTGATTTTAGACCCCCTGCACCACCCCCCGCTGAAAAATCCACCATGTCATTTTCAAGAGGAGTTTCTAATCTATCAATTTGCCAAATTTCATTGTAATCTATTAAGCGGTTTACGAGTTATAAGAATTTGAAAAAAAAAAATTCAGGATTTCTATGGAAAGGTGTTTGAAAAAATTTTTGTACCAATTTGGTCACTTTTTTAGGAATATTTTTTTATGTTCGAAGTTTATAGAATTTTTTTTTATACCATTTTAAAGAGTAACGCCTAATACACTTTGTAACCAAATTTCATTCAATTCGTGATAGTACTTTTTGCGTTATGACGTTCCGAATGAAGAATTGATTTTAGACCCCCTGCACCACCCCCCGCTGAAAAATCCACCATGTCATTTTCAAGAGGAGTTTCTAATCTATCAATTTGCCAAATTTCATTGTAATCTATTAAGCGGTTTACGAGTTATAAGAATTTGAAAAAAAAAAAAAATTCAGGATTTCTATGGAAAGGTGTTTGAAAAAATTTATGTACCAATTTGGTCACTTTTTTACGAATATTTTTTTATGTTCGAAGTTTATAGAAATTTTTTTTATACCACTTTAAAGAGTAACGCCTAATACACTTTGTAACCAAATTTCATTCAATTCGTGATAGTACTTTTTGCATTATGACGTTCCGAATGAAGAATTGATTTTAGACCCCCTGCACCACCCCCCGCTAAAAAATCCACCATGTCATTTTCAAGAGGAGTTTCTAATCTATCAATTTGCCAAATTTCATTGTAATCTATTAAGCGGTTTACGAGTTATAAGAATTTGAAAAAAAAAATTCAGGATTTCTATGGAAAGGTGTTTGAAAAAATTTATGTACCAATTTGGTCACTTTTTTACGAATATTTTTTTATGTTCGAAGTTTATAGAAATTTTTTTTATACCATTTTAAAGAGTAACGCCTAATACACTTTGTAACCAAATTTCATTCAATTCGTGATAGTACTTTTTGCGTTATGACGTTCCGAATGAAGAATTGATTTTAGACCCCCTGCACCACCCCCCGCTGAAAAATCCACCATGTCATTTTCAAGAGGAGTTTCTAATCTATCAATTTGCCAAATTTCATTGTAATCTATTAAGCGGTTTACGAGTTATAAGAATTTGAAAAAAAAAAAAATTCAGGATTTCTATGGAAAGGTGTTTGAAAAAATTTATGTACCAATTTGGTCACTTTTTTACGAATATTTTTTTATGTTCGAAGTTTATAGAAATTTTTTTTATACCACTTTAAAGAGTAACGCCTAATACACTTTGTAACCAAATTTCATTCAATTCGTGATAGTACTTTTTGCATTATGACGTTCCGAATGAAGAATTGATTTTAGACCCCCTGCACCACCCCCCGCTAAAAAATCCACCATGTCATTTTCAAGAGGAGTTTCTAATCTATCAATTTGCCAAATTTCATTGTAATCTATTAAGCGGTTTACGAGTTATAAGAATTTGAAAAAAAAAAAAATTCAGGATTTCTATGGAAAGGTGTTTGAAAAAATTTATGTACCAATTTGGTCACTTTTTTACGAATATTTTTTTATGTTCGAAGTTTATAGAAATTTTTTTTATACCATTTTAAAGAGTAACGCCTAATACACTTTGTAACCAAATTTCATTCAATTCGTGATAGTACTTTTTGCGTTATGACGTTCCGAATGAAGAATTGATTTAAGACCCCCTGCACCACCCCCCGCTGAAAAATCCACCATGTCATTTTCAAGAGGAGTTTCTAATCTATCAATTTGCCAAATTTCATTATAATCTATTAAGCGGTTTACGAGTTATAAGAATTTGAAAAAAAAAAATTCAGGATTTCTATGGAAAGGTGTTTGAAAAAATTTATGTACCAATTTGGTCACTTTTTTACGAATATTTTTTTATGTTCGAAGTTTATAGAAATTTTTTTTATACCATTTTAAAGAGTAACGCCTAATACACTTTGTAACCAAATTTCATTCAATTCGTGATAGTACTTTTTGCGTTATGACGTTCCGAATGAAGAATTGATTTTAGACCCCCTGCACCACCCCCCGCTGAAAAATCCACCATGTCATTTTCAAGAGGAGTTTCTAATCTATCAATTTGCCAAATTTCATTGTAATCTATTAAGCGGTTTACGAGTTATAAGAATTTGAAAAAAAAAAAATTCAGGATTTCTATGGAAAGGTGTTTGAAAAAATTTATGTACCAATTTGGTCACTTTTTTACGAATATTTTTTTATGTTCGAAGTTTATAGAAATTTTTTTTATACCACTTTAAAGAGTAACGCCTAATACACTTTGTAACCAAATTTCATTCAATTCGTGATAGTACTTTTTGCGTTATGACGTTCCGAATGAAGAATTGATTTTAGACCCCCTGCACCACCCCCCGCTAAAAAATCCACCATGTCATTTTCAAGAGGAGTTTCTAATCTATCAATTTGCCAAATTTCATTGTAATCTATTAAGCGGTTTACGAGTTATAAGAATTTGAAAAAAAAAAAATTCAGGATTTCTATGGAAAGGTGTTTGAAAAAATTTATGTACCAATTTGGTCACTTTTTTACGAATATTTTTTTATGTTCGAAGTTTATAGAATTTTTTTTTATACCATTTTAAAGAGTAACGCCTAATACACTTTGTAACCAAATTTCATTCAATTCGTGATAGTACTTTTTGCGTTATGACGTTCCGAATGAAGAATTGATTTTAGACCCCCTGCACCACCCCCCGCTGAAAAATCCACCATGTCATTTTCAAGAGGAGTTTCTAATCTATCAATTTGCCAAATTTCATTGTAATCTATTAAGCGGTTTACGAGTTATAAGAATTTGAAAAAAAAAAAAATTCAGGATTTCTATGGAAAGGTGTTTGAAAAAATTTATGTACCAATTTGGTCACTTTTTTACGAATATTTTTTTATGTTCGAAGTTTATAGAAATTTTTTTTATACCACTTTAAAGAGTAACGCCTAATACACTTTGTAACCAAATTTCATTCAATTCGTGATAGTACTTTTTGCATTATGACGTTCCGAATGAAGAATTGATTTTAGACCCCCTGCACCACCCCCCGCTAAAAAATCCACCATGTCATTTTCAAGAGGAGTTTCTAATCTATCAATTTGCCAAATTTCATTGTAATCTATTAAGCGGTTTACGAGTTATAAGAATTTGAAAAAAAAAATTCAGGATTTCTATGGAAAGGTGTTTGAAAAAATTTATGTACCAATTTGGTCACTTTTTTACGAATATTTTTTTATGTTCGAAGTTTATAGAAATTTTTTTTATACCATTTTAAAGAGTAACGCCTAATACACTTTGTAACCAAATTTCATTCAATTCGTGATAGTACTTTTTGCGTTATGACGTTCCGAATGAAGAATTGATTTTAGACCCCCTGCACCACCCCCCGCTGAAAAATCCACCATGTCATTTTCAAGAGGAGTTTCTAATCTATCAATTTGCCAAATTTCATTGTAATCTATTAAGCGGTTTACGAGTTATAAGAATTTGAAAAAAAAAAAAATTCAGGATTTCTATGGAAAGGTGTTTGAAAAAATTTATGTACCAATTTGGTCACTTTTTTACGAATATTTTTTTATGTTCGAAGTTTATAGAAATTTTTTTTATACCATTTTAAAGAGTAACGCCTAATACACTTTGTAACCAAATTTCATTCAATTCGTGATAGTACTTTTTGCGTTATGACGTTCCGAATGAAGAATTGATTTAAGACCCCCTGCACCACCCCCCGCTGAAAAATCCACCATGTCATTTTCAAGAGGAGTTTCTAATCTTTCAATTTGCCAAATTTCATTATAATCTATTAAGCGGTTTACGAGTTATAAGAATTTGAAAAAAAAAAATTCAGGATTTCTATGGAAAGGTGTTTGAAAAAATTTATGTACCAATTTGGTCACTTTTTTACGAATATTTTTTTATGTTCGAAGTTTATAGAAATTTTTTTTATACCATTTTAAAGAGTAACGCCTAATACACTTTGTAACCAAATTTCATTCAATTCGTGATAGTACTTTTTGCGTTATGACGTTCCGAATGAAGAATTGATTTTAGACCCCCTGCACCACCCCCCGCTGAAAAATCCACCATGTCATTTTCAAGAGGAGTTTCTAATCTATCAATTTGCCAAATTTCATTGTAATCTATTAAGCGGTTTACGAGTTATAAGAATTTGAAAAAAAAAAAATTCAGGATTTCTATGGAAAGGTGTTTGAAAAAATTTATGTACCAATTTGGTCACTTTTTTACGAATATTTTTTTATGTTCGAAGTTTATAGAAATTTTTTTTATACCACTTTAAAGAGTAACGCCTAATACACTTTGTAACCAAATTTCATTCAATTCGTGATAGTACTTTTTGCGTTATGACGTTCCGAATGAAGAATTGATTTTAGACCCCCTGCACCACCCCCCGCTAAAAAATCCACCATGTCATTTTCAAGAGGAGTTTCTAATCTATCAATTTGCCAAATTTCATTGTAATCTATTAAGCGGTTTACGAGTTATAAGAATTTGAAAAAAAAAAATTCAGGATTTCTATGGAAAGGTGTTTGAAAAAATTTATGTACCAATTTGGTCACTTTTTTACGAATATTTTTTTATGTTCGAAGTTTATAGAAATTTTTTTATACCATTTTAAAGAGTAACGCCTAATACACTTTGTAACCAAATTTCATTCAATTCGTGATAGTACTTTTTGCGTTATGACGTTCCGAATGAAGAATTGATTTTAGACCCCCTGCACCACCCCCCGCTGAAAAATCCACCATGTCATTTTCAAGAGGAGTTTCTAATCTATCAATTTGCCAAATTTCATTGTAATCTATTAAGCGGTTTACGAGTTATAAGAATTTGAAAAAAAAAAATTCAGGATTTCTATGGAAAGGTGTTTGAAAAAATTTATGTACCAATTTGGTCACTTTTTTACGAATATTTTTTTATGTTCGAAGTTTATAGAAATTTTTTTTATACCATTTTAAAGAGTAACGCCTAATACACTTTGTAACCAAATTTCATTCAATTCGTGATAGTACTTTTTGCGTTATGGCGTTCCGAATGAAGAATTGATTTTAGACCCCCTGCACCACCCCCCGCTGAAAAATCCACCATGTCATTTTCAAGAGGAGTTTCTAATCTATCAATTTGCCAAATTTCATTGTAATCTATTAAGCGGTTTACGAGTTATAAGAATTTGAAAAAAAAAAAATTCAGGATTTCTATGGAAAGGTGTTTGAAAAAATTTTTGTACCAATTTGGTCACTTTTTTACGAATATTTTTTTATGTTCGAAGTTTATAGAAATTTTTTTTATACCATTTTAAAGAGTAACGCCTAATACACTTTGTAACCAAATTTCATTCAATTCGTGATAGTACTTTTTGCGTTATGACGTTCCGAATGAAGAATTGATTTTAGACCCCCTGCACCAACCCCCGCTGAAAAATCCACCATGTCATTTTCAAGAGGAGTTTCTAATCTATCAATTTGCCAAATTTCATTGTAATCTATTAACCGGTTTACGAGTTATAAGAATTTGAAAAAAAAAAATTCAGGATTTCTATGGAAAGGTGTTTGAAAAAATTTTTGTACCAATTTGGTCACTTTTTTACGAATATTTTTTTATGTTCGAAGTTTATAGAAATTTTTTTTATACCATTTTAAAGAGTAACGCCTAATACACTTTGTAACCAAATTTCATTCAATTCGTGATAGTACTTTTTGCGTTATGACGTTCCGAATGAAGAATTGATTTTAGACCCCCTGCACCACCCCCCGCTGAAAAATCCACCATGTCATTTTCAAGAGGAGTTTCTAATCTATCAATTTGCCAAATTCCATTGTAATCTATTAAGCGGTTTACGAGTTATAAGAATTTGAAAAAAAAAAAATTCAGGATTTCTATGGAAAGGTGTTTGAAAACATTTTTGTACCAATTTGGTCACTTTTTTACGAATATTTTTTTATGTTCGAAGTTTATAGAAATTTTTTTTATACCATTTTAAAGAGTAACGCCTAATACACTTTGTAACCAAATTTCATTCAATTCGTGATAGTACTTTTTGCGTTATGACGTTCCGAATGAAGAATTGATTTTAGACCCCCTGCACCACCCCCCGCTGAAAAATCCACCATGTCATTTTCAAGAGGAGTTTCTAATCTATCAATTTGCCAAATTTCATTGTAATCTATTAAGCGGTTTACGAGTTATAAGAATTTGAAAAAAAAAAAATTCAGGATTTCTATGGAAAGGTGTTTGAAAAAATTTTTGTACCAATTTGGTCACTTTTTTACGAATATTTTTTTATGTTCGAAGTTTATAGAAATTTTTTTTATACCATTTTAAAGAGTAACGCCTAATACACTTTGTAAACAAATTTCATTCAATTCGTGATAGTACTTTTTGCGTTATGACGTTCCGAATGAAGAATTGATTTTAGACCCCCTGCACCACCCCCCGCTGAAAAATCCACCATGTCATTTTCAAGAGGAGTTTCTAATCTATCAATTTGCCAAATTTCATTGTAATCTATTAAGCGGTTTACGAGTTATAAGAATTTGAAAAAAAAAAAAATTCAGGATTTCTATGGAAAGGTGTTTGAAAAAATTTAGGTACCAATTTGGTCACTTTTTTACGAATATTTTTCTATGTTCGAAGTTTATAGAAATTTTTTTTATACCATTTTAAAGAGTAACGCCTAATACACTTTGTAACCAAATTTCATTCAATTCGTGATAGTACTTTTTGCGTTATGACGTTCCGAATGAAGAATTGATTTTAGACCCCCTGCACCACCCCCCGCTGAAAAATCCACCATGTCATTTTCAAGAGGAGTTTCTAATCTATCAATTTGCCAAATTTCATTGTAATCTATTAAGCGGTTTACGAGTTATAAGAATTTGAAAAAAAAAAAATTCAGGATTTCTATGGAAAGGTGTTTGAAAAAATTTATGTACCAATTTGGTCACTTTTTTACGAATATTTTTTTATGTTCGAAGTTTATAGAAATTTTTTTTATACCATTTTAAAGAGTAACGCCTAATACACTTTGTAACCAAATTTCATTCAATTCGTGATAGTACTTTTTGCGTTATGGCGTTCCGAATGAAGAATTGATTTTAGACCCCCTGCACCACCCCCCGCTGAAAAATCCACCATGTCATTTTCAAGAGGAGTTTCTAATCTATCAATTTGCCAAATTTCATTGTAATCTATTAAGCGGTTTACGAGTTATAAGAATTTGAAAAAAAAAAAATTCAGGATTTCTATGGAAAGGTGTTTGAAAAAATTTATGTACCAATTTGGTCACTTTTTTACGAATATTTTTTTATGTTCGAAGTTTATAGAAATTTTTTTTATACCATTTTAAAGAGTAACGCCTAATACACTTTGTAACCAAATTTCATTCAATTCGTGATAGTACTTTTTGCGTTATGACGTTCCGAATGAAGAATTGATTTTAGACCCCCTGCACCACCCCCCGCTGAAAAATCCACCATGTCATTTTCAAGAGGAGTTTCTAATCTATCAATTTGCCAAATTCCATTGTAATCTATTAAGCGGTTTACGAGTTATAAGAATTTGAAAAAAAAAAATTCAGGATTTCTATGGAAAGGTGTTTGAAAACATTTATGTACCAATTTGGTCACTTTTTTACGAATATTTTTTTATGTTCGAAGTTTATAGAAATTTTTTTTATACCATTTTAAAGAGTAACGCCTAATACACTTTGTAACCAAATTTCATTCAATTCGTGATAGTACTTTTTGCGTTATGACGTTCCGAATGAAGAATTGATTTTAGACCCCCTGCACCACCCCCCGCTGAAAAATCCACCATGTCATTTTCAAGAGGAGTTTCTAATCTATCAATTTGCCAAATTTCATTGTAATCTATTAAGCGGTTTACGAGTTATAAGAATTTGAAAAAAAAAAAATTCAGGATTTCTATGGAAAGGTGTTTGAAAAAATTTTTGTACCAATTTGGTCACTTTTTTACGAATATTTTTTTATGTTCGAAGTTTATAGAAATTTTTTTTATACCATTTTAAAGAGTAACGCCTAATACACTTTGTAAACAAATTTCATTCAATTCGTGATAGTACTTTTTGCGTTATGACGTTCCGAATGAAGAATTGATTTTAGACCCCCTGCACCACCCCCCGCTGAAAAATCCACCATGTCATTTTCAAGAGGAGTTTCTAATCTATCAATTTGCCAAATTTCATTGTAATCTATTAAGCGGTTTACGAGTTATAAGAATTTGAAAAAAAAAAAATTCAGGATTTCTATGGAAAGGTGTTTGAAAAAATTTATGTACCAATTTGGTCACTTTTTTACGAATATTTTTCTATGTTCGAAGTTTATAGAAATTTTTTTTATACCATTTTAAAGAGTAACGCCTAATACACTTTGTAACCAAATTTCATTCAATTCGTGATAGTACTTTTTGCGTTATGACGTTCCGAATGAAGAATTGATTTTAGACCCCCTGCACCACCCCCCGCTGAAAAATCCACCATGTCATTTTCAAGAGGAGTTTCTAATCTATCAATTTGCCAAATTTCATTGTAATCTATTAAGCGGTTTATGAGTTATAAGAATTTGAAAAAAAAAAAAATTCAGGATTTCTATGGAAAGGTGTTTGAAAAAATTTATGTACCAATTTGGTCACTTTTTTACGAATATTTTTTTATGTTCGAAGTTTATAGAAATTTTTTTTATACCATTTTAAAGAGTAACGCCTAATACACTTTGTAACCAAATTTCATTCAATTCGTGATAGTACTTTTTGCGTTATGGCGTTCCGAATGAAGAATTGATTTTAGACCCCCTGCACCACCCCCCGCTGAAAAATCCACCATGTCATTTTCAAGAGGAGTTTCTAATCTATCAATTTGCCAAATTTCATTGTAATCTATTAAGCGGTTTACGAGTTATAAGAATTTGAAAAAAAAAAAATTCAGGATTTCTATGGAAAGGTGTTTGAAAAAATTTATGTACCAATTTGGTCACTTTTTTACGAATATTTTTTTATGTTCGAAGTTTATAGAAATTTTTTTTATACCATTTTAAAGAGTAACGCCTAATACACTTTGTAACCAAATTTCATTCAATTCGTGATAGTACTTTTTGCGTTATGACGTTCCGAATGAAGAATTGATTTTAGACCCCCTGCACCACCCCCCGCTGAAAAATCCACCATGTCATTTTCAAGAGGAGTTTCTAATCTATCAATTTGCCAAATTCCATTGTAATCTATTAAGCGGTTTACGAGTTATAAGAATTTGAAAAAAAAAAATTCAGGATTTCTATGGAAAGGTGTTTGAAAAAATTTTTGTACCAATTTGGTCACTTTTTTACGAATATTTTTTTATGTTCGAAGTTTATAGAAATTTTTTTTATACCATTTTAAAGAGTAACGCCTAATACACTTTGTAACCAAATTTCATTCAATTCGTGATAGTACTTTTTGCGTTATGACGTTCCGAATGAAGAATTGATTTTAGACCCCCTGCACCACCCCCCGCTGAAAAATCCACCATGTCATTTTCAAGAGGAGTTTCTAATCTATCAATTTGCCAAATTCCATTGTAATCTATTAAGCGGTTTACGAGTTATAAGAATTTGAAAAAAAAAAATTCAGGATTTCTATGGAAAGGTGTTTGAAAACATTTTTGTACCAATTTGGTCACTTTTTTACGAATATTTTTTTATGTTCGAAGTTTATAGAAATTTTTTTTATACCATTTTAAAGAGTAACGCCTAATACACTTTGTAACCAAATTTCATTCAATTCGTGATAGTACTTTTTGCGTTATGACGTTCCGAATGAAGAATTGATTTTAGACCCCCTGCACCACCCCCCGCTGAAAAATCCACCATGTCATTTTCAAGAGGAGTTTCTAATCTATCAATTTGCCAAATTTCATTGTAATCTATTAAGCGGTTTACGAGTTATAAGAATTTGAAAAAAAAAAAAATTCAGGATTTCTATGGAAAGGTGTTTGAAAAAATTTTTGTACCAATTTGGTCACTTTTTTACGAATATTTTTTTATGTTCGAAGTTTATAGAAATTTTTTTTATACCATTTTAAAGAGTAACGCCTAATACACTTTGTAAACAAATTTCATTCAATTCGTGATAGTACTTTTTGCGTTATGACGTTCCGAATGAAGAATTGATTTTAGACCCCCTGCACCACCCCCCGCTGAAAAATCCACCATGTCATTTTCAAGAGGAGTTTCTAATCTATCAATTTGCCAAATTTCATTGTAATCTATTAAGCGGTTTACGAGTTATAAGAATTTGAAAAAAAAAAAAATTCAGGATTTCTATGGAAAGGTGTTTGAAAAAATTTAGGTACCAATTTGGTCACTTTTTTACGAATATTTTTCTATGTTCGAAGTTTATAGAAATTTTTTTTATACCATTTTAAAGAGTAACGCCTAATACACTTTGTAACCAAATTTCATTCAATTCGTGATAGTACTTTTTGCGTTATGACGTTCCGAATGAAGAATTGATTTTAGACCCCCTGCACCACCCCCCGCTGAAAAATCCACCATGTCATTTTCAAGAGGAGTTTCTAATCTATCAATTTGCCAAATTTCATTGTAATCTATTAAGCGGTTTACGAGTTATAAGAATTTGAAAAAAAAAAAATTCAGGATTTCTATGGAAAGGTGTTTGAAAAAATTTATGTACCAATTTGGTCACTTTTTTACGAATATTTTTTTATGTTCGAAGTTTATAGAAATTTTTTTTATACCATTTTAAAGAGTAACGCCTAATACACTTTGTAACCAAATTTCATTCAATTCGTGATAGTACTTTTTGCGTTATGGCGTTCCGAATGAAGAATTGATTTTAGACCCCCTGCACCACCCCCCGCTGAAAAATCCACCATGTCATTTTCAAGAGGAGTTTCTAATCTATCAATTTGCCAAATTTCATTGTAATCTATTAAGCGGTTTACGAGTTATAAGAATTTGAAAAAAAAAAAATTCAGGATTTCTATGGAAAGGTGTTTGAAAAAATTTATGTACCAATTTGGTCACTTTTTTACGAATATTTTTTTATGTTCGAAGTTTATAGAAATTTTTTTTATACCATTTTAAAGAGTAACGCCTAATACACTTTGTAACCAAATTTCATTCAATTCGTGATAGTACTTTTTGCGTTATGACGTTCCGAATGAAGAATTGATTTTAGACCCCCTGCACCACCCCCCGCTGAAAAATCCACCATGTCATTTTCAAGAGGAGTTTGTAATCTATCAATTTGCCAAATTCCATTGTAATCTATTAAGCGGTTTACGAGTTATAAGAATTTGAAAAAAAAAAAATTCAGGATTTCTATGGAAAGGTGTTTGAAAACATTTTTGTACCAATTTGGTCACTTTTTTACGAATATTTTTTTATGTTCGAAGTTTATAGAAATTTTTTTTATACCATTTTAAAGAGTAACGCCTAATACACTTTGTAACCAAATTTCATTCAATTCGTGATAGTACTTTTTGCGTTATGACGTTCCGAATGAAGAATTGATTTTAGACCCCCTGCACCACCCCCCGCTGAAAAATCCACCATGTCATTTTCAAGAGGAGTTTCTAATCTATCAATTTGCCAAATTTCATTGTAATCTATTAAGCGGTTTACGAGTTATAAGAATTTGAAAAAAAAAAAATTCAGGATTTCTATGGAAAGGTGTTTGAAAAAATTTTTGTACCAATTTGGTCACTTTTTTACGAATATTTTTTTATGTTCGAAGTTTATAGAAATTTTTTTTATACCATTTTAAAGAGTAACGCCTAATACACTTTGTAAACAAATTTCATTCAATTCGTGATAGTACTTTTTGCGTTATGACGTTCCGAATGAAGAATTGATTTTAGACCCCCTGCACCACCCCCCGCTGAAAAATCCACCATGTCATTTTCAAGAGGAGTTTCTAATCTATCAATTTGCCAAATTTCATTGTAATCTATTAAGCGGTTTACGAGTTATAAGAATTTGAAAAAAAAAAAATTCAGGATTTCTATGGAAAGGTGTTTGAAAAAATTTATGTACCAATTTGGTCACTTTTTTACGAATATTTTTCTATGTTCGAAGTTTATAGAAATTTTTTTTATACCATTTTAAAGAGTAACGCCTAATACACTTTGTAACCAAATTTCATTCAATTCGTGATAGTACTTTTTGCGTTATGACGTTCCGAATGAAGAATTGATTTTAGACCCCCTGCACCACCCCCCGCTGAAAAATCCACCATGTCATTTTCAAGAGGAGTTTCTAATCTATCAATTTGCCAAATTTCATTGTAATCTATTAAGCGGTTTACGAGTTATAAGAATTTGAAAAAAAAAAAAAATTCAGGATTTCTATGGAAAGGTGTTTGAAAAAATTTATGTACCAATTTGGTCACTTTTTTACGAATATTTTTTTATGTTCGAAGTTTATAGAAATTTTTTTTATACCATTTTAAAGAGTAACGCCTAATACACTTTGTAACCAAATTTCATTCAATTCGTGATAGTACTTTTTGCGTTATGGCGTTCCGAATGAAGAATTGATTTTAGACCCCCTGCACCACCCCCCGCTGAAAAATCCACCATGTCATTTTCAAGAGGAGTTTCTAATCTATCAATTTGCCAAATTTCATTGTAATCTATTAAGCGGTTTACGAGTTATAAGAATTTGAAAAAAAAAAAATTCAGGATTTCTATGGAAAGGTGTTTGAAAAAATTTATGTACCAATTTGGTCACTTTTTTACGAATATTTTTTTATGTTCGAAGTTTATAGAAATTTTTTTTATACCACTTTAAAGAGTAACGCCTAATACACTTTGTAACCAAATTTCATTCAATTCGTGATAGTACTTTTTGCGTTATGACGTTCCGAATGAAGAATTGATTTTAGACCCCCTGCACCACCCCCCGCTAAAAAATCCACCATGTCATTTTCAAGAGGAGTTTCTAATCTATCAATTTGCCAAATTTCATTGTAATCTATTAAGCGGTTTACGAGTTATAAGAATTTGAAAAAAAAAATTCAGGATTTCTATGGAAAGGTGTTTGAAAAAATTTATGTACCAATTTGGTCACTTTTTTACGAATATTTTTTTATGTTCGAAGTTTATAGAAATTTTTTTTATACCATTTTAAAGAGTAACGCCTAATACACTTTGTAACCAAATTTCATTCAATTCGTGATAGTACTTTTTGCGTTATGACGTTCCGAATGAAGAATTGATTTTAGACCCCCTGCACCACCCCCCGCTGAAAAATCCACCATGTCATTTTCAAGAGGAGTTTCTAATCTATCAATTTGCCAAATTTCATTGTAATCTATTAAGCGGTTTACGAGTTATAAGAATTTGAAAAAAAAAAAAATTCAGGATTTCTATGGAAAGGTGTTTGAAAAAATTTTTGTACCAATTTGGTCACTTTTTTACGAATATTTTTTTTATGTTCGAAGTTTATAGAAATTTTTTTTATACCATTTTAAAGAGTAACGCCTAATACACTTTGTAACCAAATTTCATTCAATTCGTGATAGTACTTTTTGCGTTATGACGTTCCGAATGAAGAATTGATTTTAGACCCCCTGCACCAACCCCCGCTGAAAAATCCACCATGTCATTTTCAAGAGGAGTTTCTAATCTATCAATTTGCCAAATTTCATTGTAATCTATTAAGCGGTTTACGAGTTATAAGAATTTGAAAAAAAAAATTCAGGATTTCTATGGAAAGGTGTTTGAAAAAATTTTTGTACCAATTTGGTCACTTTTTTACGAATATTTTTTTATGTTCGAAGTTTATAGAAATTTTTTTTATACCATTTTAAAGAGTAACGCCTAATACACTTTGTAACCAAATGTCATTCAATTCGTGATAGTACTTTTTGCGTTATGACGTTCCGAATGAAGAATTGATTTTAGACCCCCTGCACCACCCCCCGCTGAAAAATCCACCATGTCATTTTCAAGAGGAGTTTCTAATCTATCAATTTGCCAAATTTCATTGTAATCTATTAAGCGGTTTACGAGTTATAAGAATTTGAAAAAAAAAAATTCAGGATTTCTATGGAAAGGTGTTTGAAAACATTTTTGTACCAATTTGGTCACTTTTTTACGAATATTTTTTTATGTTCGAAGTTTATAGAAATTTTTTTTATACCATTTTAAAGAGTAACGCCTAATACACTTTGTAACCAAATTTCATTCAATTCGTGATAGTACTTTTTGCGTTATGACGTTCCGAATGAAGAATTGATTTTAGACCCCCTGCACCACCCCCCGCTGAAAAATCCACCATGTCATTTTCAAGAGGAGTTTCTAATCTATCAATTTGCCAAATTTCATTGTAATCTATTAAGCGGTTTACGAGTTATAAGAATTTGAAAAAAAAAAAAATTCAGGATTTCTATGGAAAGGTGTTTGAAAAAATTTTTGTACCAATTTGGTCACTTTTTTACGAATATTTTTTTATGTTCGAAGTTTATAGAAATTTTTTTTATACCATTTTAAAGAGTAACGCCTAATACACTTTGTAAACAAATTTCATTCAATTCGTGATAGTACTTTTTGCGTTATGACGTTCCGAATGAAGAATTGATTTTAGACCCCCTGCACCACCCCCCGCTGAAAAATCCACTATGTCATTTTCAAGAGGAGTTTCTAATCTATCAATTTGCCAAATTTCATTGTAATCTATTAAGCTGTTTACGAGTTATAAGAATTTGAAAAAAAAAAATTCAGGATTTCTATGGAAAGGTGTTTGAAAAAATTTATGTACCAATTTGGTCACTTTTTTACGAATATTTTTTTATGTTCGAAGTTTATAGAAATTTTTTTTATACCATTTTAATGAGTAACGCCTAATACACTTTGTAACCAAATTTCATTCAATTCGTGATAGTACTTTTTGCGTTATGACGTTCCGAATGAAGAATTGATTTTAGACCCCCTGCACCACCCCCCGCTGAAAAATCCACCATGTCATTTTCAAGAGGAGTTTCTAATCTATCAATTTGCCAAATTTCATTGTAATCTATTAAGCGGTTTACGAGTTATAAGAATTTGAAAAAAAAAAAAATTCAGGATTTCTATGGAAAGGTGTTTGAAAAAATTTATGTACCAATTTGGTCACTTTTTTACGAATATTTTTTTATGTTCGAAGTTTATAGAAATTTTTTTTATACCATTTTAAAGAGTAACGCCTAATACACTTTGTAACCAAATTTCATTCAATTCGTGATAGTACTTTTTGCGTTATGACGTTCCGAATGAAGAATTGATTTTAGACCCCCTGCACCACCCCCCGCTGAAAAATCCACCATGTCATTTTCAAGAGGAGTTTCTAATCTATCAATTTGCCAAATTTAATTGTAATCTATTAAGCGGTTTACGAGTTATAAGAATTTGAAAAAAAAAAAATTCAGGATTTCTATGGAAAGGTGTTTGAAAAAATTTTTGTACCAATTTGGTCACTTTTTTACGAATATTTTTTTATGTTCGAAGTTTATAGAAATTTTTTTTATACCATTTTAAAGAGTAACGCCTAATACACTTTGTAACCAAATTTCATTCAATTCGTGATAGTACTTTTTGCGTTATGACGTTCCGAATGAAGAATTGATTTTAGACCCCCTGCACCACCCCCCGCTAAAAAATCCACCATGTCATTTTCAAGAGGAGTTTCTAATCTATCAATTTGCCAAATTTCATTGTAATCTATTAAGCGGTTTACGAGTTATAAGAATTTGAAAAAAAAAAAATTCAGGATTTCTATGAAAAGGTGTTTGAAAAAATTTATGTACCAATTTGGTCACTTTTTTACGAATATTTTTTTATGTTCGAAGTTTATAGAAATTTTTTTTATACCATTTTAAAGAGTAACGCCTAATACACTTTGTAACCAAATTTCATTCAATTCGTGATAGTACTTTTTGCGTTATGACGTTCCGAATGAAGAATTGATTTTAGACCCCCTGCACCACCCCCCGCTGAAAAATCCACCATGTCATTTTCAAGAGGAGTTTCTAATCTATCAATTTGCCAAATTTCATTGTAATCTATTAAGCGGTTTACGAGTTATAAGAATTTGAAAAAAAAAAAATTCAGGATTTCTATGGAAAGGTGTTTGAAAAAATTTATGTACCAATTTGGTCACTTTTTTACGAATATTTTTGTATGTTCGAAGTTTATAGAAATTTTTTTTATACCATTTTAAAGAGTAACGCCTAATACACTTTGTAACCAAATTTCATTCAATTCGTGATAGTACTTTTTGCGTTATGACGTTCCGAATGAAGAATTGATTTTAGACCCCCTGCACCACCCCCCGCTGAAAAATCCACCATGTCATTTTCAAGAGGAGTTTCTAATCTATCAATTTGCCAAATTTCATTGTAATCTATTAAGCGGTTTACGAGTTATAAGAATTTGAAATCTATTAAGCGGTTTACGAGTTATAAGAATTTGAAAAAAAAAAATTCAGGATTTCTATGGAAAGGTGTTTGAAAAAATTTATGTACCAATTTGGTCACTTTTTTACGAATATTTTTTTATGTTCGAAGTTTATAGAAATTTTTTTTATACCATTTTAAAGAGTAACGCCTAATACACTTTGTAACCAAATTTCATTCAATTCGTGATAGTACTTTTTGCGTTATGACGTTCCGAATGAAGAATTGATTTTAGACCCCCTGCACCACCCCCCGCTGAAAAATCCACCATGTCATTTTCAAGAGGAGTTTCTAATCTATCAATTTGCCAAATTTCATTGTAATCTATTAAGCGGTTTACGAGTTATAAGAATTTGAAAAAAAAAAAAAATTCAGGATTTCTATGGAAAGGTGTTTGAAAAAATTTATGTACCAATTTGGTCACTTTTTTACGAATATTTTTGTATGTTCGAAGTTTATAGAAATTTTTTTTATACCATTTTAAAGAGTAACGCCTAATACACTTTGTAACCAAATTTCATTCAATTCGTGATAGTACTTTTTGCGTTATGACGTTCCGAATGAAGAATTGATTTTAGACCCCCTGCACCACCCCCCGCTGAAAAATCCACCATGTCATTTTCAAGAGGAGTTTCTAATCTATCAATTTGCCAAATTTCATTGTAATCTATTAAGCGGTTTACGAGTTATAAGAATTTGAAAAAAAAAAAATTCAGGATTTCTATGGAAAGGTGTTTGAAAAAATTTTTGTACCAATTTGGTCACTTTTTTACGAATATTTTTTTATGTTCGAAGTTTATAGAAATTTTTTTTATACCATTTTAAAGAGTAACGCCTAATACACTTTGTAACCAAATTTCATTCAATTCGTGATAGTACTTTTTGCGTTATGACGTTCCGAATGAAGAATTGATTTTAGACCCCCTGCACCAACCCCCGCTGAAAAATCCACCATGTCATTTTCAAGAGGAGTTTCTAATCTATCAATTTGCCAAATTTCATTGTAATCTATTAAGCGGTTTACGAGTTATAAGAATTTGAAAAAAAAAATTCAGGATTTCTATGGAAAGGTGTTTGAAAAAATTTTTGTACCAATTTGGTCACTTTTTTACGAATATTTTTTTATGTTCGAAGTTTATAGAAATTTTTTTTATACCATTTTAAAGAGTAACGCCTAATACACTTTGTAACCAAATTTCATTCAATTCGTGATAGTACTTTTTGCGTTATGACGTTCCGAATGAAGAATTGATTTTAGACCCCCTGCACCACCCCCCGCTGAAAAATCCACCATGTCATTTTCAAGAGGAGTTTCTAATCTATCAATTTGCCAAATTTCATTGTAATCTATTAAGCGGTTTACGAGTTATAAGAATTTGAAAAAAAAAAATTCAGGATTTCTATGGAAAGGTGTTTGAAAACATTTTTGTACCAATTTGGTCACTTTTTTACGAATATTTTTTTATGTTCGAAGTTTATAGAAATTTTTTTTATACCATTTTAAAGAGTAACGCCTAATACACTTTGTAACCAAATTTCATTCAATTCGTGATAGTACTTTTTGCGTTATGACGTTCCGAATGAAGAATTGATTTTAGACCCCCTGCACCACCCCCCGCTGAAAAATCCACCATGTCATTTTCAAGAGGAGTTTCTAATCTATCAATTTGCCAAATTTCATTGTAATCTATTAAGCGGTTTACGAGTTATAAGAATTTGAAAAAAAAAAAAAATTCAGGATTTCTATGGAAAGGTGTTTGAAAAAATTTATGTACCAATTTGGTCACTTTTTTACGAATATTTTTCTATGTTCGAAGTTTATAGAAATTTTTTTTATACCATTTTAAAGAGTAACGCCTAATACACTTTGTAACCAAATTTCATTCAATTCGTGATAGTACTTTTTGCGTTATGACGTTCCGAATGAAGAATTGATTTTAGACCCCCTGCACCACCCCCCGCTGAAAAATCCACCATGTCATTTTCAAGAGGAGTTTCTAATCTATCAATTTGCCAAATTTCATTGTAATCTATTAAGCGGTTTACGAGTTATAAGAATTTGAAAAAAAAAAAAATTCAGGATTTCTATGGAAAGGTGTTTGAAAAAATGTATGTACCAATTTGGTCACTTTTTTACGAATATTTTTTTATGTTCGAAGTTTATAGAAATTTTTTTTATACCATTTTAATGAGTAACGCCTAATACACTTTGTAACCAAATTTCATTCAATTCGTGATAGTACTTTTTGCGTTATGACGTTCCGAATGAAGAATTGATTTTAGACCCCCTGCACCACCCCCCGCTGAAAAATCCACCATGTCATTTTCAAGAGGAGTTTCTAATCTATCAATTTGCCAAATTTCATTGTAATCTATTAAGCGGTTTACGAGTTATAAGAATTTGAAAAAAAAAAAATTCAGGATTTCTATGGAAAGGTGTTTGAAAAAATTTATGTACCAATTTGGTCACTTTTTTACGAATATTTTTTTATGTTCGAAGTTTATAGAAATTTTTTTTATACCATTTTAAAGAGTAACGCCTAATACACTTTGTAACCAAATTTCATTCAATTCGTGATAGTACTTTTTGCGTTATGACGTTCCGAATGAAGAATTGATTTTAGACCCCCTGCACCACCCCCCGCTGAAAAATCCACCATGTCATTTTCAAGAGGAGTTTCTAATCTATCAATTTGCCAAATTTCATTGTAATCTATTAAGCGGTTTACGAGTTATAAGAATTTGAAAAAAAAAAAATTCAGGATTTCTATGGAAAGGTGTTTGAAAAAATTTTTGTACCAATTTGGTCACTTTTTTACGAATATTTTTTTATGTTCGAAGTTTATAGAAATTTTTTTTATACCATTTTAAAGAGTAACGCCTAATACACTTTGTAACCAAATTTCATTCAATTCGTGATAGTACTTTTTGCGTTATGACGTTCCGAATGAAGAATTGATTTTAGACCCCCTGCACCACCCCCCGCTAAAAAATCCACCATGTCATTTTCAAGAGGAGTTTCTAATCTATCAATTTGCCAAATTTCATTGTAATCTATTAAGCGGTTTACGAGTTATAAGAATTTGAAAAAAAAAAAAATTCAGGATTTCTATGGAAAGGTGTTTGAAAAAATTTATGTACCAATTTGGTCACTTTTTTACGAATATTTTTTTATGTTCGAAGTTTATAGAAATTTTTTTTATACCATTTTAAAGAGTAACGCCTAATACACTTTGTAACCAAATTTCATTCAATTCGTGATAGTACTTTTTGCGTTATGACGTTCCGAATGAAGAATTGATTTTAGACCCCCTGCACCACCCCCCGCTGAAAAATCCACCATGTCATTTTCAAGAGGAGTTTCTAATCTATCAATTTGCCAAATTTCATTGTAATCTATTAAGCGGTTAACGAGTTATAAGAATTTGAAAAAAAAAAATTCAGGATTTCTATGGAAAGGTGTTTGAAAAAATTTATGTACCAATTTGGTCACTTTTTTACGAATATTTTTGTATGTTCGAAGTTTATAGAAATTTTTTTTATACCATTTTAAAGAGTAACGCCTAATACACTTTGTAACCAAATTTCATTCAATTCGTGATAGTACTTTTTGCGTTATGACGTTCCGAATGAAGAATTGATTTTAGACCCCCTGCACCACCCCCCGCTGAAAAATCCACCATGTCATTTTCAAGAGGAGTTTCTAATCTATCAATTTGCCAAATTTCATTGTAATCTATTAAGCGGTTTACGAGTTATAAGAATTTGAAATCTATTAAGCGGTTTACGAGTTATAAGAATTTGAAAAAAAAAAATTCAGGATTTCTATGGAAAGGTGTTTGAAAAAATTTATGTACCAATTTGGTCACTTTTTTACGAATATTTTTTTATGTTCGAAGTTTATAGAAATTTTTTTTATACCATTTTAAAGAGTAACGCCTAATACACTTTGTAACCAAATTTCATTCAATTCGTGATAGTACTTTTTGCGTTATGACGTTCCGAATGAAGAATTGATTTTAGACCCCCTGCACCACCCCCCGCTGAAAAATCCACCATGTCATTTTCAAGAGGAGTTTCTAATCTATCAATTTGCCAAATTTCATTGTAATCTATTAAGCGGTTTACGAGTTATAAGAATTTGAAAAAAAAAAATTCAGGATTTCTATGGAAAGGTGTTTGAAAAAATTTATGTACCAATTTGGTCACTTTTTTACGAATATTTTTGTATGTTCGAAGTTTATAGAAATTTTTTTTATACCATTTTAAAGAGTAACGCCTAATACACTTTGTAACCAAATTTCATTCAATTCGTGATAGTACTTTTTGCGTTATGACGTTCCGAATGAAGAATTGATTTTAGACCCCCTGCACCACCCCCCGCTGAAAAATCCACCATGTCATTTTCAAGAGGAGTTTCTAATCTATCAATTTGCCAAATTTCATTGTAATCTATTAAGCGGTTTACGAGTTATAAGAATTTGAAAAAAAAAAAAAATTCAGGATTTCTATGGAAAGGTGTTTGAAAAAATTTATGTACCAATTTGGTCACTTTTTTACGAATATTTTTTTATGTTCGAAGTTTATAGAAATTTTTTTTATACTATTTTAAAGAGAAACGCCAAATACACTTTGTAACCAAATTTCATTCAATGAACGAATGAAGAATTGATTTTAGACCCCCTGCACCACCCCCCGCTGAAAAATCCACCATGTCATTTTCAAGAGGAGTTTCTAATCTATCAATTTGCCAAATTTCATTGTAATCTATTAAGCGGTTTACGAGTTATAAGAATTTGAAAAAAAAAAATTCAGGATTTCTATGGAAAGGTGTTTGAAAAAATGTTTGTACCAATTTGGTCACTTTTTTACGAATATTTTTTTATGTTCGAAGTTTATAGAAATTTTTTTTATGCCATTTTAAAGAGTAACGCCTAATACACTTTGTAACCAAATTTCATTCAATTCGTGATAGTACTTTTTGCGTTATGACGTTCCGAATGAAGAATTGATTTTAGACCCCCTGCACCACCCCCCGCTGAAAAATCCACCATGTCATTTTCAAGAGGAGTTTCTAATCTATCAATTTGCCAAATTTCATTGTAATCTATTAAGCGGTTTTGAAAAAAAAAAAAATTCAGGATTTCTATGGAAAGGTGTTTGAAAAAATTTATGTACCAATTTGGTCACTTTTTTACGAATATTTTTTTATGTTCGAAGTTTATAGAAATTTTTTTTATACCATTTTAAAGAGTAACGCCTAATACACTTTGTAACCAAATTTCATTCAATTCGTGATAGTACTTTTTGCGTTATGACGTTCCGAATGAGGAATTGATTTTAGACCCCCTGCACCACCCCCCGCTGAAAAATCCACCATGTCATTTTCAAGAGGAGTTTCTAATCTATCAATTTGCCAAATTTCATTGTAATCTATTAAGCGGTTTACGAGTTATAAGAATTTGAAAAAAAAAAATTCAGGATTTCTATGGAAAGGTGTTTGAAAAAATGTATGTACCAATTTGGTCACTTTTTTACGAATATTTTTTTATGTTCGAAGTTTATAGAAATTTTTTTTATACTATTTTAAAGAGAAACGCCAAATACACTTTGTAACCAAATTTCATTCAATTCGTGATAGTACTTTTTGCGTTATGACGTTCCGAATGAAGAATTGATTTTAGACCCCCTGCACCACCCCCCGCTGAAAAATCCACCATGTCATTTTCAAGAGGAGTTTCTAATCTATCAATTTGCCAAATTTCATTGTAATCTATTAAGCGGTTTACGAGTTATAAGAATTTGAAAAAAAAAAAATTCAGGATTTCTATGGAAAGGTGTTTGAAAAAATTTTTGTACCAATTTGGTCACTTTTTTACGAATATTTTTTTATGTTCGAAGTTTATAGAAATTTTTTTTATACCATTTTAAAGAGTAACGCCTAATACACTTTGTAACCAAATTTCATTCAATTCGTGATAGTACTTTTTGCGTTATGACGTTCCGAATGAAGAATTGATTTTAGACCCCCTGCACCACCCCCCGCTGAAAAATCCACCATGTCATTTTCAAGAGGAGTTTCTAATCTATCAATTTGCCAAATTTCATTGTAATCTATTAAGCGGTTTACGAGTTATAAGAATTTGAAAAAAAAAAAAAATTCAGGATTTCTATGGAAAGGTGTTTGAAAAAATTTATGTACCAATTTGGTCACTTTTTTACGAATATTTTTTTATGTTCGAAGTTTATAGAAATTTTTTTTATACCATTTTAAAGAGTAACGCCTAATACACTTTGTAACCAAATTTCATTCAATTCGTGATAGTACTTTTTGCGTTATGACGTTCCGAATGAAGAATTGATTTTAGACCCCCTGCACCACCCCCCGCTGAAAAATCCACCATGTCATTTTCAAGAGGAGTTTCTAATCTATCAATTTGCCAAATTTCATTGTAATCTATTAAGCGGTTTACGAGTTATAAGAATTTGAAAAAAAAAAAAAATTCAGGATTTCTATGGAAAGGTGTTTGAAAAAATTTATGTACCAATTTGGTCACTTTTTTACGAATATTTTTGTATGTTCGAAGTTTATAGAAATTTTTTTTATACCATTTTAAAGAGTAACGCCTAATACACTTTGTAACCAAATTTCATTCAATTCGTGATAGTACTTTTTGCGTTATGACGTTCCGAATGAAGAATTGATTTTAGACCCCCTGCACCACCCCCCGCTGAAAAATCCACCATGTCATTTTCAAGAGGAGTTTCTAATCTATCAATTTGCCAAATTTCATTGTAATCTATTAAGCGGTTTACGAGTTATAAGAATTTGAAAAAAAAAAAAAATTCAGGATTTCTATGGAAAGGTGTTTGAAAAAATTTATGTACCAATTTGGTCACTTTTTTACGAATATTTTTTTATGTTCGAAGTTTATAGAAATTTTTTTTATACTATTTTAAAGAGAAACGCCAAATACACTTTGTAACCAAATTTCATTCAATGAACGAATGAAGAATTGATTTTAGACCCCCTGCACCACCCCCCGCTGAAAAATCCACCATGTCATTTTCAAGAGGAGTTTCTAATCTATCAATTTGCCAAATTTCATTGTAATCTATTAAGCGGTTTACGAGTTATAAGAATTTGAAAAAAAAAAATTCAGGATTTCTATGGAAAGGTGTTTGAAAAAATTTTTGTACCAATTTGGTCACTTTTTTACGAATATTTTTTTATGTTCGAAGTTTATAGAAATTTTTTTTATGCCATTTTAAAGAGTAACGCCTAATACACTTTGTAACCAAATTTCATTCAATTCGTGATAGTACTTTTTGCGTTATGACGTTCCGAATGAAGAATTGATTTTAGACCCCCTGCACCACCCCCCGCTGAAAAATCCACCATGTCATTTTCAAGAGGAGTTTCTAATCTATCAATTTGCCAAATTTCATTGTAATCTATTAAGCGGTTTTGAAAAAAAAAAAAAAATTCAGGATTTCTATGGAAAGGTGTTTGAAAAAATTTATGTACCAATTTGGTCACTTTTTTACGAATATTTTTTTATGTTCGAAGTTTATAGAAATTTTTTTTATACCATTTTAAAGAGTAACGCCTAATACACTTTGTAACCAAATTTCATTCAATTCGTGATAGTACTTTTTGCGTTATGACGTTCCGAATGAAGAATTGATTTTAGACCCCCTGCACCACCCCCCGCTGAAAAATCCACCATGTCATTTTCAAGAGGAGTTTCTAATCTATCAATTTGCCAAATTTCATTGTAATCTATTAAGCGGTTTACGAGTTATAAGAATTTGAAAAAAAAAAATTCAGGATTTCTATGGAAAGGTGTTTGAAAAAATGTATGTACCAATTTGGTCACTTTTTTACGAATATTTTTTTATGTTCGAAGTTTATAGAAATTTTTTTTATACTATTTTAAAGAGAAACGCCAAATACACTTTGTAACCAAATTTCATTCAATTCGTGATAGTACTTTTTGCGTTATGACGTTCCGAATGAAGAATTGATTTTAGACCCCCTGCACCACCCCCCGCTGAAAAATCCACCATGTCATTTTCAAGAGGAGTTTCTAATCTATCAATTTGCCAAATTTCATTGTAATCTATTAAGCGGTTTACGAGTTATAAGAATTTGAAAAAAAAAAATTCAGGATTTCTATGGAAAGGTGTTTGAAAACATTTTTGTACCAATTTGGTCACTTTTTTACGAATATTTTTTTATGTTCGAAGTTTATAGAAATTTTTTTTATACCATTTTAAAGAGTAACGCCTAATACACTTTGTAACCAAATTTCATTCAATTCGTGATAGTACTTTTTGCGTTATGACGTTCCGAATGAAGAATTGATTTTAGACCCCCTGCACCACCCCCCGCTGAAAAATCCACCATGTCATTTTCAAGAGGAGTTTCTAATCTATCAATTTGCCAAATTTCATTGTAATCTATTAAGCGGTTTACGAGTTATAAGAATTTGAAAAAAAAAAAAAATTCAGGATTTCTATGGAAAGGTGTTTGAAAAAATTTTTGTACCAATTTGGTCACTTTTTTACGAATATTTTTTTATGTTCGAAGTTTATAGAAATTTTTTTTATACCATTTTAAAGAGTAACGCCTAATACACTTTGTAAACAAATTTCATTCAATTCGTGATAGTACTTTTTGCGTTATGACGTTCCGAATGAAGAATTGATTTTAGACCCCCTGCACCACCCCCCGCTGAAAAATCCACCATGTCATTTTCAAGAGGAGTTTCTAATCTATCAATTTGCCAAATTTCATTGTAATCTATTAAGCTGTTTACGAGTTATAAGAATTTGAAAAAAAAAAAATTCAGGATTTCTATGGAAAGGTGTTTGAAAAAATTTATGTACCAATTTGGTCACTTTTTTACGAATATTTTTCTATGTTCGAAGTTTATAGAAATTTTTTTTATACCATTTTAAAGAGTAACGCCTAATACACTTTGTAACCAAATTTCATTCAATTCGTGATAGTACTTTTTGCGTTATGACGTTCCGAATGAAGAATTGATTTTAGACCCCCTGCACCACCCCCCGCTGAAAAATCCACCATGTCATTTTCAAGAGGAGTTTCTAATCTATCAATTTGCCAAATTTCATTGTAATCTATTAAGCGGTTTACGAGTTATAAGAATTTGAAAAAAAAAAAAATTCAGGATTTCTATGGAAAGGTGTTTGAAAAAATTTATGTACCAATTTGGTCACTTTTTTACGAATATTTTTTTATGTTCGAAGTTTATAGAAATTTTTTTTATACCATTTTAATGAGTAACGCCTAATACACTTTGTAACCAAATTTCATTCAATTCGTGATAGTACTTTTTGCGTTATGACGTTCCGAATGAAGAATTGATTTTAGACCCCCTGCACCACCCCCCGCTGAAAAATCCACCATGTCATTTTCAAGAGGAGTTTCTAATCTATCAATTTGCCAAATTTCATTGTAATCTATTAAGCGGTTTACGAGTTATAAGAATTTGAAAAAAAAAAAATTCAGGATTTCTATGGAAAGGTGTTTGAAAAAATTTATGTACCAATTTGGTCACTTTTTTACGAATATTTTTTTATGTTCGAAGTTTATAGAAATTTTTTTTATACCATTTTAAAGAGTAACGCCTAATACACTTTGTAACCAAATTTCATTCAATTCGTGATAGTACTTTTTGCGTTATGACGTTCCGAATGAAGAATTGATTTTAGACCCCCTGCACCACCCCCCGCTGAAAAATCCACCATGTCATTTTCAAGAGGAGTTTCTAATCTATCAATTTGCCAAATTTCATTGTAATCTATTAAGCGGTTTACGAGTTATAAGAATTTGAAAAAAAAAAAATTCAGGATTTCTATGGAAAGGTGTTTGAAAAAATTTTTGTACCAATTTGGTCACTTTTTTACGAATATTTTTTTATGTTCGAAGTTTATAGAAATTTTTTTTATACCATTTTAAAGAGTAACGCCTAATACACTTTGTAACCAAATTTCATTCAATTCGTGATAGTACTTTTTGCGTTATGACGTTCCGAATGAAGAATTGATTTTAGACCCCCTGCACCACCCCCCGCTAAAAAATCCACCATGTCATTTTCAAGAGGAGTTTCTAATCTATCAATTTGCCAAATTTCATTGTAATCTATTAAGCGGTTTACGAGTTATAAGAATTTGAAAAAAAAAAAAATTCAGGATTTCTATGGAAAGGTGTTTGAAAAAATTTATGTACCAATTTGGTCACTTTTTTACGAATATTTTTTTATGTTCGAAGTTTATAGAAATTTTTTTTATACCATTTTAAAGAGTAACGCCTAATACACTTTGTAACCAAATTTCATTCAATTCGTGATAGTACTTTTTGCGGTATGACGTTCCGAATGAAGAATTGATTTTAGACCCCCTGCACCACCCCCCGCTGAAAAATCCACCATGTCATTTTCAAGAGGAGTTTCTAATCTATCAATTTGCCAAATTTCATTGTAATCTATTAAGCGGTTTACGAGTTATAAGAATTTGAAAAAAAAAAATTCAGGATTTCTATGGAAAGGTGTTTGAAAAAATTTATGTACCAATTTGGTCACTTTTTTACGAATATTTTTGTATGTTCGAAGTTTATAGAAATTTTTTTTATACCATTTTAAAGAGTAACGCCTAATACACTTTGTAACCAAATTTCATTCAATTCGTGATAGTACTTTTTGCGTTATGACGTTCCGAATGAAGAATTGATTTTAGACCCCCTGCACCACCCCCCGCTGAAAAATCCACCATGTCATTTTCAAGAGGAGTTTCTAATCTATCAATTTGCCAAATTTCATTGTAATCTATTAAGCGGTTTACGAGTTATAAGAATTTGAAAAAAAAAAAAATTCAGGATTTCTATGGAAAGGTGTTTGAAAAAATTTATGTACCAATTTGGTCACTTTTTTACGAATATTTTTGTATGTTCGAAGTTTATAGAAATTTTTTTTATACCATTTTAAAGAGTAACGCCTAATACACTTTGTAACCAAATTTCATTCAATTCGTGATAGTACTTTTTGCGTTATGACGTTCCGAATGAAGAATTGATTTTAGACCCCCTGCACCACCCCCCGCTGAAAAATCCACCATGTCATTTTCAAGAGGAGTTTCTAATCTATCAATTTGCCAAATTTCATTGTAATCTATTAAGCGGTTTACGAGTTATAAGAATTTGAAAAAAAAAAAATTCAGGATTTCTATGGAAAGGTGTTTGAAAAAATTTTTGTACCAATTTGGTCACTTTTTTACGAATATTTTTTTATGTTCGAAGTTTATAGAAATTTTTTTTATGCCATTTTAAAGAGTAACGCCTAATACACTTTGTAACCAAATTTCATTCAATTCGTGATAGTACTTTTTGCGTTATGACGTTCCGAATGAAGAATTGATTTTAGACCCCCTGCACCACCCCCCGCTGAAAAATCCACCATGTCATTTTCAAGAGGAGTTTCTAATCTATCAATTTGCCAAATTTCATTGTAATCTATTAAGCGGTTTTGAAAAAAAAAAAAAAATTCAGGATTTCTATGGAAAGGTGTTTGAAAAAATTTATGTACCAATTTGGTCACTTTTTTACGAATATTTTTTTATGTTCGAAGTTTATAGAAATTTTTTTTATACCATTTTAAAGAGTAACGCCTAATACACTTTGTAACCAAATTTCATTCAATTCGTGATAGTACTTTTTGCGTTATGACGTTCCGAATGAAGAATTGATTTTAGACCCCCTGCACCACCCCCCGCTGAAAAATCCACCATGTCATTTTCAAGAGGAGTTTCTAATCTATCAATTTGCCAAATTTCATTGTAATCTATTAAGCGGTTTACGAGTTATAAGAATTTGAAAAAAAAAAATTCAGGATTTCTATGGAAAGGTGTTTGAAAAAATGTATGTACCAATTTGGTCACTTTTTTACGAATATTTTTTTATGTTCGAAGTTTATAGAAATTTTTTTTATACTATTTTAAAGAGAAACGCCAAATACACTTTGTAACCAAATTTCATTCAATTCGTGATAGTACTTTTTGCGTTATGACGTTCCGAATGAAGAATTGATTTTAGACCCCCTGCACCACCCCCCGCTGAAAAATCCACCATGTCATTTTCAAGAGGAGTTTCTAATCTATCAATTTGCCAAATTTCATTGTAATCTATTAAGCGGTTTACGAGTTATAAGAATTTGAAAAAAAAAAAATTCAGGATTTCTATGGAAAGGTGTTTGAAAAAATTTTTGTACCAATTTGGTCACTTTTTTACGAATATTTTTTTATGTTCGAAGTTTATAGAAATTTTTTTTATACCATTTTAAAGAGTAACGCCTAATACACTTTGTAACCAAATTTCATTCAATTCGTGATAGTACTTTTTGCGTTATGACGTTCCGAATGAAGAATTGATTTTAGACCCCCTGCACCACCCCCCGCTGAAAAATCCACCATGTCATTTTCAAGAGGAGTTTCTAATCTATCAATTTGCCAAATTTCATTGTAATCTATTAAGCGGTTTACGAGTTATAAGAATTTGAAAAAAAAAAAATTCAGGATTTCTATGGAAAGGTGTTTGAAAAAATTTATGTACCAATTTGGTCACTTTTTTACGAATATTTTTTTATGTTCGAAGTTTATAGAAATTTTTTTTATACCATTTTAAAGAGTAACGCCTAATACACTTTGTAACCAAATTTCATTCAATTCGTGATAGTACTTTTTGCGTTATGACGTTCCGAATGAAGAATTGATTTTAGACCCCCTGCACCACCCCCCGCTGAAAAATCCACCATGTCATTTTCAAGAGGAGTTTCTAATCTATCAATTTGCCAAATTTCATTGTAATCTATTAAGCGGTTTACGAGTTATAAGAATTTGAAAAAAAAAAATTCAGGATTTCTATGGAAAGGTGTTTGAAAAAATGTATGTACCAATTTGGTCACTTTTTTACGAATATTTTTTTATGTTCGAAGTTTATAGAAATTTTTTTTATACTATTTTAAAGAGAAACGCCAAATACACTTTGTAACCAAATTTCATTCAATTCGTGATAGTACTTTTTGCGTTATGACGTTCCGAATGAAGAATTGATTTTAGACCCCCTGCACCACCCCCCGCTGAAAAATCCACCATGTCATTTTCAAGAGGAGTTTCTAATCTATCAATTTGCCAAATTTCATTGTAATCTATTAAGCGGTTTACGAGTTATAAGAATTTGAAAAAAAAAAAATTCAGGATTTCTATGGAAAGGTGTTTGAAAAAATTTTTGTACCAATTTGGTCACTTTTTTACGAATATTTTTTTATGTTCGAAGTTTATAGAAATTTTTTTTATACCATTTTAAAGAGTAACGCCTAATACACTTTGTAACCAAATTTCATTCAATTCGTGATAGTACTTTTTGCGTTATGACGTTCCGAATGAAGAATTGATTTTAGACCCCCTGCACCACCCCCCGCTGAAAAATCCACCATGTCATTTTCAAGAGGAGTTTCTAATCTATCAATTTGCCAAATTTCATTGTAATCTATTAAGCGGTTTACGAGTTATAAGAATTTGAAAAAAAAACATATGAGAAGGCTACAATCCACTGTGCGGATCGTTGAATACCCTATCCCATCCTATCTGTAAAACTAAAATTCCCAAAAAGTGGACATGGCTAAAAATACGATGTGGATAAAATAAAGAAAATGACATGGTGACAACAAATTCTTCAGACTGCTTATAAAAAACTTTTACGGTTCTACAAAAGACAAGGTTTTCTCCTGCATATGTTATGGGGTAGTGTATAAAAATGGTTTTTATATAAAAACGCCCCCAAAAAGTGGGGGTGGGTTAAAATGGTCTATGAACGAAATGTTCATATTTATATTACTAATGATTCTGCATCAAAAGTTTTTTCGAAAAGTTTTAAATTTGACCGAAAAAAGTTTTTTATTAAAAACGCCCCCAAAAAGTGGGCGTGGCCAAAAACTTTGTATGAACGAAATACAGATATTCAGATTGTCTAAATATGTTGTTCAGAAAGTTTTTCAAAATTCCCTATGGTTTGGCCAAAAAATACGTTTTTCTAAAAAGGGGGCGTGGCAGTGGGCGGATTTCAAAAATTTTTACACTTGTTCTGCTGGGAGCAACAAAGAGCACGTGTACCAAATTTCATCCTTCTAGCTCAAAATTTAAGGCCCAAAAACTGGTGACGTACGGACGGACGGACGGACGGACGGACGGACGGACGGACAGACATGGCTAAATCGACTCAGCTATCGATTCTGAGTCGATCCATATACTTTGAGGTATATGTAGCTAAATTATTTCTCTATGTTACAAACTATGTATCAAAACTAATATACCCCTATGGGATAGGGTATAAAAATTCAGGATTTCTATGGAAAGGTGTTTGAAAAAATTTTTGTACCAATTTGGTCACTTTTTTACGAATATTTTTTTATGTTCGAAGTTTATAGAATTTTTTTTTATACCATTTTAAAGAGTAACGCCTAATACACTTTGTAACCAAATTTCATTCAATTCGTGATAGTACTTTTTGCGTTATGACGTTCCGAATGAAGAATTGATTTTAGACCCCCTGCACCACCCCCCGCTGAAAAATCCACCATGTCATTTTCAAGAGGAGTTTCTAATCTATCAATTTGCCAAATTTCATTGTAATCTATTAAGCGGTTTACGAGTTATAAGAATTTGAAAAAAAAAAAATTCAGGATTTCTATGGAAAGGTGTTTGAAAAATTTTTTGTACCAATTTGGTCACTTTTTTACGAATATTTTTTTATGTTCGAAGTTTATAGAAATTTTTTTTATACCATTTTAAAGAGTAACGCCTAATACACTTTGTAACCAAATTTCATTCAATTCGTGATAGTACTTTTTGCGTTATGACGTTCCGAATGAAGAATTGATTTTAGACCCCCTGCACCACCCCCCGCTGAAAAATCCTACATGTCATTTTCAAGAGGAGTTTCTAATCTATCAATTTGCCAAATTTCATTGTAATCTATTAAGCGGTTTACGAGTTATAAGAATTTGAAAAAAAAAAATTCAGGATTTCTATGGAAAGGTGTTTGAAAAAATTTTTGTACCAATTTGGTCACTTTGTTACGAATATTTTTTTATGTTCGAAGTTTATAGAAATTTTTTTTATACCATTTTAAAGAGTAACGCCTAATACACTTTGTAACCAAATTTCATTCAATTCGTGATAGTACTTTTTGCGTTATGACGTTCCGAATGAAGAATTGATTTTAGACCCCCTGCACCACCCCCCGCTGAAAAATCCACCATGTCATTTTCAAGAGGAGTTTCTAATCTATCAATTTGCCAAAGTTCATTGTAATCTATTAAGCGGTTTACGAGTTATAAGAATTTGAAAAAAAAAAAAATTCAGGATTTCTATGGAAAGGTGTTTGAAAAAATTTATGTACCAATTTGGTCACTTTTTTACGAATATTTTTTTATGTTCGAAGTTTATAGAAATTTTTTTTATACCATTTTAAAGAGTAACGCCTAATACACTTTGTAACCAAATTTCATTCAATTCGTGATAGTACTTTTTGCGTTATGACGTTCCGAATGAAGAATTGATTTTAGACCCCCTGCACCACCCCCCGCTGAAAAATCCACCATGTCATTTTCAAGAGGAGTTTCTAATCTATCAATTTGCCAAATTTCATTGTAATCTATTAAGCGGTTTACGAGTTATAAGAATTTGAAAAAAAAAAAAATTCAGGATTTCTATGGAAAGGTGTTTGAAAAAATTTATGTACCAATTTGGTCACTTTTTTACGAATATTTTTTTATGTTCGAAGTTTATAGAAATTTTTTTTATACCATTTTAATGAGTAACGCCTAATACACTTTGTAACCAAATTTCATTCAATTCGTGATAGTACTTTTTGCGTTATGACGTTCCGAATGAAGAATTGATTTTAGACCCCCTGCACCACCCCCCGCTGAAAAATCCACCATGTCATTTTCAAGAGGAGTTTCTAATCTATCAATTTGCCAAATTTCATTGTAATCTATTAAGCGGTTTACGAGTTATAAGAATTTGAAAAAAAAAAAATTCAGGATTTCTATGGAAAGGTGTTTGAAAAAATTTATGTACCAATTTGGTCACTTTTTTACGAATATTTTTTTATGTTCGAAGTTTATAGAAATTTTTTTTATACCATTTTAAAGAGTAACGCCTAATACACTTTGTAACCAAATTTCATTCAATTCGTGATAGTACTTTTTGCGTTATGACGTTCCGAATGAAGAATTGATTTTAGACCCCCTGCACCACCCCCCGCTGAAAAATCCACCATGTCATTTTCAAGAGGAGTTTCTAATCTATCAATTTGCCAAATTTCATTGTAATCTATTAAGCGGTTTACGAGTTATAAGAATTTGAAAAAAAAAATTCAGGATTTCTATGGAAAGGTGTTTGAAAAAATTTTTGTACCAATTTGGTCACTTTTTTACGAATATTTTTTTATGTTCGAAGTTTATAGAAATTTTTTTTATGCCATTTTAAAGAGTAACGCCTAATACACTTTGTAACCAAATTTCATTCAATTCGTGATAGTACTTTTTGCGTTATGACGTTCCGAATGAAGAATTGATTTTAGACCCCCTGCACCACCCCCCGCTGAAAAATCCACCATGTCATTTTCAAGAGGAGTTTCTAATCTATCAATTTGCCAAATTTCATTGTAATCTATTAAGCGGTTTTTAAAAAAAAAAAAAAATTCAGGATTTCTATGGAAAGGTGTTTGAAAAAATTTATGTACCAATTTGGTCACTTTTTTACGAATATTTTTTTATGTTCGAAGTTTATAGAAATTTTTTTTATACCATTTTAAAGAGTAACGCCTAATACACTTTGTAACCAAATTTCATTCAATTCGTGATAGTACTTTTTGCGTTATGACGTTCCGAATGAAGAATTGATTTTAGACCCCCTGCACCACCCCCCGCTGAAAAATCCACCATGTCATTTTCAAGAGGAGTTTCTAATCTATCAATTTGCCAAATTTCATTGTAATCTATTAAGCGGTTTACGAGTTATAAGAATTTGAAAAAAAAAAATTCAGGATTTCTATGGAAAGGTGTTTGAAAAAATGTATGTACCAATTTGGTCACTTTTTTACGAATATTTTTTTATGTTCGAAGTTTATAGAAATTTTTTTTATACTATTTTAAAGAGAAACGCCAAATACACTTTGTAACCAAATTTCATTCAATTCGTGATAGTACTTTTTGCGTTATGACGTTCCGAATGAAGAATTGATTTTAGACCCCCTGCACCACCCCCCGCTGAAAAATCCACCATGTCATTTTCAAGAGGAGTTTCTAATCTATCAATTTGCCAAATTTCATTGTAATCTATTAAGCGGTTTACGAGTTATAAGAATTTGAAAAAAAAAAATTCAGGATTTCTATGGAAAGGTGTTTGAAAAAATTTTTGTACCAATTTGGTCACTTTTTTACGAATATTTTTTTATGTTCGAAGTTTATAGAAATTTTTTTTATACCATTTTAAAGAGTAACGCCTAATACACTTTGTAACCAAATTTCATTCAATTCGTGATAGTACTTTTTGCGTTATGACGTTCCGAATGAAGAATTGATTTTAGACCCCCTGCACCACCCCCCGCTGAAAAATCCACCATGTCATTTTCAAGAGGAGTTTCTAATCTATCAATTTGCCAAATTTCATTGTAATCTATTAAGCGGTTTACGAGTTATAAGAATTTGAAAAAAAAAATTCAGGATTTCTATGGAAAGGTGTTTGAAAAAATTTTTGTACCAATTTGGTCACTTTTTTACGAATATTTTTTTATGTTCGAAGTTTATAGAAATTTTTTTTATACCATTTTAAAGAGTAACGCCTAATACACTTTGTAACCAAATTTCATTCAATTCGTGATAGTACTTTTTGCGTTATGACGTTCCGAATGAAGAATTGATTTTAGACCCCCTGCACCACCCCCCGCTGAAAAATCCACCATGTCATTTTCAAGAGGAGTTTCTAATCTATCAATTTGCCAAATTTCATTGTAATCTATTAAGCGGTTTACGAGTTATAAGAATTTGAAAAAAAAAAATTCAGGATTTCTATGGAAAGGTGTTTGAAAAAATTTTTGTACCAATTTGGTCACTTTTTTACGAATATTTTTTTATGTTCGAAGTTTATAGAATTTTTTTTTATACCATTTTAAAGAGTAACGCCTAATACACTTTGTAACCAAATTTCATTCAATTCGTGATAGTACTTTTTGCGTTATGACGTTCCGAATGAAGAATTGATTTTAGACCCCCTGCACCCCCCCCCGCTGAAAAATCCACCATGTCATTTTCAAGAGGAGTTTCTAATCTATCAATTTGCCAAATTTCATTGTAATCTATTAAGCGGTTTACGAGTTATAAGAATTTGAAAAAAAAAAATTCAGGATTTCTATGGAAAGGTGTTTGAAAAATTTTTTGTACCAATTTGGTCACTTTTTTACGAATATTTTTTTATGTTCGAAGTTTATAGAAATTTTTTTTTATACCATTTTAAAGAGTAACGCCTAATACACTTTGTAACCAAATTTCATTCAATTCGTGATAGTACTTTTTGCGTTATGACGTTCCGAATGAAGAATTGATTTTAGACCCCCTGCACCACCCCCCGCTGAAAAATCCACCATGTCATTTTCAAGAGGAGTTTCTAATCTATCAATTTGCCAAATTTCATTGTAATCTATTAAGCGGTTTACGAGTTATAAGAATTTGAAAAAAAAAAAAAATTCAGGATTTCTATGGAAAGGTGTTTGAAAAAATTTATGTACCAATTTGGTCACTTTTTTACGAATATTTTTTTATGTTCGAAGTTTATAGAAATTTTTTTTATACCATTTTAAAGAGTAACGCCTAATACACTTTGTAACCAAATTTCATTCAATTCGTGATAGTACTGTTTGCGTTATGACGTTCCGAATGAAGAATTGATTTTAGACCCCCTGCACCACCCCCCGCTGAAAAATCCACCATGTCATTTTCAAGAGGAGTTTCTAATCTATCAATTTGCCAAATTTCATTGTAATCTATTAAGCGGTTTACGAGTTATAAGAATTTGAAAAAAAAAAAAAAATTCAGGATTTCTATGGAAAGGTGTTTGAAAAAATTTATGTACCAATTTGGTCACTTTTTTACGAATATTTTTTTATGTTCGAAGTTTATAGAAATTTTTTTTATACCATTTTAAAGAGTAACGCCTAATACACTTTGTAACCAAATTTCATTCAATTCGTGATAGTACTGTTTGCGTTATGACGTTCCGAATGAAGAATTGATTTTAGACCCCCTGCACCCCCCCCCGCTGAAAAATCCACCATGTCATTTTCAAGAGGAGTTTCTAATCTATCAATTTGCCAAATTTCATTGTAATCTATTAAGCGGTTTACGAGTTATAAGAATTTGAAAAAAAAAAAAAATCAGGATTTCTATGGAAAGGTGTTTGAAAAAATTTATGTACCAATTTGGTCACTTTTTTACGAATATTTTTTTATGTTCGAAGTTTATAGAAATTTTTTTTTATACCATTTTAAAGAGTAACGCCTAATACACTTTGTAACCAAATTTCATTCAATTCGTGATAGTACTTTTTGCGTTATGACGTTCCGAATGAAGAATTGATTTTAGACCCCCTGCACCACCCCCCGCTGAAAAATCCACCATGTCATTTTCAAGAGGAGTTTCTAATCTATCAATTTGCCAAATTTCATTGTAATCTATTAAGCGGTTTACGAGTTATAAGAATTTGAAAAAAAAAAATTCAGGATTTCTATGGAAAGGTGTTTGAAAAAATTTTTGTACCAATTTGGTCACTTTGTTACGAATATTTTTTTTATGTTCGAAGTTTATAGAAATTTTTTTTATACCATTTTAAAGAGTAACGCCTAATACACTTTGTAACCAAATTTCATTCAATTCGTGATAGTACTTTTTGCGTTATGACGTTCCGAATGAAGAATTGATTTTAGACCCCCTGCACCACCCCCCGCTGAAAAATCCACCATGTCATTTTCAAGAGGAGTTTCTAATCTATCAATTTGCCAAAGTTCATTGTAATCTATTAAGCGGTTTACGAGTTATAAGAATTTGAAAAAAAAAAAAAATTCAGGATTTCTATGGAAAGGTGTTTGAAAAAATTTATGTACCAATTTGGTCACTTTTTTACGAATATTTTTTTATGTTCGAAGTTTATAGAAATTTTTTTTATACCATTTTAAAGAGTAACGCCTAATACACTTTGTAACCAAATTTCATTCAATTCGTGATAGTACTTTTTGCGTTATGACGTTCCGAATGAAGAATTGATTTTAGACCCCCTGCACCACCCCCCGCTGAAAAATCCACCATGTCATTTTCAAGAGGAGTTTCTAATCTATCAATTTGCCAAATTTCATTGTAATCTATTAAGCGGTTTACGAGTTATAAGAATTTGAAAAAAAAAAAAATTCAGGATTTCTATGGAAAGGTGTTTGAAAAAATTTATGTACCAATTTGGTCACTTTTTTACGAATATTTTTTTATGTTCGAAGTTTATAGAAATTTTTTTTATACCATTTTAATGAGTAACGCCTAATACACTTTGTAACCAAATTTCATTCAATTCGTGATAGTACTTTTTGCGTTATGACGTTCCGAATGAAGAATTGATTTTAGACCCCCTGCACCACCCCCCGCTGAAAAATCCACCATGTCATTTTCAAGAGGAGTTTCTAATCTATCAATTTGCCAAATTTCATTGTAATCTATTAAGCGGTTTACGAGTTATAAGAATTTGAAAAAAAAAAAATTCAGGATTTCTATGGAAAGGTGTTTGAAAAAATTTATGTACCAATTTGGTCACTTTTTTACGAATATTTTTTTATGTTCGAAGTTTATAGAAATTTTTTTTATACCATTTTAAAGAGTAACGCCTAATACACTTTGTAACCAAATTTCATTCAATTCGTGATAGTACTTTTTGCGTTATGACGTTCCGAATGAAGAATTGATTTTAGACCCCCTGCACCACCCCCCGCTGAAAAATCCACCATGTCATTTTCAAGAGGAGTTTCTAATCTATCAATTTGCCAAATTTCATTGTAATCTATTAAGCGGTTTACGAGTTATAAGAATTTGAAAAAAAAAAATTCAGGATTTCTATGGAAAGGTGTTTGAAAAAATTTTTGTACCAATTTGGTCACTTTTTTACGAATATTTTTTTATGTTCGAAGTTTATAGAAATTTTTTTTATGCCATTTTAAAGAGTAACGCCTAATACACTTTGTAACCAAATTTCATTCAATTCGTGATAGTACTTTTTGCGTTATGACGTTCCGAATGAAGAATTGATTTTAGACCCCCTGCACCACCCCCCGCTGAAAAATCCACCATGTCATTTTCAAGAGGAGTTTCTAATCTATCAATTTGCCAAATTTCATTGTAATCTATTAAGCGGTTTTGAAAAAAAAAAAAAAAATTCAGGATTTCTATGGAAAGGTGTTTGAAAAAATTTATGTACCAATTTGGTCACTTTTTTACGAATATTTTTTTATGTTCGAAGTTTATAGAAATTTTTTTTATACCATTTTAAAGAGTAACGCCTAATACACTTTGTAACCAAATTTCATTCAATTCGTGATAGTACTTTTTGCGTTATGACGTTCCGAATGAAGAATTGATTTTAGACCCCCTGCACCACCCCCCGCTGAAAAATCCACCATGTCATTTTCAAGAGGAGTTTCTAATCTATCAATTTGCCAAATTTCATTGTAATCTATTAAGCGGTTTACGAGTTATAAGAATTTGAAAAAAAAAAAATTCAGGATTTCTATGGAAAGGTGTTTGAAAAAATGTATGTACCAATTTGGTCACTTTTTTACGAATATTTTTTTATGTTCGAAGTTTATAGAAATTTTTTTTATACTATTTTAAAGAGAAACGCCAAATACACTTTGTAACCAAATTTCATTCAATTCGTGATAGTACTTTTTGCGTTATGACGTTCCGAATGAAGAATTGATTTTAGACCCCCTGCACCACCCCCCGCTGAAAAATCCACCATGTCATTTTCAAGAGGAGTTTCTAATCTATCAATTTGCCAAATTTCATTGTAATCTATTAAGCGGTTTACGAGTTATAAGAATTTGAAAAAAAAAAAATTCAGGATTTCTATGGAAAGGTGTTTGAAAAAATTTTTGTACCAATTTGGTCACTTTTTTACGAATATTTTTTTATGTTCGAAGTTTATAGAAATTTTTTTTTATACCATTTTAAAGAGTAACGCCTAATACACTTTGTAACCAAATTTCATTCAATTCGTGATAGTACTTTTTGCGTTATGACGTTCCGAATGAAGAATTGATTTTAGACCCCCTGCACCACCCCCCGCTGAAAAATCCACCATGTCATTTTCAAGAGGAGTTTCTAATCTATCAATTTGCCAAATTTCATTGTAATCTATTAAGCGGTTTTGAAAAAAAAAAAAAAAATTCAGGATTTCTATGGAAAGGTGTTTGAAAAAATTTATGTACCAATTTGGTCACTTTTTTACGAATATTTTTTTATGTTCGAAGTTTATAGAAATTTTTTTTATACCATTTTAAAGAGTAACGCCTAATACACTTTGTAACCAAATTTCATTCAATTCGTGATAGTACTTTTTGCGTTATGACGTTCCGAATGAAGAATTGATTTTAGACCCCCTGCACCACCCCCCGCTGAAAAATCCACCATGTCATTTTCAAGAGGAGTTTCTAATCTATCAATTTGCCAAATTTCATTGTAATCTATTAAGCGGTTTACGAGTTATAAGAATTTGAAAAAAAAAAAAATTCAGGATTTCTATGGAAAGGTGTTTGAAAAAATTTATGTACCAATTTGGTCACTTTTTTACGAATATTTTTTTATGTTCGAAGTTTATAGAAATTTTTTTTATACCATTTTAATGAGTAACGCCTAATACACTTTGTAACCAAATTTCATTCAATTCGTGATAGTACTTTTTGCGTTATGACGTTCCGAATGAAGAATTGATTTTAGACCCCCTGCACCACCCCCCGCTGAAAAATCCACCATGTCATTTTCAAGAGGAGTTTCTAATCTATCAATTTGCCAAATTTCATTGTAATCTATTAAGCGGTTTACGAGTTATAAGAATTTGAAAAAAAAAAATTCAGGATTTCTATGGAAAGGTGTTTGAAAAAATTTATGTACCAATTTGGTCACTTTTTTACGAATATTTTTTTATGTTCGAAGTTTATAGAAATTTTTTTTATACCATTTTAAAGAGTAACGCCTAATACACTTTGTAACCAAATTTCATTCAATTCGTGATAGTACTTTTTGCGTTATGACGTTCCGAATGAAGAATTGATTTTAGACCCCCTGCACCACCCCCCGCTGAAAAATCCACCATGTCATTTTCAAGAGGAGTTTCTAATCTATCAATTTGCCAAATTTCATTGTAATCTATTAAGCGGTTTACGAGTTATAAGAATTTGAAAAAAAAAAATTCAGGATTTCTATGGAAAGGTGTTTGAAAAAATTTTTGTACCAATTTGGTCACTTTTTTACGAATATTTTTTATGTTCGAAGTTTATAGAAATTTTTTTTATGCCATTTTAAAGAGTAACGCCTAATACACTTTGTAACCAAATTTCATTCAATTCGTGATAGTACTTTTTGCGTTATGACGTTCCGAATGAAGAATTGATTTTAGACCCCCTGCACCACCCCCCGCTGAAAAATCCACCATGTCATTTTCAAGAGGAGTTTCTAATCTATCAATTTGCCAAATTTCATTGTAATCTATTAAGCGGTTTTGAAAAAAAAAAAAAAATTCAGGATTTCTATGGAAAGGTGTTTGAAAAAATTTATGTACCAATTTGGTCACTTTTTTACGAATATTTTTTTATGTTCGAAGTTTATAGAAATTTTTTTTATACCATTTTAAAGAGTAACGCCTAATACACTTTGTAACCAAATTTCATTCAATTCGTGATAGTACTTTTTGCGTTATGACGTTCCGAATGAAGAATTGATTTTAGACCCCCTGCACCACCCCCCGCTGAAAAATCCACCATGTCATTTTCAAGAGGAGTTTCTAATCTATCAATTTGCCAAATTTCATTGTAATCTATTAAGCGGTTTACGAGTTATAAGAATTTGAAAAAAAAAAATTCAGGATTTCTATGGAAAGGTGTTTGAAAAAATGTATGTACCAATTTGGTCACTTTTTTACGAATATTTTTTTATGTTCGAAGTTTATAGAAATTTTTTTTATACTATTTTAAAGAGAAACGCCAAATACACTTTGTAACCAAATTTCATTCAATTCGTGATAGTACTTTTTGCGTTATGACGTTCCGAATGAAGAATTGATTTTAGACCCCCTGCACCACCCCCCGCTGAAAAATCCACCATGTCATTTTCAAGAGGAGTTTCTAATCTATCAATTTGCCAAATTTCATTGTAATCTATTAAGCGGTTTACGAGTTATAAGAATTTGAAAAAAAAAAAATTCAGGATTTCTATGGAAAGGTGTTTGAAAAAATTTTTGTACCAATTTGGTCACTTTTTTACGAATATTTTTTTATGTTCGAAGTTTATAGAAATTTTTTTTATACCATTTTAAAGAGTAACGCCTAATACACTTTGTAACCAAATTTCATTCAATTCGTGATAGTACTTTTTGCGTTATGACGTTCCGAATGAAGAATTGATTTTAGACCCCCTGCACCACCCCCCGCTGAAAAATCCACCATGTCATTTTCAAGAGGAGTTTCTAATCTATCAATTTGCCAAATTTCATTGTAATCTATTAAGCGGTTTACGAGTTATAAGAATTTGAAAAAAAAAATTCAGGATTTCTATGGAAAGGTGTTTGAAAAAATTTTTGTACCAATTTGGTCACTTTTTTACGAATATTTTTTTATGTTCGAAGTTTATAGAAATTTTTTTTATACCATTTTAAAGAGTAACGCCTAATACACTTTGTAACCAAATTTCATTCAATTCGTGATAGTACTTTTTGCGTTATGACGTTCCGAATGAAGAATTGATTTTAGACCCCCTGCACCACCCCCCGCTGAAAAATCCACCATGTCATTTTCAAGAGGAGTTTCTAATCTATCAATTTGCCAAATTTCATTGTAATCTATTAAGCGGTTTACGAGTTATAAGAATTTGAAAAAAAAAAATTCAGGATTTCTATGGAAAGGTGTTTGAAAAAATTTTTGTACCAATTTGGTCACTTTTTTACGAATATTTTTTTATGTTCGAAGTTTATAGAATTTTTTTTTATACCATTTTAAAGAGTAACGCCTAATACACTTTGTAACCAAATTTCATTCAATTCGTGATAGTACTTTTTGCGTTATGACGTTCCGAATGAAGAATTGATTTTAGACCCCCTGCACCACCCCCCGCTGAAAAATCCACCATGTCATTTTCAAGAGGAGTTTCTAATCTATCAATTTGCCAAATTTCATTGTAATCTATTAAGCGGTTTACGAGTTATAAGAATTTGAAAAAAAAAAAATTCAGGATTTCTATGGAAAGGTGTTTGAAAAATTTTTTGTACCAATTTGGTCACTTTTTTACGAATATTTTTTTATGTTCGAAGTTTATAGAAATTTTTTTTATACCATTTTAAAGAGTAACGCCTAATACACTTTGTAACCAAATTTCATTCAATTCGTGATAGTACTTTTTGCGTTATGACGTTCCGAATGAAGAATTGATTTTAGACCCCCTGCACCACCCCCCGCTGAAAAATCCACCATGTCATTTTCAAGAGGAGTTTCTAATCTATCAATTTGCCAAATTTCATTGTAATCTATTAAGCGGTTTACGAGTTATAAGAATTTGAAAAAAAAAAAAAATTCAGGATTTCTATGGAAAGGTGTTTGAAAAAATTTATGTACCAATTTGGTCACTTTTTTACGAATATTTTTTTATGTTCGAAGTTTATAGAAATTTTTTTTATACCATTTTAAAGAGTAACGCCTAATACACTTTGTAACCAAATTTCATTCAATTCGTGATAGTACTGTTTGCGTTATGACGTTCCGAATGAAGAATTGATTTTAGACCCCCTGCACCACCCCCCGCTGAAAAATCCACCATGTCATTTTCAAGAGGAGTTTCTAATCTATCAATTTGCCAAATTTCATTGTAATCTATTAAGCGGTTTACGAGTTATAAGAATTTGAAAAAAAAAAAAAATTCAGGATTTCTATGGAAAGGTGTTTGAAAAAATTTATGTACCAATTTGGTCACTTTTTTACGAATATTTTTTTATGTTCGAAGTTTATAGAAATTTTTTTTATACCATTTTAAAGAGTAACGCCTAATACACTTTGTAACCAAATTTCATTCAATTCGTGATAGTACTGTTTGCGTTATGACGTTCCGAATGAAGAATTGATTTTAGACCCCCTGCACCACCCCCCGCTGAAAAATCCACCATGTCATTTTCAAGAGGAGTTTCTAATCTATCAATTTGCCAAATTTCATTGTAATCTATTAAGCGGTTTACGAGTTATAAGAATTTGAAAAAAAAAAAAAATTCAGGATTTCTATGGAAAGGTGTTTGAAAAAATTTATGTACCAATTTGGTCACTTTTTTACGAATATTTTTTTATGTTCGAAGTTTATAGAAATTTTTTTTATACCATTTTAAAGAGTAACGCCTAATACACTTTGTAACCAAATTTCATTCAATTCGTGATAGTACTTTTTGCGTTATGACGTTCCGAATGAAGAATTGATTTTAGACCCCCTGCACCACCCCCCGCTGAAAAATCCACCATGTCATTTTCAAGAGGAGTTTCTAATCTATCAATTTGCCAAATTTCATTGTAATCTATTAAGCGGTTTACGAGTTATAAGAATTTGAAAAAAAAAATTCAGGATTTCTATGGAAAGGTGTTTGAAAAAATTTATGTACCAATTTGGTCACTTTTTTACGAATATTTTTTTATGTTCGAAGTTTATAGAAATTTTTTTTATACCATTTTAAAGAGTAACGCCTAATACACTTTGTAACCAAATTTCATTCAATTCGTGATAGTACTTTTTGCGTTATGACGTTCCGAATGAAGAATTGATTTTAGACCCCCTGCACCAACCCCCGCTGAAAAATCCACCATGTCATTTTCAAGAGGAGTTTCTAATCTATCAATTTGCCAAATTTCATTGTAATCTATTAAGCGGTTTACGAGTTATAAGAATTTGAAAAAAAAAAAAATCAGGATTTCTATGGAAAGGTGTTTGAAAAAATTTTTGTACCAATTTGGTCACTTTTTTACGAATATTTTTTTATGTTCGAAGTTTATAGAAATTTTTTTTATACCATTTTAAAGAGTAACGCCTAATACACTTTGTAACCAAATTTCATTCAATTCGTGATAGTACTTTTTGCGTTATGACGTTCCGAATGAAGAATTGATTTTAGACCCCCTGCACCACCCCCCGCTGAAAAATCCACCATGTCATTTTCAAGAGGAGTTTCTAATCTATCAATTTGCCAAATTTCATTGTAATCTATTAAGCGGTTTACGAGTTATAAGAATTTGAAAAAAAAAAAATTCAGGATTTCTATGGAAAGGTGTTTGAAAAAATTTATGTACCAATTTGGTCACTTTTTTACGAATATTTTTTTATGTTCGAAGTTTATAGAAATTTTTTTTATACCATTTTAAAGAGTAACGCCTAATACACTTTGTAACCAAATTTCATTCAATTCGTGATAGTACTTTTTGCGTTATGACGTTCCGAATGAAGAATTGATTTTAGACCCCCTGCACCACCCCCCGCTGAAAAATCCACCATGTCATTTTCAAGAGGAGTTTCTAATCTATCAATTTGCCAAATTTCATTGTAATCTATTAAGCGGTTTACGAGTTATAAGAATTTGAAAAAAAAAAAATTCAGGATTTCTATGGAAAGGTGTTTGAAAAAATTTTTGTACCAATTTGGTCACTTTTTTACGAATATTTTTTTATGTTCGAAGTTAATAGAAAATTTCATTGTAATCTATTAAGCGGTTTACGAGTTATAAGAATTTGAAAAAAAAAAAATTCAGGATTTCTATGGAAAGGTGTTTGAAAAAATTTATGTACCAATTTGGTCACTTTTTTACGAATATTTTTTTATGTTCGAAGTTTATAGAAATTTTTTTTATACCATTTTAAAGAGTAACGCCTAATACACTTTGTAACCAAATTTCATTCAATTCGTGATAGTACTTTTTGCGTTATGACGTTCCGAATGAAGAATTGATTTTAGACCCCCTGCACCACCCCCCGCTGAAAAATCCACCATGTCATTTTCAAGAGGAGTTTCTAATCTATCAATTTGCCAAATTTCATTGTAATCTATTAAGCGGTTTACGAGTTATAAGAATTTGAAAAAAAAAAATTCAGGATTTCTATGGAAAGGTGTTTGAAAAAATTAATGTACCAATTTGGTCACTTTTTTACGAATATTTTTTTATGTTCGAAGTTTATAGAAATTTTTTTTATACCATTTTAAAGAGTAACGCCTAATACACTTTGTAACCAAATTTCATTCAATTCGTGATAGTACTTTTTGCGTTATGACGTTCCGAATGAAGAATTGATTTTAGACCCCCTGCACCACCCCCCGCTGAAAAATCCACCATGTCATTTTCAAGAGGAGTTTCTAATCTATCAATTTGCCAAATTTCATTGTAATCTATTAAGCGGTTTACGAGTTATAAGAATTTGAAAAAAAAAAATTCAGGATTTCTATGGAAAGGTGTTTGAAAAAATTAATGTACCAATTTGGTCACTTTTTTACGAATATTTTTTTATGTTCGAAGTTTATAGAAATTTTTTTTATACCATTTTAAAGAGTAACGCCTAATACACTTTGTAACCAAATTTCATTCAATTCCTGATAGTACTTTTTGCGTTATGACGTTCCGAATGAAGAATTGATTTTAGACCCCCTGCACCACCCCCCGCTGAAAAATCCACCATGTCATTTTCAAGAGGAGTTTCTAATCTATCAATTTGCCAAATTTCATTGTAATCTATTAAGCGGTTTACGAGTTATAAGAATTTGAAAAAAAAAAATTCAGGATTTCTATGGAAAGGTGTTTGAAAAAATTAATGTACCAATTTGGTCACTTTTTTACGAATATTTTTTTATGTTCGAAGTTTATAGAAATTTTTTTTATACCATTTTAAAGAGTAACGCCTAATACACTTTGTAACCAAATTTCATTCAATTCGTGATAGTACTTTTTGCGTTATGACGTTCCGAATGAAGAATTGATTTTAGACCCCCTGCACCACCCCCCGCTGAAAAATCCACCATGTCATTTTCAAGAGGAGTTTCTAATCTATCAATTTGCCAAATTTCATTGTAATCTATTAAGCGGTTTACGAGTTATAAGAATTTGAAAAAAAAAAATTCAGGATTTCTATGGAAAGGTGTTTGAAAAAATTTATGTACCAATTTGGTCACTTTTTTACGAATATTTTTTTATGTTCGAAGTTTATAGAAATTTTTTTTATACCATTTTAAAGAGTAACGCCTAATACACTTTGTAACCAAATTTCATTCAATTCGTGATAGTACTTTTTGCGTTATGACGTTCCGAATGAAGAATTGATTTTAGACCCCCTGCACCACCCCCGCTGAAAAATCCACCATGTCATTTTCAAGAGGAGTTTCTAATCTATCAATTTGCCAAATTTCATTGTAATCTATTAAGCGGTTTACGAGTTATAAGAATTTGAAAAAAAAAAATTCAGGATTTCTATGGAAAGGTGTTTGAAAAAATTTTTGTACCAATTTGGTCACTTTTTTACGAATATTTTTTTATGTTCGAAGTTTATAGAAATTTTTTTTATACCATTTTAAAGAGTAACGCCTAATACACTTTGTAACCAAATTTCATTCAATTCGTGATAGTACTTTTTGCGTTATGACGTTCCGAATGAAGAATTGATTTTAGACCCCCTGCACCAACCCCCGCTGAAAAATCCACCATGTCATTTTCAAGAGGGGTTTCTAATCTATCAATTTGCCAAATTTCATTGTAATCTATTAAGCGGTTTACGAGTTATAAGAATTTGAAAAAAAAAAAAATTCAGGATTTCTATGGAAAGGTGTTTGAAAAAATTTATGTACCAATTTGGTCACTTTTTTACGAATATTTTTTTATGTTCGAAGTTTATAGAAATTTTTTTTATACCATTTTAAAGAGTAACGCCTAATACACTTTGTAACCAAATTTCATTCAATTCGTGATAGTACTTTTTGCGTTATGACGTTCCGAATGAAGAATTGATTTTAGACCCCCTGCACCACCCCCCGCTGAAAAATCCACCATGTCATTTTCAAGAGGAGTTTCTAATCTATCAATTTGCCAAATTTCATTGTAATCTATTAAGCGGTTTACGAGTTATAAGAATTTGAAAAAAAAAAAAAATTCAGGATTTCTATGGAAAGGTGTTTGAAAAAATTTATGTACCAATTTGGTCACTTTTTTACGAATATTTTTTTATGTTCGAAGTTTATAGAAATTTTTTTTATACCATTTTAAAGAGTAACGCCTAATACACTTTGTAACCAAATTTCATTCAATTCGTGATAGTACTTTTTGCGTTATGACGTTCCGAATGAAGAATTGATTTTAGACCCCCTGCACCACCCCCCGCTGAAAAATCCACCATGTCATTTTCAAGAGGAGTTTCTAATCTATCAATTTGCCAAATTTCATTGTAATCTATTAAGCGGTTTACGAGTTATAAGAATTTGAAAAAAAAAAAATTCAGGATTTCTATGGAAAGGTGTTTGAAAAAATTTATGTACCAATTTGGTCACTTTTTTACGAATATTTTTTTATGTTCGAAGTTTATAGAAATTTTTTTTATACCATTTTAAAGAGTAACGCCTAATACACTTTGTAACCAAATTTCATTCAATTCGTGATAGTACTTTTTGCGTTATGACGTTCCGAATGAAGAATTGATTTTAGACCCCCTGCACCACCCCCCGCTGAAAAATCCACCATGTCATTTTCAAGAGGAGTTTCTAATCTATCAATTTGCCAAATTTCATTGTAATCTATTAAGCGGTTTACGAGTTATAAGAATTTGAAAAAAAAAATTCAGGATTTCTATGGAAAGGTGTTTGAAAAAATTTTTGTACCAATTTGGTCACTTTTTTACGAATATTTTTTTATGTTCGAAGTTTATAGAAATTTTTTTTATACCATTTTAAAGAGTAACGCCTAATACACTTTGTAACCAAATTTTATTCAATTCGTGATAGTACTTTTTGCGTTATGACGTTCCGAATGAAGAATTGATTTTAGACCCCCTGCACCACCCCCCGCTGAAAAATCCACCATGTCATTTTCAAGAGGAGTTTCTAATCTATCAATTTGCCAAATTTCATTGTAATCTATTAAGCGGTTTACGAGTTATAAGAATTTGAAAAAAAAAAATTCAGGATTTCTATGGAAAGGTGTTTGAAAAAATTTTTGTACCAATTTGGTCACTTTTTTACGAATATTTTTTTATGTTCGAAGTTTATAGAATTTTTTTTTATACCATTTTAAAGAGTAACGCCTAATACACTTTGTAACCAAATTTCATTCAATTCGTGATAGTACTTTTTGCGTTATGACGTTCCGAATGAAGAATTGATTTTAGACCCCCTGCACCACCCCCCGCTGAAAAATCCACCATGTCATTTTCAAGAGGAGTTTCTAATCTATCAATTTGCCAAATTTCATTGTAATCTATTAAGCGGTTTACGAGTTATAAGAATTTGAAAAAAAAAAAATTCAGGATTTCTATGGAAAGGTGTTTGAAAAATTTTTTGTACCAATTTGGTCACTTTTTTACGAATATTTTTTTATGTTCGAAGTTTATAGAAATTTTTTTTATACCATTTTAAAGAGTAACGCCTAATACACTTTGTAACCAAATTTCATTCAATTCGTGATAGTACTTTTTGCGTTATGACGTTCCGAATGAAGAATTGATTTTAGACCCCCTGCACCACCCCCCGCTGAAAAATCCACCATGTCATTTTCAAGAGGAGTTTCTAATCTATCAATTTGCCAAATTTCATTGTAATCTATTAAGCGGTTTACGAGTTATAAGAATTTGAAAAAAAAAAAAAATTCAGGATTTCTATGGAAAGGTGTTTGAAAAAATTTATGTACCAATTTGGTCACTTTTTTACGAATATTTTTTTATGTTCGAAGTTTATAGAAATTTTTTTTATACCATTTTAAAGAGTAACGCCTAATACACTTTGTAACCAAATTTCATTCAATTCGTGATAGTACTGTTTGCGTTATGACGTTCCGAATGAAGAATTGATTTTAGACCCCCTGCACCACCCCCCGCTGAAAAATCCACCATGTCATTTTCAAGAGGAGTTTCTAATCTATCAATTTGCCAAATTTCATTGTAATCTATTAAGCGGTTTACGAGTTATAAGAATTTGAAAAAAAAAAAAAATTCAGGATTTCTATGGAAAGGTGTTTGAAAAAATTTATGTACCAATTTGGTCACTTTTTTACGAATATTTTTTTATGTTCGAAGTTTATAGAAATTTTTTTTATACCATTTTAAAGAGTAACGCCTAATGCACTTTGTAACCAAATTTCATTCAATTCGTGATAGTACTGTTTGCGTTATGACGTTCCGAATGAAGAATTGATTTTAGACCCCCTGCACCACCCCCCGCTGAAAAATCCACCATGTCATTTTCAAGAGGAGTTTCTAATCTATCAATTTGCCAAATTTCATTGTAATCTATTAAGCGGTTTACGAGTTATAAGAATTTGAAAAAAAAAAAAAATTCAGGATTTCTATGGAAAGGTGTTTGAAAAAATTTATGTACCAATTTGGTCACTTTTTTACGAATATTTTTTTATGTTCGAAGTTTATAGAAATTTTTTTTATACCATTTTAAAGAGTAACGCCTAATACACTTTGTAACCAAATTTCATTCAATTCGTGATAGTACTTTTTGCGTTATGACGTTCCGAATGAAGAATTGATTTTAGACCCCCTGCACCACCCCCCGCTGAAAAATCCACCATGTCATTTTCAAGAGGAGTTTCTAATCTATCAATTTGCCAAATTTCATTGTAATCTATTAAGCGGTTTACGAGTTATAAGAATTTGAAAAAAAAAATTCAGGATTTCTATGGAAAGGTGTTTGAAAAAATGTATGTACCAATTTGGTCACTTTTTTACGAATATTTTTTTATGTTCGAAGTTTATAGAAATTTTTTTTATACCATTTTAAAGAGTAACGCCTAATACACTTTGTAACCAAATTTCATTCAATTCGTGATAGTACTTTTTGCGTTATGACGTTCCGAATGAAGAATTGATTTTAGACCCCCTGCACCAACCCCCGCTGAAAAATCCACCATGTCATTTTCAAGAGGAGTTTCTAATCTATCAATTTGCCAAATTTCATTGTAATCTATTAAGCGGTTTACGAGTTATAAGAATTTGAAAAAAAAAAAATCAGGATTTCTATGGAAAGGTGTTTGAAAAAATTTTTGTACCAATTTGGTCACTTTTTTACGAATATTTTTTTATGTTCGAAGTTTATAGAAATTTTTTTTATACCATTTTAAAGAGTAACGCCTAATACACTTTGTAACCAAATTTCATTCAATTCGTGATAGTACTTTTTGCGTTATGACGTTCCGAATGAAGAATTGATTTTAGACCCCCTGCACCACCCCCCGCTGAAAAATCCACCATGTCATTTTCAAGAGGAGTTTCTAATCTATCAATTTGCCAAATTTCATTGTAATCTATTAAGCGGTTTACGAGTTATAAGAATTTGAAAAAAAAAAAATTCAGGATTTCTATGGAAAGGTGTTTGAAAAAATTTATGTACCAATTTGGTCACTTTTTTACGAATATTTTTTTATGTTCGAAGTTTATAGAAATTTTTTTTATACCATTTTAAAGAGTAACGCCTAATACACTTTGTAACCAAATTTCATTCAATTCGTGATAGTACTTTTTGCGTTATGACGTTCCGAATGAAGAATTGATTTTAGACCCCCTGCACCACCCCCCGCTGAAAAATCCACCATGTCATTTTCAAGAGGAGTTTCTAATCTATCAATTTGCCAAATTTCATTGTAATCTATTAAGCGGTTTACGAGTTATAAGAATTTGAAAAAAAAAAAATTCAGGATTTCTATGGAAAGGTGTTTGAAAAAATTTTTGTACCAATTTGGTCACTTTTTTACGAATATTTTTTTATGTTCGAAGTTAATAGAAAATTTCATTGTAATCTATTAAGCGGTTTACGAGTTATAAGAATTTGAAAAAAAAAAATTCAGGATTTCTATGGAAAGGTGTTTGAAAAAATTTATGTACCAATTTGGTCACTTTTTTACGAATATTTTTTTATGTTCGAAGTTTATAGAAATTTTTTTTATACCATTTTAAAGAGTAACGCCTAATACACTTTGTAACCAAATTTCATTCAATTCGTGATAGTACTTTTTGCGTTATGACGTTCCGAATGAAGAATTGATTTTAGACCCCCTGCACCACCCCCCGCTGAAAAATCCACCATGTCATTTTCAAGAGGAGTTTCTAATCTATCAATTTGCCAAATTTCATTGTAATCTATTAAGCGGTTTACGAGTTATAAGAATTTGAAAAAAAAAAATTCAGGATTTCTATGGAAAGGTGTTTGAAAAAATTAATGTACCAATTTGGTCACTTTTTTACGAATATTTTTTTATGTTCGAAGTTTATAGAAATTTTTTTTATACCATTTTAAAGAGTAACGCCTAATACACTTTGTAACCAAATTTCATTCAATTCGTGATAGTACTTTTTGCGTTATGACGTTCCGAATGAAGAATTGATTTTAGACCCCCTGCACCACCCCCCGCTGAAAAATCCACCATGTCATTTTCAAGAGGAGTTTCTAATCTATCAATTTGCCAAATTTCATTGTAATCTATTAAGCGGTTTACGAGTTATAAGAATTTGAAAAAAAAAAAATTCAGGATTTCTATGGAAAGGTGTTTGAAAAAATTAATGTACCAATTTGGTCACTTTTTTACGAATATTTTTTTATGTTCGAAGTTTATAGAAATTTTTTTTATACCATTTTAAAGAGTAACGCCTAATACACTTTGTAACCAAATTTCATTCAATTCCTGATAGTACTTTTTGCGTTATGACGTTCCGAATGAAGAATTGATTTTAGACCCCCTGCACCACCCCCCGCTGAAAAATCCACCATGTCATTTTCAAGAGGAGTTTCTAATCTATCAATTTGCCAAATTTCATTGTAATCTATTAAGCGGTTTACGAGTTATAAGAATTTGAAAAAAAAAAATTCAGGATTTCTATGGAAAGGTGTTTGAAAAAATTTATGTACCAATTTGGTCACTTTTTTACGAATATTTTTTTATGTTCGAAGTTTATAGAAATTTTTTTTATACCATTTTAAAGAGTAACGCCTAATACACTTTGTAACCAAATTTCATTCAATTCGTGATAGTACTTTTTGCGTTATGACGTTCCGAATGAAGAATTGATTTTAGACCCCCTGCACCACCCCCCGCTGAAAAATCCACCATGTCATTTTCAAGAGGAGTTTCTAATCTATCAATTTGCCAAATTTCATTGTAATCTATTAAGCGGTTTACGAGTTATAAGAATTTGAAAAAAAAAAATTCAGGATTTCTATGGAAAGGTGTTTGAAAAAATTAATGTACCAATTTGGTCACTTTTTTACGAATATTTTTTTATGTTCGAAGTTTATAGAAATTTTTTTATACCATTTTAAAGAGTAACGCCTAATACACTTTGTAACCAAATTTCATTCAATTCCTGATAGTACTTTTTGCGTTATGACGTTCCGAATGAAGAATTGATTTTAGACCCCCTGCACCACCCCCCGCTGAAAAATCCACCATGTCATTTTCAAGAGGAGTTTCTAATCTATCAATTTGCCAAATTTCATTGTAATCTATTAAGCGGTTTACGAGTTATAAGAATTTGAAAAAAAAAAATTCAGGATTTCTATGGAAAGGTGTTTGAAAAAATTTATGTACCAATTTGGTCACTTTTTTACGAATATTTTTTTATGTTCGAAGTTTATAGAAATTTTTTTTATACCATTTTAAAGAGTAACGCCTAATACACTTTGTAACCAAATTTCATTCAATTCGTGATAGTACTTTTTGCGTTATGACGTTCCGAATGAAGAATTGATTTTAGACCCCCTGCACCACCCCCGCTGAAAAATCCACCATGTCATTTTCAAGAGGAGTTTCTAATCTATCAATTTGCCAAATTTCATTGTAATCTATTAAGCGGTTTACGAGTTATAAGAATTTGAAAAAAAAAAAATTCAGGATTTCTATGGAAAGGTGTTTGAAAAAATTTTTGTACCAATTTGGTCACTTTTTTACGAATATTTTTTTATGTTCGAAGTTTATAGAAATTTTTTTTATACCATTTTAAAGAGTAACGCCTAATACACTTTGTAACCAAATTTCATTCAATTCGTGATAGTACTTTTTGCGTTATGACGTTCCGAATGAAGAATTGATTTTAGACCCCCTGCACCAACCCCCGCTGAAAAATCCACCATGTCATTTTCAAGAGGGGTTTCTAATCTATCAATTTGCCAAATTTCATTGTAATCTATTAAGCGGTTTACGAGTTATAAGAATTTGAAAAAAAAAAAAATTCAGGATTTCTATGGAAAGGTGTTTGAAAAAATTTATGTACCAATTTGGTCACTTTTTTACGAATATTTTTTTATGTTCGAAGTTTATAGAAATTTTTTTTATACCATTTTAAAGAGTAACGCCTAATACACTTTGTAACCAAATTTCATTCAATTCGTGATAGTACTTTTTGCGTTATGACGTTCCGAATGAAGAATTGATTTTAGACCCCCTGCACCACCCCCCGCTGAAAAATCCACCATGTCATTTTCAAGAGGAGTTTCTAATCTATCAATTTGCCAAATTTCATTGTAATCTATTAAGCGGTTTACGAGTTATAAGAATTTGAAAAAAAAAAAAATTCAGGATTTCTATGGAAAGGTGTTTGAAAAAATTTATGTACCAATTTGGTCACTTTTTTACGAATATTTTTTTATGTTCGAAGTTTATAGAAATTTTTTTTATACCATTTTAAAGAGTAACGCCTAATACACTTTGTAACCAAATTTCATTCAATTCGTGATAGTACTTTTTGCGTTATGACGTTCCGAATGAAGAATTGATTTTAGACCCCCTGCACCACCCCCCGCTGAAAAATCCACCATGTCATTTTCAAGAGGAGTTTCTAATCTATCAATTTGCCAAATTTCATTGTAATCTATTAAGCGGTTTACGAGTTATAAGAATTTGAAAAAAAAAAAATTCAGGATTTCTATGGAAAGGTGTTTGAAAAAATTTATGTACCAATTTGGTCACTTTTTTACGAATATTTTTTTATGTTCGAAGTTTATAGAAATTTTTTTTATACCATTTTAAAGAGTAACGCCTAATACACTTTGTAACCAAATTTCATTCAATTCGTGATAGTACTTTTTGCGTTATGACGTTCCGAATGAAGAATTGATTTTAGACCCCCTGCACCACCCCCCGCTGAAAAATCCACCATGTCATTTTCAAGAGGAGTTTCTAATCTATCAATTTGCCAAATTTCATTGTAATCTATTAAACGGTTTACGAGTTATAAGAATTTGAAAAAAAAATAAAAAATCAGGATTTCTATGGAAAGGTGTTTGAAAAAATTTATGTACCAATTTGGTCACTTTTTTACGAATATTTTTTTATGTTCGAAGTTTATAGAAATTTTTTTTATACCATTTTAAAGAGTAACGCCTAATACACTTTGTAACCAAATTTCATTCAATTCGTGATAGTACTTTTTGCGTTATAACGTTCCGAATGAAGAATTGATTTTAGACCCCCTGCACCACCCCCCGCTGAAAAATCCACCATGTCATTTTCAAGAGGAGTTTCTAATCTATCAATTTGCCAAATTTCATTGTAATCTATTAAGCGGTTTACGAGTTATAAGAATTTGAAAAAAAAAAAAAAATTCAGGATTTCTATGGAAAGGTGTTTGAAAAAATGTATGTACCAATTTGGTCACTTTTTTACGAATATTTTTTGATGTTCGAAGTTTATAGACATTTTTTTTATACCATTTTAAAGGGTAACGCCTAATACACTTTGTAACCAAATTTCATTCAATTCGTGATAGTAGTTTTTGCGTTATGACGTTCCGAATGAAGAATTGATTTTAGACCCCCTGCACCACCCCCCGCTGAAAAATCCACCATGTCATTTTCAAGAGGAGTTTCTAATCTATCAATTTGCCAAATTTCATTGTAATCTATTAAGCGGTTTACGAGTTATAAGAATTTGAAAAAAAAAAAAAATTCAGGATTTCTATGGAAAGGTGTTTGAAAAAATTTATGTACCAATTTGGTCACTTTTTTACGAATATTTTTTTATGTTCGAAGTTTATAGAAATTTTTTTTATACCATTTTAAAGAGTAACGCCTAATACACTTTGTAACCAAATTTCATTCAATTCGTGATAGTACTTTTTGCGTTATGACGTTCCGAATGAAGAATTGATTTTAGACCCCCTGCACCACCCCCCGCTGAAAAATCCACCATGTCATTTTCAAGAGGAGTTTCTAATCTATCAATTTGCCAAATTTCATTGTAATCTATTAAGCGGTTTACGAGTTATAAGAATTTGAAAAAAAAAAAATTCAGGATTTCTATGGAAAGGTGTTTGAAAAAATTTATGTTCGAAGTTTATAGAAATTTTTTTTATACCATTTTAAAGAGTAACGCCTAATACACTTTGTAACCAAATTTCATTCAATTCGTGATAGTACTTTTTGCGTTATGACGTTCCGAATGAAGAATTGATTTTAGATCCCCTGCACCACCCCCCGCTGAAAAATCCACCATGTCATTTTCAAGAGGAGTTTCTAATCTATCAATTTGCCAAATTTCATTGTAATCTATTAAGCGGTTTACGAGTTATAAGAATTTGAAAAAAAAAAATTCAGGATTTCTATGGAAAGGTGTTTGAAAAAATTTTTGTACCAATTTGGTCACTTTTTTACGAATATTTTTTTATGTTCAAAGTTTATAGAAATTTTTTTTATACCATTTTAAAGAGTAACGCCTAATACACTTTGTAACCAAATTTCATTCAATTCGTGATAGTACTTTTTGCGTTATGACGTTCCGAATGAAGAATTGATTTTAGACCCCCTGCACCAACCCCCGCTGAAAAATCCACCATGTCATTTTCAAGAGGAGTTTCTAATCTATCAATTTGCCAAATTTCATTGTAATCTATTAAGCGGTTTACGAGTTATAAGAATTTGAAAAAAAAAAAATTCAGGATTTCTATGGAAAGGTGTTTGAAAAAATTTATGTACCAATTTGGTCACTTTTTTACGAATATTTTTTTATGTTCGAAGTTTATAGAAATTTTTTTTATACCATTTTAAAGAGTAACGCCTAATACACTTTGTAACCAAATTTCATTCAATTCGTGATAGTACTTTTTGCGTTATGACGTTCCGAATGAAGAATTGATTTTAGACCCCCTGCACCAACCCCCGCTGAAAAATCCACCATGTCATTTTCAAGAGGAGTTTCTAATCTATCAATTTGCCAAATTTCATTGTAATCTATTAAGTGGTTTACGAGTTATAAGAATTTGAAAAAAAAAATTCAGGATTTCTATGGAAAGGTGTTTGAAAAAATTTATGTACCAATTTGGTCACTTTTTTACGAATATTTTTTTATGTTCGAAGTTTATAGAAATTTTTTTTATACCATTTTAAAGAGTAACGCCTAATACACTTTGTAACCAAATTTCATTCAATTCGTGATAGTACTTTTTGCGTTATGACGTTCCGAATGAAGAATTGATTTTAGACCCCCTGCACCACCCCCCGCTGAAAAATCCACCATGTCATTTTCAAGAGGAGTTTCTAATCTATCAATTTGCCAAATTTCATTGTAATCTATTAAGCGGTTTACGAGTTATAAGAATTTGAAAAAAAAAATTCAGGATTTCTATGGAAAGGTGTTTGAAAAAATTTTTGTACCAATTTGGTCACTTTTTTACGAATATTTTTTTATGTTCGAAGTTTATAGAAATTTTTTTTATACCATTTTAAAGAGTAACGCCTAATACACTTTGTAACCAAATTTCATTCAATTCGTGATAGTACTTTTTGCGTTATGACGTTCCGAATGAAGAATTGATTTTAGACCCCCTGCACCAACCCCCGCTGAAAAATCCACCATGTCATTTTCAAGAGGAGTTTCTAATCTATCAATTTGCCAAATTTCATTGTAATCTATTAAGCGGTTTACGAGTTATAAGAATTTGAAAAAAAAAAAATTCAGGATTTCTATGGAAAGGTGTTTGAAAAAATTTATGTACCAATTTGGTCACTTTTTTACGAATATTTTTTTATGTTCGAAGTTTATAGAAATTTTTTTTATACCATTTTAAAGAGTAACGCCTAATACACTTTGTAACCAAATTTCATTCAATTCGTGATAGTACTTTTTGCGTTATGACGTTCCGAATGAAGAATTGATTTTAGACCCCCTGCACCACCCCCCGCTGAAAAATCCACCATGTCATTTTCAAGAGGAGTTTCTAATCTATCAATTTGCCAAATTTCATTGTAATCTATTAAGCGGTTTACGAGTTATAAGAATTTGAAAAACAAAAAAAATTCAGGATTTCTATGGAAAGGTGTTTGAAAAAATTTATGTACCAATTTGGTCACTTTTTTACGAATATTTTTTTATGTTCGAAGTTTATAGAAATTTTTTTTATACCATTTTAAAGAGTAACGCCTAATACACTTTGTAACCAAATTTCATTCAATTCGTGATAGTACTTTTTGCGTTATGACGTTCCGAATGAAGAATTGATTTTAGACCCCCTGCACCACCCCCCGCTGAAAAATCCACCATGTCATTTTCAAGAGGAGTTTCTAATCTATCAATTTGCCAAATTTCATTGTAATCTATTAAGCGGTTTACGAGTTATAAGAATTTGAAAAAAAAAAATTCAGGATTTCTATGGAAAGGTGTTTGAAAAAATTTATGTACCAATTTGGTCACTTTTTTACGAATATTTTTTTATGTTCGAAGTTTATAGAAATTTTTTTTATACCATTTTAAAGAGTAACGCCTAATACACTTTGTAACCAAATTTCATTCAATTCGTGATAGTACTTTTTGCGTTATGACGTTCCGAATGAAGAATTGATTTTAGACCCCCTGCACCACCCCCCGCTGAAAAATCCACCATGTCATTTTCAAGAGGAGTTTCTAATCTATCAATTTGCCAAATTTCATTGTAATCTATTAAGCGGTTTACGAGTTATAAGAATTTGAAAAAAAAAAATTCAGGATTTCTATGGAAAGGTGTTTGAAAAAATTTTTGTACCAATTTGGTCACTTTTTTACGAATATTTTTTTATGTTCAAAGTTTATAGAAATTTTTTTTATACCATTTTAAAGAGTAACGCCTAATACACTTTGTAACCAAATTTCATTCAATTCGTGATAGTACTTTTTGCGTTATGACGTTCCGAATGAAGAATTGATTTTAGACCCCCTGCACCAACCCCCGCTGAAAAATCCACCATGTCATTTTCAAGAGGAGTTTCTAATCTATCAATTTGCCAAATTTCATTGTAATCTATTAAGCGGTTTACGAGTTATAAGAATTTGAAAAAAAAAAAATTCAGGATTTCTATGGAAAGGTGTTTGAAAAAATTTATGTACCAATTTGGTCACTTTTTTACGAATATTTTTTTATGTTCGAAGTTTATAGAAATTTTTTTTATACCATTTTAAAGAGTAACGCCTAATACACTTTGTAACCAAATTTCATTCAATTCGTGATAGTACTTTTTGCGTTATGACGTTCCGAATGAAGAATTGATTTTAGACCCCCTGCACAAACCCCCGCTGAAAAATCCACCATGTCATTTTCAAGAGGAGTTTCTAATCTATCAATTTGCCAAATTTCATTGTAATCTATTAAGCGGTTTACGAGTTATAAGAATTTGAAAAAAAAAAAAATTCAGGATTTCTATGGAAAGGTGTTTGAAAAAATTTATGTACCAATTTGGTCACTTTTTTACGAATATTTTTTTATGTTCGAAGTTTATAGAAATTTTTTTTATACCATTTTAAAGAGTAACGCCTAATACACTTTGTAACCAAATTTCATTCAATTCGTGATAGTACTTTTTGCGTTCTGACGTTCCGAATGAAGAATTGATTTTAGACCCCCTGCACCACCCCCCGCTGAAAAATCCACCATGTCATTTTCAAGAGGAGTTTCTAATCTATCAATTTGCCAAATTTCATTGTAATCTATTAAGCGGTTTACGAGTTATAAGAATTTGAAAAAAAAAAATTCAGGATTTCTATGGAAAGGTGTTTGAAAAAATTTTTGTACCAATTTGGTCACTTTTTTACGAATATTTTTTTATGTTCGAAGTTTATAGAAATTTTTTTTATACCATTTTAAAGAGTAACGCCTAATACACTTTGTAACCAAATTTCATTCAATTCGTGATAGTACTTTTTGCGTTATGACGTTCCGAATGAAGAATTGATTTTAGACCCCCTGCACCACCCCCCGCTGAAAAATCCACCATGTCATTTTCAAGAGGAGTTTCTTATCTATCAATTTGCCAAATTTCATTGTAATCTATTAAGCGGTTTACGAGTTATAAGAATTTGAAAAAAAAAAAAATTCAGGATTTCTATGGAAAGGTGTTTGAAAAAATTTATGTACCAATTTGGTCACTTTTTTACGAATATTTTTTTATGTTCGAAGTTTATAGAAATTGTTTTTATACCATTTTAAAGAGTAACGCCTAATACACTTTGTAACCAAATTTCATTCAATTCGTGATAGTACTTTTTGCGTTATGACGTTCCGAATGAAGAATTGATTTTAGACCCCCTGCACCACCCCCCGCTGAAAAATCCACCATGTCATTTTCAAGAGGAGTTTCTAATCTATCAATTTGCCAAATTTCATTGTAATCTATTAAGCGGTTTACGAGTTATAAGAATTTGAAAAAAAAAAAATTCAGGATTTCTATGGAAAGGTGTTTGAAAAAATTTATGTACCAATTTGGTCACTTTTTTACGAATATTTTTTTATGTTCGAAGTTTATAGAAATTTTTTTTATACCATTTTAAAGAGTAACGCCTAATACACTTTGTAACCAAATTTCATTCAATTCGTGATAGTACTTTTTGCGTTATGACGTTCCGAATGAAGAATTGATTTTAGACCCCCTGCACCACCCCCCGCTGAAAAATCCACCATGTCATTTTCAAGAGGAGTTTCTAATCTATCAATTTGCCAAATTTCATTGTAATCTATTAAGCGGTTTACGAGTTATAAGAATTTGAAAAAAAAAAAATTCAGGATTTCTATGGAAAGGTGTTTGAAAAAATTTTTGTACCAATTTGGTCACTTTTTTACGAATATTTTTTTATGTTCGAAGTTTATAGAAATTTTTTTTATACCATTTTAAAGAGTAACGCCTAATACACTTTGTAACCAAATTTCATTCAATTCGTGATAGTACTTTTTGCGTTATGACGTTCCGAATGAAGAATTGATTTTAGACCCCCTGCACCACCCCCCGCTGAAAAATCCACCATGTCATTTTCAAGAGGAGTTTCTAATCTATCAATTTGCCAAATTTCATTGTAATCTATTAAGCGGTTTACGAGTTATAAGAATTTGAAAAAAAAAATTCAGGATTTCTATGGAAAGGTGTTTGAAAAAATTTATGTACCAATTTGGTCACTTTTTTACGAATATTTTTTTATGTTCGAAGTTTATAGAAATTTTTTTTATACCATTTTAAAGAGTAACGCCTAATACACTTTGTAACCAAATTTCATTCAATTCGTGATAGTACTTTTTGCGTTATGACGTTCCGAATGAAGAATTGATTTTAGACCCCCTGCACCACCCCCCGCTGAAAAATCCACCATGTCATTTTCAAGAGGAGTTTCTAATCTATCAATTTGCCAAATTTCATTGTAATCTATTAAGCGGTTTACGAGTTATAAGAATTTGAAAAAAAAAAAAAAAATTCAGGATTTCTATGGAAAGGTGTTTGAAAAAATTTATGTACCAATTTGGTCACTTTTTTACGAATATTTTTTTATGTTCGAAGTTTATAGAAATTTTTTTTATACCATTTTAAAGAGTAACGCCTAATACACTTTGTAACCAAATTTCATTCAATTCGTGATAGTACTTTTTGCGTTATGACGTTCCGAATGAAGAATTGATTTTAGACCCCCTGCACCACCCCCCGCTGAAAAATCCACCATGTCATTTTCAAGAGGAGTTTCTAATCTATCAATTTGCCAAATTTCATTGTAATCTATTAAGCGGTTTACGAGTTATAAGAATTTGAAAAAAAAAAAAAAATTCAGGATTTCTATGGAAAGGTGTTTGAAAAAATTTATGTACCAATTTGGTCACTTTTTTACGAATATTTTTTTATGTTCGAAGTTTAAAGAAATTTTTTTTTATACCATTTTAAAGAGTAACGCCTAATACACTTTGTAACCAAATTTCATTCAATTCGTGATAGTACTTTTTGCGTTATGACGTTCCGAATGAAGAATTGATTTTAGACCCCCTGCACCACCCCCCGCTGAAAAATCCACCATGTCATTTTCAAGAGGAGTTTCTAATCTATCAATTTGCCAAATTTCATTGTAATCTATTAAGCGGTTTACGAGTTATAAGAATTTGAAAAAAAAAAAAAATTCAGGATTTCTATGGAAAGGTGTTTGAAAAAATTTATGTACCAATTTGGTCACTTTTTTACGAATATTTTTTTATGTTCGAAGTTTATAGAAATTTTTTTTATACCATTTTAAAGAGTAACGCCTAATACACTTTGTAACCAAATTTCATTCAATTCGTGATAGTACTTTTTGCGTTATGACGTTCCGAATGAAGAATTGATTTTAGACCCCCTGCACCACCCCCCGCTGAAAAATCCACCATGTCATTTTCAAGAGGAGTTTCTAATCTATCAATTTGCCAAATTTCATTGTAATCTATTAAGCGGTTTACGAGTTATAAGAATTTGAAAAAAAAAAAATTCAGGATTTCTATGGAAAGGTGTTTGAAAAAATGTTTGTACCAATTTGGTCACTTTTTTACGAATATTTTTTTATGTTCGAAGTTTATAGAAATTTTTTTTATACCATTTTAAAGAGTAACGCCTAATACACTTTGTAACCAAATTTCATTCAATTCGTGATAGTACTTTTTGCGTTATGACGTTCCGAATGAAGAATTGATTTTAGACCCCCTGCACCAACCCCCGCTGAAAAATCCACCATGTCATTTTCAAGAGGAGTTTCTAATCTATCAATTTGCCAAATTTCATTGTAATCTATTAAGCGGTTTACGAGTTATAAGAATTTGAAAAAAAAAAAAATTCAGGATTTCTATGGAAAGGTGTTTGAAAAAATTTATGTACCAATTTGGTCACTTTTTTACGAATATTTTTTTATGTTCGAAGTTTATAGAAATTTTTTTTATACCATTTTAAAGAGTAACGCCTAATACACTTTGTAACCAAATTTCATTCAATTCGTGATAGTACTTTTTGCGTTATGACGTTCCGAATGAAGAATTGATTTTAGACCCCCTGCACCACCCCCCCGCTGAAAAATCCACCATGTCATTTTCAAGAGGAGTTTCTAATCTATCAATTTGCCAAATTTCATTGTAATCTATTAAGCGGTTTACGAGTTATAAGAATTTGAAAAAAAAAAATTCAGGATTTCTATGGAAAGGTGTTTGAAAAAATTTTTGTACCAATTTGGTCACTTTTTTACGAATATTTTTTTATGTTCGAAGTTTATAGAAATTTTTTTTATACCATTTTAAAGAGTAACGCCTAATACACTTTGTAACCAAATTTCATTCAATTCGTGATAGTACTTTTTGCGTTATGACGTTCCGAATGAAGAATTGATTTTAGACCCCCTGCACCAACCCCCGCTGAAAAATCCACCATGTCATTTTCAAGAGGAGTTTCTAATCTATCAATTTGCCAAATTTCATTGTAATCTATTAAGCGGTTTACGAGTTATAAGAATTTGAAAAAAAAAAATTCAGGATTTCTATGGAAAGGTGTTTGAAAAAATTTATGTACCAATTTGGTCACTTTTTTACGAATATTTTTTTATGTTCGAAGTTTATAGAAATTTTTTTTATACCATTTTAAAGAGTAACGCCTAATACACTTTGTAACCAAATTTCATTCAATTCGTGATAGTACTTTTTGCGTTATGACGTTCCGAATGAAGAATTGATTTTAGACCCCCTGCACCACCCCCCGCTGAAAAATCCACCATGTCATTTTCAAGAGGAGTTTCTAATCTATCAATTTGCCAAATTTCATTGTAATCTATTAAGCGGTTTACGAGTTATAAGAATTTGAAAAAAAAAAATTCAGGATTTCTATGGAAAGGTGTTTGAAAAAATTTTTGTACCAATTTGGTCACTTTTTTACGAATATTTTTTTATGTTCAAAGTTTATAGAAATTTTTTTTATACCATTTTAAAGAGTAACGCCTAATACACTTTGTAACCAAATTTCATTCAATTCGTGATAGTACTTTTTGCGTTATGACGTTCCGAATGAAGAATTGATTTTAGACCCCCTGCACCAACCCCCGCTGAAAAATCCACCATGTCATTTTCAAGAGGAGTTTCTAATCTATCAATTTGCCAAATTTCATTGTAATCTATTAAGCGGTTTACGAGTTATAAGAATTTGAAAAAAAAAAAATTCAGGATTTCTATGGAAAGGTGTTTGAAAAAATTTATGTACCAATTTGGTCACTTTTTTACGAATATTTTTTTATGTTCGAAGTTTATAGAAATTTTTTTTATACCATTTTAAAGAGTAACGCCTAATACACTTTGTAACCAAATTTCATTCAATTCGTGATAGTACTTTTTGCGTTATGACGTTCCGAATGAAGAATTGATTTTAGACCCCCTGCACCAACCCCCGCTGAAAAATCCACCATGTCATTTTCAAGAGGAGTTTCTAATCTATCAATTTGCCAAATTTCATTGTAATCTATTAAGCGGTTTACGAGTTATAAGAATTTGAAAAAAAAAAAAATTCAGGATTTCTATGGAAAGGTGTTTGAAAAAATTTATGTACCAATTTGGTCACTTTTTTACGAATATTTTTTTATGTTCGAAGTTTATAGAAATTTTTTTTATACCATTTTAAAGAGTAACGCCTAATACACTTTGTAACCAAATTTCATTCAATTCGTGATAGTACTTTTTGCGTTATGACGTTCCGAATGAAGAATTGATTTTAGACCCCCTGCACCACCCCCCGCTGAAAAATCCACCATGTCATTTTCAAGAGGAGTTTCTAATCTATCAATTTGCCAAATTTCATTGTAATCTATTAAGCGGTTTACGAGTTATAAGAATTTGAAAAAAAAAAATTCAGGATTTCTATGGAAAGGTGTTTGAAAAAATTTTTGTACCAATTTGGTCACTTTTTTACGAATATTTTTTTATGTTCGAAGTTTATAGAAATTTTTTTTATACCATTTTAAAGAGTAACGCCTAATACACTTTGTAACCAAATTTCATTCAATTCGTGATAGTACTTTTTGCGTTATGACGTTCCGAATGAAGAATTGATTTTAGACCCCCTGCACCACCCCCCGCTGAAAAATCCACCATGTCATTTTCAAGAGGAGTTTCTTATCTATCAATTTGCCAAATTTCATTGTAATCTATTAAGCGGTTTACGAGTTATAAGAATTTGAAAAAAAAAAAATTCAGGATTTCTATGTGTTTGAAAAAATGTATGTACCAATTTGGTCACTTTTTTACGAATATTTTTTTATGTTCGAAGTTTATAGAAATTTTTTTTATACCATTTTAAAGAGTAACGCCTAATACACTTTGTAACCAAATTTCATTCAATTCGTGATAGTACTTTTTGCGTTATGACGTTCCGAATGAAGAATTGATTTTAGACCCCCTGCACCACCCCCCGCTGAAAAATCCACCATGTCATTTTCAAGAGGAGTTTCTAATCTATCAATTTGCCAAATTTCATTGTAATCTATTAAGCGGTTTACGAGTTATAAGAATTTGAAAAAAAAAAATTCAGGATTTCTATGGAAAGGTGTTTGAAAAAATTTATGTACCAATTTGGTCACTTTTTTACGAATATTTTTTTATGTTCGAAGTTTATAGAAATTGTTTTTATACCATTTTAAAGAGTAACGCCTAATACACTTTGTAACCAAATTTCATTCAATTCGTGATAGTACTTTTTGCGTTATGACGTTCCGAATGAAGAATTGATTTTAGACCCCCTGCACCACCCCCCGCTGAAAAATCCACCATGTCATTTTCAAGAGGAGTTTCTAATCTATCAATTTGCCAAATTTCATTGTAATCTATTAAGCGGTTTACGAGTTATAAGAATTTGAAAAAAAAAAATTCAGGATTTCTATGGAAAGGTGTTTGAAAAAATTTATGTACCAATTTGGTCACTTTTTTACGAATATTTTTTTATGTTCGAAGTTTATAGAAATTTTTTTTATACCATTTTAAAGAGTAACGCCTAATACACTTTGTAACCAAATTTCATTCAATTCGTGATAGTACTTTTTGCGTTATGACGTTCCGAATGAAGAATTGATTTTAGACCCCCTGCACCACCCCCCGCTGAAAAATCCACCATGTCATTTTCAAGAGGAGTTTCTAATCTATCAATTTGCCAAATTTCATTGTAATCTATTAAGCGGTTTACGAGTTATAAGAATTTGAAAAAAAAAAATTCAGGATTTCTATGGAAAGGTGTTTGAAAAATTTTTTGTACCAATTTGGTCACTTTTTTACGAATATTTTTTTATGTTCGAAGTTTATAGAAATTTTTTTTATACCATTTTAAAGAGTAACGCCTAATACACTTTGTAACCAAATTTCATTCAATTCGTGATAGTACTTTTTGCGTTATGACGTTCCGAATGAAGAATTGATTTTAGACCCCCTGCACCACCCCCCGCTGAAAAATCCACCATGTCATTTTCAAGAGGAGTTTCTAATCTATCAATTTGCCAAATTTCATTGTAATCTATTAAGCGGTTTACGAGTTATAAGAATTTGAAAAAAAAAATTCAGGATTTCTATGGAAAGGTGTTTGAAAAAATTTATGTACCAATTTGGTCACTTTTTTACGAATATTTTTTTATGTTCGAAGTTTATAGAAATTTTTTTTATACCATTTTAAAGAGTAACGCCTAATACACTTTGTAACCAAATTTCATTCAATTCGTGATAGTACTTTTTGCGTTATGACGTTCCGAATGAAGAATTGATTTTAGACCCCCTGCACCACCCCCCGCTGAAAAATCCACCATGTCATTTTCAAGAGGAGTTTCTAATCTATCAATTTGCCAAATTTCATTGTAATCTATTAAGCGGTTTACGAGTTATAAGAATTTGAAAAAAAAAAAAATTCAGGATTTCTATGGAAAGGTGTTTGAAAAAATGTTTGTACCAATTTGGTCACTTTTTTACGAATATTTTTTTATGTTCGAAGTTTATAGAAATTTTTTTTATACCATTTTAAAGAGTAACGCCTAATACACTTTGTAACCAAATTTCATTCAATTCGTGATAGTACTTTTTGCGTTATGACGTTCCGAATGAAGAATTGATTTTAGACCCCCTGCACCAACCCCCGCTGAAAAATCCACCATGTCATTCTCAAGAGGAGTTTCTAATCTATCAATTTGCCAAATTTCATTGTAATCTATTAAGCGGTTTACGAGTTATAAGAATTTGAAAAAAAAAAAAAATTCAGGATTTCTATGGAAAGGTGTTTGAAAAAATTTATGTACCAATTTGGTCACTTTTTTACGAATATTTTTTTATGTTCGAAGTTTATAGAAATTTTTTTTATACCATTTTAAAGAGTAACGCCTAATACACTTTGTAACCAAATTTCATTCAATTCGTGATAGTACTTTTTGCGTTATGACGTTCCGAATGAAGAATTGATTTTAGACCCCCTGCACCACCCCCCCGCTGAAAAATCCACCATGTCATTTTCAAGAGGAGTTTCTAATCTATCAATTTGCCAAATTTCATTGTAATCTATTAAGCTGTTTACGAGTTATAAGAATTTGAAAAAAAAAAAATTCAGGATTTCTATGGAAAGGTGTTTGAAAAAAATTTTGTACCAATTTGGTCACTTTTTTACGAATATTTTTTTATGTTCGAAGTTTATAGAAATTTTTTTTATACCATTTTAAAGAGTAACGCCTAATACACTTTGTAACCAAATTTCATTCAATTCGTGATAGTACTTTTTGCGTTATGACGTTCCGAATGAAGAATTGATTTTAGACCCCCTGCACCACCCCCCGCTGAAAAATCCACCATGTCATTTTCAAGAGGAGTTTCTAATCTATCAATTTGCCAAATTTCATTGTAATCTATTAAGCGGTTTACGAGTTATAAGAATTTGAAAAAAAAAAAATTCAGGATTTCTATGGAAAGGTGTTTGAAAAAAATTTTTGTACCAATTTGGTCACTTTTTTACGAATATTTTTTTATGTTCGAAGTTTATAGAAATTTTTTTTATACCATTTTAAAGAGTAACGCCTAATACACTTTGTAACCAAATTTCATTCAATTCGTGATAGTACTTTTTGCGTTATGACGTTCCGAATGAAGAATTGATTTTAGACCCCCTGCACCACCCCCCGCTGAAAAATCCACCATGTCATTTTCAAGAGGAGTTTCTAATCTATCAATTTGCCAAATTTCATTGTAATCTATTAAGCGGTTTACGAGTTATAAGAATTTGAAAAAAAAAAAAATTCAGGATTTCTATGGAAAGGTGTTTGAAAAAATTTATGTACCAATTTGGTCACTTTTTTACGAATATTTTTTTATGTTCGAAGTTTATAGAAATTTTTTTTATACCATTTTAAAGAGTAACGCCTAATACACTTTGTAACCAAATTTCATTCAATTCGTGATAGTACTTTTTGCGTTATGACGTTCCGAATGAAGAATTGATTTTAGACCCCCTGCACCACCCCCGCTGAAAAATCCACCATGTCATTTTCAAGAGGAGTTTCTAATCTATCAATTTGCCAAATTTCATTGTAATCTATTAAGCGGTTTACGAGTTATAAGAATTTGAAAAAAAAAAATTCAGGATTTCTATGGAAAGGTGTTTGAAAAAATTTTTTTTTTATGGAAAGGTGTTTGAAAAAATTTATGTACCAATTTGGTCACTTTTTTACGAATATTTTTTTATGTTCGAAGTTTATAGAAATTTTTTTTATACCATTTTAAAGAGTAACGCCTAATACACTTTGTAACCAAATTTCATTCAATTCGTGATAGTACTTTTTGCGTTATGACGTTCCGAATGAAGAATTGATTTTAGACCCCCTGCACCACCCCCCGCTGAAAAATCCACCATGTCATTTTCAAGAGGAGTTTCTAATCTATCAATTTGCCAAATTTCATTGTAATCTATTAAGCGGTTTACGAGTTATAAGAATTTGAAAAAAAAAAATTCAGGATTTCTATGGAAAGGTGTTTGAAAAAATTTTTGTACCAATTTGGTCACTTTTTTACGAATATTTTTTTATGTTCGAAGTTTATAGAAATTTTTTTTATACCATTTTAAAGAGTAACGCCTAATACACTTTGTAACCAAATTTCATTCAATTCGTGATAGTACTTTTTGCGTTATGACGTTCCGAATGAAGAATTGATTTTAGACCCCCTGCACCACCCCCCGCTGAAAAATCCACCATGTCATTTTCAAGAGGAGTTTCTTATCTATCAATTTGCCAAATTTCATTGTAATCTATTAAGCGGTTTACGAGTTATAAGAATTTGAAAAAAAAAAAATTCAGGATTTCTATGTGTTTGAAAAAATGTATGTACCAATTTGGTCACTTTTTTACGAATATTTTTTTATGTTCGAAGTTTATAGAAATTTTTTTTATACCATTTTAAAGAGTAACGCCTAATACACTTTGTAACCAAATTTCATTCAATTCGTGATAGTACTTTTTGCGTTATGACGTTCCGAATGAAGAATTGATTTTAGACCCCCTGCACCACCCCCCGCTGAAAAATCCACCATGTCATTTTCAAGAGGAGTTTCTAATCTATCAATTTGCCAAATTTCATTGTAATCTATTAAGCGGTTTACGAGTTATAAGAATTTGAAAAAAAAAAATTCAGGATTTCTATGGAAAGGTGTTTGAAAAAATTTATGTACCAATTTGGTCACTTTTTTACGAATATTTTTTTATGTTCGAAGTTTATAGAAATTGTTTTTATACCATTTTAAAGAGTAACGCCTAATACACTTTGTAACCAAATTTCATTCAATTCGTGATAGTACTTTTTGCGTTATGACGTTCCGAATGAAGAATTGATTTTAGACCCCCTGCACCACCCCCCCGCTGAAAAATCCACCATGTCATTTTCAAGAGGAGTTTCTAATCTATCAATTTGCCAAATTTCATTGTAATCTATTAAGCGGTTTACGAGTTATAAGAATTTGAAAAAAAAAAAATTCAGGATTTCTATGGAAAGGTGTTTGAAAAAATTTATGTACCAATTTGGTCACTTTTTTACGAATATTTTTTTATGTTCGAAGTTTATAGAAATTTTTTTTATACCATTTTAAAGAGTAACGCCTAATACACTTTGTAACCAAATTTCATTCAATTCGTGATAGTACTTTTTGCGTTATGACGTTCCGAATGAAGAATTGATTTTAGACCCCCTGCACCACCCCCCGCTGAAAAATCCACCATGTCATTTTCAAGAGGAGTTTCTAATCTATCAATTTGCCAAATTTCATTGTAATCTATTAAGCGGTTTACGAGTTATAAGAATTTGAAAAAAAAAAATTCAGGATTTCTATGGAAAGGTGTTTGAAAAATTTTTTGTACCAATTTGGTCACTTTTTTACGAATATTTTTTTATGTTCGAAGTTTATAGAAATTTTTTTTATACCATTTTAAAGAGTAACGCCTAATACACTTTGTAACCAAATTTCATTCAATTCGTGATAGTACTTTTTGCGTTATGACGTTCCGAATGAAGAATTGATTTTAGACCCCCTGCACCACCCCCCGCTGAAAAATCCACCATGTCATTTTCAAGAGGAGTTTCTAATCTATCAATTTGCCAAATTTCATTGTAATCTATTAAGCGGTTTACGAGTTATAAGAATTTGAAAAAAAAAAATTCAGGATTTCTATGGAAAGGTGTTTGAAAAAAATTTATGTACCAATTTGGTCACTTTTTTACGAATATTTTTTTATGTTCGAAGTTTATAGAAATTTTTTTTATACCATTTTAAAGAGTAACGCCTAATACACTTTGTAACCAAATTTCATTCAATTCGTGATAGTACTTTTTGCGTTATGACGTTCCGAATGAAGAATTGATTTTAGACCCCCTGCACCACCCCCCGCTGAAAAATCCACCATGTCATTTTCAAGAGGAGTTTCTAATCTATCAATTTGCCAAATTTCATTGTAATCTATTAAGCGGTTTACGAGTTATAAGAATTTGAAAAAAAAAAAAATTCAGGATTTCTATGGAAAGGTGTTTGAAAAAATGTTTGTACCAATTTGGTCACTTTTTTACGAATATTTTTTTATGTTCGAAGTTTATAGAAATTTTTTTTATACCATTTTAAAGAGTAACGCCTAATACACTTTGTAACCAAATTTCATTCAATTCGTGATAGTACTTTTTGCGTTATGACGTTCCGAATGAAGAATTGATTTTAGACCCCCTGCACCAACCCCCGCTGAAAAATCCACCATGTCATTCTCAAGAGGAGTTTCTAATCTATCAATTTGCCAAATTTCATTGTAATCTATTAAGCGGTTTACGAGTTATAAGAATTTGAAAAAAAAAAAAAATTCAGGATTTCTATGGAAAGGTGTTTGAAAAAATTTATGTACCAATTTGGTCACTTTTTTACGAATATTTTTTTATGTTCGAAGTTTATAGAAATTTTTTTTTATACCATTTTAAAGAGTAACGCCTAATACACTTTGTAACCAAATTTCATTCAATTCGTGATAGTACTTTTTGCGTTATGACGTTCCGAATGAAGAATTGATTTTAGACCCCCTGCACCACCCCCCCGCTGAAAAATCCACCATGTCATTTTCAAGAGGAGTTTCTAATCTATCAATTTGCCAAATTTCATTGTAATCTATTAAGCTGTTTACGAGTTATAAGAATTTGAAAAAAAAAAAATTCAGGATTTCTATGGAAAGGTGTTTGAAAAAAATTTTGTACCAATTTGGTCACTTTTTTACGAATATTTTTTTATGTTCGAAGTTTATAGAAATTTTTTTTATACCATTTTAAAGAGTAACGCCTAATACACTTTGTAACCAAATTTCATTCAATTCGTGATAGTACTTTTTGCGTTATGACGTTCCGAATGAAGAATTGATTTTAGACCCCCTGCACCACCCCCCGCTGAAAAATCCACCATGTCATTTTCAAGAGGAGTTTCTAATCTATCAATTTGCCAAATTTCATTGTAATCTATTAAGCGGTTTACGAGTTATAAGAATTTGAAAAAAAAAAAAATTCAGGATTTCTATGGAAAGGTGTTTGAAAAAATTTATGTACCAATTTGGTCACTTTTTTACGAATATTTTTTTATGTTCGAAGTTTATAGAAATTTTTTTTATACCATTTTAAAGAGTAACGCCTAATACACTTTGTAACCAAATTTCATTCAATTCGTGATAGTACTTTTTGCGTTATGACGTTCCGAATGAAGAATTGATTTTAGACCCCCTGCACCACCCCCCGCTGAAAAATCCACCATGTCATTTTCAAGAGGAGTTTCTAATCTATCAATTTGCCAAATTTCATTGTAATCTATTAAGCGGTTTACGAGTTATAAGAATTTGAAAAAAAAAAAATTCAGGATTTCTATGGAAAGGTGTTTGAAAAAATTTATGTACCAATTTGGTCACTTTTTTACGAATATTTTTTTATGTTCGAAGTTTATAGAAATTTTTTTTTATACCATTTTAAAGAGTAACGCCTAATACACTTTGTAACCAAATTTCATTCAATTCGTGATAGTACTTTTTGCGTTATGACGTTCCGAATGAAGAATTGATTTTAGACCCCCTGCACCACCCCCGCTGAAAAATCCACCATGTCATTTTCAAGAGGAGTTTCTAATCTATCAATTTGCCAAATTTCATTGTAATCTATTAAGCGGTTTACGAGTTATAAGAATTTGAAAAAAAAAAAATTCAGGATTTCTATGGAAAGGTGTTTGAAAAAATTTTTGTACCAATTTGGTC